>CM069910.1:68949679-69011626 GCA_036172215.1 Camellia granthamiana | reverse complement strand
CCCTGGATGGATATGTTGTTAGGAAGTAAATTTTATAGAAATTTGAAGTAATCATTGATGGTGTTTGGGAAGTGAGTTTTTATGTAGATTTTAGTAGATGTAGGTTTTTATGAGATAAAAAATTTTTAGTGTTTGGGAAGATAGTTGGGTTTTTATGTGGTTGGATGTGATGTTTGTGAGAGAAAAAGTGAAATGATTATGGGGTTGGATGTGATATTTTGTTTGGATGTGTTTTTTTTGGTTTTGCAAAAGTTTTGTCTTTTAGTGGAAAACCAACTAAAAAATTTGGCAACTTTTCTTCCCAAACACCACATATTTATTTTGGCTCACTAATTATGTATCATTAAAGAACAGCAAGTTTCACATGCCCTGGATGGATATGTTATTAGGAAGTATATTTTATAGAAATTCAAATTAATACTTGTCAACCATAGAGTTCAAACTGGCTATAAATTCTCTATAGATGGGCTCATGAGAGAGCCATATGGTCTGCTGCAATTGGAAGAGGAATGTACATGGGAAGAGTACAGGTGTCAAAATACCGAACTTTTCTTAACCTCAAGGGGCTGGCCTGGTGGCAAGGCCTTGGGTCTTGGTTGGGGGTTCAAGGATCGAAACCTTTTAGATGCTAACAATTCCTTGGGGCCATTTGATTGGGGGAAAACTCTTGAATTAACTGTGGTTCACTTGCGGGAAACTCTTTGCCAAGGGCCTGTGCACCCTTGGGGATTAGTTGGGCTTTGATCCGGACACCCCGGTGCCAATCAAACAAAAAAGAAAAAATGGAACTTTTCTTTCTGAAGGCAATTTATTTGATGTGAATAGTGATGGTCAAATCACCATTATGCCCTTGCTTTAAATCTTTTTGTTTTTTGCTGGTCAGTCCTTGGAGATGCTATGGTGGACCCAGTTACTAGTGAAACTGATAGGCTATGGATATGTTATTAGGAAGTAAATTTTATAGAAATTCAAAGTAATACTTCTCAGCCATAGAATTCAAACTGGCTATAAATTCTCCATAGATGGGCTCATGATTGAGCCATATGGTCTGCTGCAATTGGGAGAGGAATGCATATGGGAAGAGTATCAGTGTCAAATAGGGAACTTTTCGTTCTGAAGGCAATATATTTGATGTGAATAGTGATGGTCAAAGGGTCACCCTCATGCCTTTGCTTTAAATCTTTTTGTTTTTTCTGATCAGTGTTTGGAGATGCTATGGTGGGCCCAGTTACTAGTGAAATCACAAGTTTGCATGTTACTTTATTTGTGTTAGTGCTCTACGTCCAACATATGACAATGACAAATATGGAAACTTGCTAGGTGTGTTAGAAAATTTGCTAGGTGTGTTAGCTAGAACCAGTGTTACATGGACTTTGTGTCCAACAGATATGACAAAGGGTAAGGGTATGAAATACGTGTCCAACTCTCACACCCAAATTAGATGATTCGATCCTCTAATTTTTTGTGATGTTTAGAGAAGAAGATATCCCCTCTGGACAGTGAAGAAATACATGGATGGGAGATAGATATCCCCCTTTTCCCTAAATCCCTTGTAATTTCAAGTCCATTCCTAAAAAATAACATCTTATTAGAATATGTAGGGCTGCAAATGAACAGAGACGTTCATGAACATGCTCGAGCTCGGCTCGGTAAGAACTTGCTCGAACTTGGTTTGTTATTTATTTTATTCTTTTTTTTGCGTTTGAGCTCGAGCTCGTTAAAACTTTAATAAATATACCTAAACATACTAAAACTCGACTTGTAAGCTCGACTCGTTAATTGACTCGTTTAACATTTATTATTTATATATATAATGTAAAAATATGTATAAAAAAAAAGATAAATATGTTATTTGTATATTTAAAAAAAATAAATGTAAATAATAGCTAACCATAGATAATACATTTATATAATAGTGGTGGTAGATATTATTGTTTTAGTAAAATATTGACCTTTTTTGGTATGTTTATATATATATTGTATATATAATTGTATAATCAAAGTTTTAATTATAACGTTAGTCTTATATGCAAGTATGAATTTATAATTTTTTTTGGCTCGTTAAGGTTTGTGAACAGGCTTGAGCTCGAGTCAAGCCTAAGCTAACTCGACTTGAGCTCAGTTTGTTAAATTTTTATTGAGCTCGAACTCGAACTCAAACTCAAACTCGAACTCGAACTCGAATTCGATCTCGTTAAAATCTTAATAAACAAGTCCAAACATACATAAACAAGTCCAAACATACTAAAGTTCGGCTCGGCTCGGCTCGGCTTGGCTTGTTTGCAGGCCTATGTATAACCAAACCAAATTAAGTCTTGTGTTCCAATCAGGTGGGGTTAGCTACATGAATCATTTTTGTGCCATTCTATACGTACTCAACTTTTCGATACATATTCCTATATCCTAAGATTAGGATTTAGAGATGTCCAATGCTTGGGTCGGAGGGACACATACCCGATAGGCTAATACTCATTAGTTGAGTCCATTTAATATAAGCTAGAGCTGACATGTTGTCTATTGTACATCCACTAATCAATTACCCATTTGGGGATAGGCTATTTTAGCCTAAAAGTCAAAAAGCCACTATAAGTTGTCACATCACTCTCTTTATCTTTCTGCATATTTTTTCGTAAAAAGCCAAAAAACCAACTAAAATTCCCAATTCCCAAACCACCCAACTCAAACCCTCCAATTATGATCCTTTTGTATCTTGCCAAGCCTTTCAATGAGTTCGGATTGGTTTCTGGATCAAATTGAAACTTCAAGGTGGGGGAAATTTTGAGAGGCTTGTAGCTGGACATCAACCATCATAAGATATGCTAAAATTCCTGGAAGCACAGAGAGCTGCCCGCAAATAGATTTAGCTGATTAAGAATCTGGGGTTACAATGCCAGCTTTGGTCTGGCCATATTGCCACTAGTGGAACTCCATTATTATCTTTGACATTGTTTTGGCCAACCTAAAGGATCTTTCAATAGGTGAACTGCGAAAGCAAAGGCTACAAGCAACTTAGAGAAATAGGCTAAGCTAAGGACTCTGTTTATAATAAACTATTTGAAGATTTTCAGATACTCAAAGGCCATTAGAAATATTAAGTTGGATTACAGATCCTTCTTTCTGGATTTCTCATGCTAATGAATTCAATTTCCTTCGATTTATTCTAGATGACAATTCTAGATGACAGTGACTAGGAGTATCCCTTTTGCGTTTCTATCTTCAAATGAAGCCTCTTTTGTGACTCTCAGTTTTTACTTTAGCCTTGAATAACCTCATTGGCACCTGTCACTTTGAGGTTCCTGAAAGACGTGTTCTTAAAAGAAAGGATCTTTCTTTTTGTTCCAGAGTTGAGTGTCTCCAAACATTTTGGCAATGGTATGGTAAAATTATATTATACTCAGGAAAAAGGAAGAGAGAATTAGCTATGTTTATTGCTAGTAAGTTCTGCAACTTTAAGCAAAAAGAAAAGTATGTATAATTATTTTTCAGGTCGCTTATGCTACATTAATTACTTTCACGTAGCCTTTGAAAAAGGACTGAATGACAAGGAAGGGAGGTCAAAATCTTCCCATCTTTTGTCCCTTGTAGCAGAACCACTCAATATTGCTATGAAATTGCTTTGTGGATTATTCTAACCTATTTCAAATGTCATGCATGATGAGAGTCTTTAATTTTAGTAATATTTATTATGTGTTATTTGTGTGATGCTTTGTCCTTGCTGTGCATGACATTTACTGATTTTGTTTTTCAGGTCATCAAAGCAAGTTCAACAACTGAGCAAATCAGTATGGAATGTGAATTCAGCCATTTCGTCGAGCACGTTACTAGAGAGTGCACATACAATACCTCAAATGGTATAGATTTCAGCTGAGACTTTGCATCTGAAGAACTATTGAATTTTGTTACTAATGGATCTTTGTGCCTTTGTACATTGGAGTGGCCTTATTAAACATTGCACCCCCTAGCATGGCTCATTGGATTTTTCTTTTGGGCTTTGCTTTTGCTCCTTTTTTTTCCCCCCCACTTATATTAGTTAATCTACATAGGTGGTGGTAGTTGGAGGGCTTTGATACTGTCACATCAAAAGAACTTATTTAGTAGGAAATGTGACCTCAAAACACAATTTGATTATGACACATAGGTGCCTAAACCTTTCTCATACTCATACAACACATATTGCAAACATAGGATTGTTGCCATTCCATAGCTTAAAACTACATGCTGGTGGCCTTTGTATGCATTATTTGTTGAGAAGGATTTATCAGAAGAAAGAAAAATTAGTATTATCATTTTATTGAAAAGTAGTGCATAGTTTGGTCAGTCAAAGCGTGCTCAAGGTATCTGTGTTTTGTTTTAGTGATTACTAAGAAGTATACTGCTTACCATTGATATAACATAATATTTGATTAGAAGTGACATTTTTTTTATATAAAAAATTTAACCTTCGGACAATCTGAGATTGGTTTTATTGAGTATTTGGCATGCTTGCTCGTTGACAAGGTTCTTTTTTTCACCATGCAGAGAAATACTTGTGATAATAACTTTCCAAGTTCTGCTGCCAGTTTTCTTTATGCCACCGAACCATCTGATATTGGAAAGTATGAAAACCTTATAGAAGGATGGGATCTTGTGGAGCATCCCACTTTTCCTCCTCCTCCATCACAAACTGAGAATGTTGAGCATTGGACTCGAGCTATGTTTATTGATGCAACAAAGAAATGATCGGGCACTTCAACAACAGACTACTACTCTCGTAAGTTATTAGTTCTTTTACACCAGTTTCCACTCAAATCGATCGTGCAATTGCCTTCTTACATATTACACCTTGTGGTCTACAGTTTATGATAAATAGTTGTATGGTGTGGTTTCATACAATTGTGAACATTGTTGAGTAACCATTATTTCTAAGGTCACTGTTTTCATTCCGTCTTTTCGTGCGTACTTATTGATAAAACAATTTTTTTTTTCTTCATAGGATCAGGGAAGAAGACAATTACTAAACATAGGATGACCAGATGGAGTAACATGTAAATCTTGTAAGATGGCTGACTTGTAAGTAGAAACTAGTGTTTAGATTATAGTATAAGCAAATTTGTATTTTTCTTTCTGTTTTCGTAACTTTTTTTGTGGATTTGCTATGGTTTTGTATATGAATTGAACAAAGTCAAAATCTTTCCATTCTTGTTTGTTTGTTTGTTAATTAATTAATTTATTACTAGCGAGATATCCACCTCTTACTTGCTAATTCCCTGGTACATGTAGCCTTTTGCTCCACGTTCTCAAAGTAATTACTGGGATAATTATGTGGGTGCGTTCCAAAGGGGATGAGTTGAACTCGAGATTTCTCCATCTTGAGGAGATGAGACGGCTAAGGATATCTCTTCCTTTATTTGTTCATTTTTGGAATGTTAGGAGTTGTTTGGGATGTTCTAAATAAGTATATTTTTTGACTTTTTGAACTAAAAAATTGAGGAAAAAAATATGGTTGTTTAGAATAACTTTTTGTTTTTTTACAAAAAAATGTATTAAAATATTGTATAAAATGGAAAAATTACGTTTTTACCCCTACATGGTAGACTCATCAGTGACCGGCGGCAGGAGGATAGTACGGCTTGGTTGAAATGGTGCATGAGGATTCACCGGTACTGTTGGGCCGTGGGGATCCACCACGGGTCCCGTTTTGATAATCTGAACTGTCTAATGTGTAGAACTCGTTGAGTATTATATACCTATGAAAAATCACTTTAATCGGATATCAATAGCTATGTGATCAAAACAGTAGTTTTGTATGAAATTAATGGACGGTAAAAAATAAACGGCTGAAAAAAAATTTGATTTGATCACATAGCTATTCATATCTGATCAACGTGATTTTTTACAGTTATATAGTACTCGACGAGTTTTACACATTGAACGGTTCGGATTATCAAAACGGAACCCGTGGTGGGCCCTCAAGGGCCCAACATTACCCTTCAACTTAATAAATATATATATCTAATTTTCTTTTTTGTTCCTTTGCCACACCAATACGTACTGAACCATCAATTCGTTGCCAGCATTGTCAACTCGTTGGTTTGTATTAAAATATTTGTGTAAATTAATTTTTTTTATTTTTAATTTGTGAATAGTGATAACTTTTTAAATTTTTTTAGTAACTTTTTGACTTTGTGGATTTTTTCTGGTATGCCAAACCAGCCCTTGTCAAGTAATAAAATTAGGTTTTTGGCGTTCCTACTTCCATATCTTGAACCATCCCTTTAGGTCTAGAGTTTTTGCACTTTACTCGTTCCTTGAAGGTCCAATTAATTAATAGTAATTGGACAGTTAGGGTCTGTTTGGTAATGTTTACGTTTTCAGTTTATATTTACAAAAATTTTATAAACTGGTTTTTGTTTACTTTTAGCAAAACATAAACTACAAACGCGTTTGGTAATTGACAAAATGTTTAAAAAACTTTAAAAATATAAAAAAGAGTGAGAAATGGCAAGTGGTGGCAAGTGGCTGCGGAAGACGGTGGTGGAAGGTGGTGACGGTGGGTGGTGGGTAGCGGATGGTGGCGGGTGGGTGGGTGACGGTGGCGGGTGGTGGGTGGTAACGAGTGGATGGTGGTGGTGGTGGTGGTGGTGGTGGCGGGTGGTGGGTGGTGGATAGTGGGTGGTAGTGGGTGGTGGTGGGTGGGTGGGTGGTGGTGGCTGGTGGTGATGGTGGGTGGGTGACGGTAGCGGGTGGTGGGTGGGTGGTGGGTGGTAACGAGTGGGTGGTGGTGGTGGTGATGGTGGCAGGTGGGTGGCGGATGGCGGGTGGTGGTGGCAGGTGGTGGTAACAGGAGGGTGGCGGGTGGCAGTGGTGGTGGATGGGTGGTGGTGGTAGTGGTGGGTGGTGGGTAATGATGGCGGGTGGGTGGCAGGTGGCTAGTGGCTGGTGGTTGTGGGTAGCTGGTGGTGGCGGGTGGTGGATGGTGATGGCAGGCGGGTGGTGAGTGGTGGTGGCGAGTAGGTGGCAGGTGGTGGTGGCGGGCGGTGGATAGTAGTGGCGGGTGGATGGCAGATGGGTGGTGGGTGGTGGTGGTGGTGGTGGTGGTGGGTGGCAGGTGGTGGTGGCGAGTGGGTGGGTGGTGGGTGGCAGGTGGGTGGTGGGTGGTGGGTGGTGGGTGGCAGGTGGGTGGTGAGTGGTAGTGGCAGGTGGTGGCAGCGAGTGGGTGGGTGGTGGGTGGTGGGTGGCAGGTGGGTGGTGAATGGTGGTGGCAGGTGGTGGTGGGGAGTGGGTGGTGTTGGCGGAAGACGGTGGTGAAAAATGGTGGCGGGTGGTAGCTAGTGTTGGGTGGTAAAAAAAAAAAAAAAAACTGTAAACTCAAAATGGAAACACTTTTTTTGAGTTTACATTTTTTGGCCAAATTTATAAACTGAGACCACTGATTTATAAATCAAAAATTTACCAAACAAGTTTTTATTTGAGTTTTTAAAATTTTTGTAAATATAAACAGAAAACTGAAAACGTAAGTGTTACCAAACGGCACCTTAGTGTTTGTCTAAGCAAGTAGAAAATAAAAAATGTACAGAGTTGTTCCAGTTAAAATACTTGGAATAATTCTACCCTGCCGCTTCTATTATGAGTAGCTTTTTTAGTGATACATGAACCTAAAGTAATGGCTTTTGTGCAATGATGAAAGAGTATTGATGTAGTGAGATTGTTTGACAATGGCCATGCAAGAGAGTTTCTACTTCTGCAAATAGGGATCATACATCAGGGCTTGTTGAAAGGATCTCCAGTGAATACCACTGTATTCTATGTGCACTTTCTTAAATTAGCTTTTTTCCGCATTACATCAGCGAATACCACTGAGATTGTTTGATTCTTTCTATTTTGGGTATCCATATATATATATATAGATTGCTAAGCCTCTTATTGATGCTTTGATTTAAATAAAAAATTAAATGTAAAAGAAAAAAGAAGGAAAAGATAAAACAATCTAAGAAGGGAACCACATGAATTCTGGCTTTGCTGAACACTCTTGGAAGTGCAAGGTCTGAGCCAAATTGTCCTCGTGTTGGATTGGCTTATTGATGACTAAGGGGTGCCTTTTAGGATTGAGTTTATTGAGGAAATTGTATGTTTGTGTTGCATTGGTATCATGTGAAAATTGTTATTTGGTGTCACTGACCAATAAGAAACTCTAAATGGGGGCAGGCATATTCACCTCATTTGGAACTTCTTATTGGTCGTCGTTGATACTGCATAGATGGGATCATCGTTGTACTCAATATTTATTTGGAGTTGCTTAATCCAATTTGCTTGATGTGCAAAATGGGGCTTCTTCTATTGTGAAATGCGGTTTAGGCTTGAGGGATTACAATGGTGTTTGCTCAAGGCTCCATCTTTTGTTGGCATGAAAAACAAAGTTAAAATTGGGGCCATAAATTGTTGGTGTCCCTAAGAATAAATGTTCTAATGCCAGTGTAGATATTAGTAGTTGAAATGATTCCATTTGCACCATCAACAATGATTTTTAAAAGATTTTGTTAACATGTATTTTCAGTAAACATATTAAGAAATTTAAAATGTTTATAAATTTTGTATAAAAGCGCATGTAATAAAAATTACTAACATTCTAAAAATTTTAAGGTGTCATTGGGATACATATTAATAAATTTGTTAATATTTTAGTCTCTATTAAAAAATGTGTACTCTCTAAAACATGATAACAGTAGCCTTTTCAATGGATTGAGTGTATCTGAATTCAATCAAAACGGGATCCAATATATTTGAAATGTATTTAATAAAATTTGATTTGATTGCTTTATAATCTCATGATTGATCTAATATTAAATGTAGTGGATTCGGATACACGTTATTGGAAAATTGAAGTTATTTTGTCCTAGTAGATTTATATTTTGTTTCTATTATCTCTACTTTTCATACACTGTTTGACAAGTAAAAGTGGATGCAAGTATGCTATAATTCAAAATATATATCTATATAAATCGAAGTTGATGGATGGGTTATCCAGATAAGACGGATTCAAATTTTGATTGGCCATTGTTGGATCTGTTGAATTCAGATTCGAATAAATACTGGATGACTTCTAAATTTGGTCAGAGTCCGATCTGTTGAAAGGCATGGATAACATCATGACATGGTTTCATTCACCTTGACAAACTTTAGCTGTTTATACATAGTATATGTTATGCAGCTGAGCAAAAAGATGATCATGCTATTAATTGACATGCGGTAGATTAATTAGTTGCTTAGTAGCTGCAATGACAGGAGGAATCAAAGCATTAATATATTTTTGTGAAAAAATAATACTAATAAACTTTAGCATCTAAAGCCCACCCAAAAAAGAAGAGAAAAGAATAGAGAATAAAAGTGATGAAAGTAAGATTTTGTTAGCTCAATCCACTAAATTGATGCTCTTAAAAGTTCCATTATCTAAAAAGCTTCAAATCCAAGATGATAAAAACAAGTTAAAAAACCAGTTCTCCCTCATAAGCTAGACAAGGTTGCAAATTCAAATACCCAGAAGTCCACAGTTAAAAAGTATCACAGTTTTTCTTTTTCACTTCTTCCTCTTCTTTGGAGGCTGGAGTGCCTCTTCTTCTTCATCCTCCTCCTCATCCTCTGCGGGTTCCTCTTCTTCTACGATTTCCTCCTCCTCCCCATCCTCGCCGTCCTCATCATCATCTTCACCATCTTCATCGCCATCCTCATCACCATCCTCGTGGCCATTGCCATCCTCTTCATCTTCCTCTTCCCCGTTCTCTTCCCCTGCTCCACCCGCGCCTTCTTCAGGCCCCTTTTTGGCATTCCCATTGCTGCTGTTGGGATTGTCACTGTGTCCTCCTCCTGATGGCAGCTCATCTTCATCTTCTCCTAAGCCACCATCTCCATTATCATTGTCATCATCGTCTTCATCTCCATCTGCCTCCTCAGCATCAACCACTTTCAATTGGCTTTCATTGTTATGCTGTCCTTTGGCTTTGGGCATGTTAAGCCCAGCAATGGCCTGAAACTATTAGATGAAGATGCAATTCCAGAGTCAGGAATAATAAATACAAAATAAACAAAATCATGATATAACACTGTTATTGTTCTTGATTTCCATGAGTGCTTTGACATGGACTCTGGTATAACAAAACTGATTTTTTGTTTTTACCAAGGTTATGTTGGATTGATAAGGATTAAGGGTGTCTAGTCGCGGTCCAAAAGCCATAATCATTGCATAGAGAACTAAGAACGCATCATGTCTTTAACTTATCATACTAATTCAGAACGTCATGTGATTGTGTTTATCTAATGATATTTTGTGATTTGCGTTCATGTTTCTTGGTTTTTAGATCATACAAGTATTTAACCCCTTGCTATTGAACAGACATATAACTAATGTAAATTTTCAACAGACAGCACTTTAAGTGTATATATATATACGTGTGCGCGTGCGCGCATACCATCATTATTACTCTACAAAACAGTATTACTGACTGCAAGGATTGTTGTATCCGAAAGGGTTGAACCTATAGGACAACCTCATGGAATGCAAAAGCAAACCTACTCATACCTTTAGCTATTGTGAGCATGTGTGAGGACAACAGAACTGAACAAGATTTCTGTTCTTACATTTGGAATGGTTGGAACTCACATAACCCTTACATTATTATTTTTTAAATTAGACCCTCAATTGAATTGGGGAAAAATTAAACTCTCATTGGAAAGGATTGTCATTTGATTTGTGAATAAGAGAGCAGGTTTGGACTTAATTGTTTTCAAATAAATTAATCTTACATTTGATTAAACTTTTTTATCTGGATAACTAATCATGAGGGAGCATTTTAAACTCTTTTTGGAAAGGATTATCATTTGATTTGTGAATAAGAGAGCATTTTCCATATGTGACATAGTGTCAAAAAAATATTTTAAATTATTTTATAGAAATTATATAATAATATATTCATATAATGATTGTATAAAATACAAATATATAAAAAGTATGAAATGAAAAATATCGAATACAAATATCACACCCTTATCAAATATTGGCTCCGTTTGGTAAAGTTATGGGAAAGTGATTATACCTTATAACTGTGAACATAAGCTGATTTTTGACTTATAAATTAAGCTTTTCCTTCCCCACTCAAAGAATAAGTTGATTTTTGACTTACAAAGAGCTATAAGCTATATTGTTAAGCTGAACCAAACACATCAAAATAGCTTAAATTAAGCTAAAAGCTGAAATAAGTTAGAAATAAGCCCCTACCAAATAGGGGCATTGAGTATTTTGAAAAATTCATATAATATAGGTGGTCACAAAATTTCAAAAATACCCTCCTTAAAATGTCCATCTAAATCCTATTGGTCTGTGTTTGCCATTCTAATAAGCTCCCACGTTTTCCTTTCACATACCTCATATTTTTCTTTAATGGCCCAATAAAATTGTATATTTTATCTCTCTTTTATTTTTTATTTTTATTTTTTTTATATATTGTGGATCACATGTTATATATATATATCAAATTATTCAAAATATATGCCACAGTAATCTCTACCAAATATCCTATTGACCCAAAAATAATAATAAACAAAGACCAAAGACTTTGATATTATTTTAGAATACAAATTTCTTCACCTACTATATGAGCAAGTCATTTTATATACAAAAATCAATTTGACCCAATTGGCATCGTTTGGGAAGATCTTTTTGGTTATTTTAGTTACAAAAGACAAAATAGGCTATTTTAGTCACAACAAACAAAACATCACATCCAACCCATAATCATTACACTATTCTCTCACAAAAAAAGTCAAAAAAGCCAAAAAACTAAAAAGCTAATCCACTTTCTAAACGAAGGCTAAAATGATTTTATTATAATTGTTTCATAGTATATTTTAAAAATAAAACTCATCATTCATCGTGTTTATAAATAACAGATTAATCAAATTTTTTTAATGAATAATCTATCTAAATAATTTTGAAAGATGAATTATCAAGATCATAAATATAAAATACACAAATATAACACATATTTTACAATTATAAATGTGAATATTTTTTTATGTTACATTTATTTATTCTGTGTTTGAAATTTTCTCTAGTACAAGTATAGCAATGTGATGTGCTAGTCAACTCTATCCTCATTTTATTCAAAATATATTTATACCTATAGTTATGTGTACCTATTTATTTTAATAATCATTTTCAACTTGCTAGTTAAATGCCAAACGCTGCAAATGACAGTCTTGACTATTTATTTATTATCCAAACAGGGCCCACAGGGGTGACCAACCGGAACTGAAAAAGGTACAGACCAAATTTAACGATTTCTTTCAGTTCCGGGAAGAGGAAACACGTACTGCACGCAACAGTTGGGGTGTTTGGCAATACGCTTTCTCCGCTTTTTGGGTTAAAATAGTATTCAAAGACGCAGAATAAAATAATTAATAAGATAAAATATTATATTAAATTTATAATTATAATTCTTATTTTTTTTTTATAAACATCACATTTAATTTAAAAAAATTTAATTCTCTTTTTATAAAAATTTTAAAAATATATTTATTTAAATCCTTCCAAATAATTTCTAAAATAGCCAATTTCCTAAACACCCTCAGCAAAAAGCAACAAAAAAATGTTTTTAGAGGTTGTTTGAGAAGAGTTTTTATGAAAAAATGCGTCCAAAAAATAGACAAGATCTAAATAAATATATTTATCTAAAAAAAAATATGAGATGCTAAGCAAAATCTTACATTTACAGATAGTGTTAATTTTACTACAAATTCTTAAAATTACCGAAATAAGGAAATATGACAATTACAAAATTATAAGACCTTATTTTTACCTTATTTGTGGTTATTTTAAATTTTAAATGTATCAGTGAACAGTTAAATCCGTGAAAAATGTGAACTCAAACTCTATTTGATTTTATTCACCAAAAAAAAAAAAACTCTGTTGATTTTGCGTTTTTTTAATTTATATATTTTGTTGTTGTTAGTAAGCCTTTTTTTTTTTTTTTTTTCATTTTAATAATTTTTTTTTAAATGTGCCTAATCCAAATTTAATTTAAAAAACATGTATACAATTTTTTTTAAAAAAAATTAATAAATACAAAAAATAAAATGAAAAATATATTGAACTTTTGTAATTTTTTTTTGCATTTAGTGAATTTTAATAAAAAAAGTTCATAAAATTTATACTTTTTAAATATATTTAAATTAATTAAATCTAAAAAATTGATTAAATTTTTTAAAAAAATTCGCTAAAACTCAAAAAATACGGATTAAAAACTCAAAAAGATATATTTTTTTTAAACTTCAAAACCAAAACAAAATACTTGGTATTATTTTCATTTTTCTATGCTTTTATTTTATTGTATTCTAAAAAACTAACCACCCATTTCATATTATATAGTTTTTGTCAAAGAAGTAATTTTTAAAACACTAAAAAATTATTTAAAAGGAAAAAAAAGCATGGCGTTTAGAGAAAAAAATTTCTAAAGATATTTTTTGAAAACATTTTTCTTAAATTACTTTATTTTTTTTTTCATTAACGAAAATTATTTACATAAAAAAAATAAAAACAAGAAAAAATCTATGAATAAATGAATGTTACTTACTTGAGCTGAATAAAGCAAAACTTTATTGACAAAAACGAGGGCGAATAGGATAGTAGCAAGAGTATCCCCGGCGCAAGATAGCAAAGCTTGGTTAACTATCACCTCCATTTGTACGGCCCACACACCTGCCAACAACAACAACATGATACGATACGAGACCGTTAGATCTCTCCCCGACTCCATTGGATCTCATTCCAAAGTCAGTTAAAAATATTTTCAGATTTAAATTTTTAATTTTTTTTAAAATTTTTTGATTTTCTCAACTCAGTTTAAAGAAGATAATGGAAACCTATACATACATGATATATGTATATGTGTATGTATAATAATGCGGATCTGAGAAGAAGAAGTAGAAGCGAAGAGGAATAGTACTAGTAAAAGTAAGAAAAAGAAAATGGAACGAGAATAAGACAAGAAAATCTTTTTCTTTTTTTTTTTTCCTGGAAAGAAGAAGTTTCCAGGAAAAGAAAATACGAGAAAAAGTGGACGAGTACAGAAAATACCAGAAGACCTCGGGTGACCCGAACTTATGACTAACGGAGATTTTCCGGGAAAATGGAAGAAATTTAAGGCAAAAAGTTCTAACAGAAAACACTAGAAAAAACAAGTTATGAAAGCTAGGAGTTTTCCGAGAAAGTAAAAGAAAATTGTAACCGAATTTACTTATAAGATTTTCGGAGAAAATGAAAATGGAGAATTTTAATTTTCTTTTTCAAGGTAAAGGTAACAGAAAATGAGAAGGGAAAAAAAAAAAAAAAGGTGATGATTTTCCGAGAAAGTGAAAGAAAATTATGTGAGAAAAACAGTTACCTGGAATTGAGAAGTGAGAGCGGTACGTAGGTGTAAGCAGATCTGAAGCTGTAAACAAAAACGATGCTTAGAGAGAGAGAGAGAGAGAGAGACTTAAAAGTTCTCTTTCATTTTCCACCGATTGATATTAATCGTAGAGACACTGAAAGAACAAGAGAAAGACTGAAAACAAAAGTAGAGAGAGAGAGAGAGAGAGAGCTGACCGAGAGTTTCTGGAAGCGAACGGGCAGGACGGGCAGCGAACGAAGATAGGGCTTTTGGATGTCGGTCAGTACTTGGGGCAGCCCTACAATAATAAGTGCAGAGCAACAAAAATAAAGCCATGATACATGACACTTTTGTTTGTTCAGTGCCAAAGTAGAGAATCTAATTCTATTCCTTAGAAAAAGAAAAATGATACTCTCCGTACTAAAATAATAGTCTTTTTTTAAGAATCTATTTTTCTTAATAATATAATTATTAAAATTTAAAAATATTTAGTGTATTTAATTTTAATTTTTTTAATTCAGTTTTTTAAAAAAGTTTCTTTTTTTTTTGTTTTCAATAAATATTTTTTAAATTTTAAACAATTTTTTATTTTTTTAAATGCACTTTATTTAGATGTATTTAAATAGTAAAATATTTGTGAAAAAATATTTTAAAAAATTAATAAATACAAAAAAATATTAAAAATGTACTGAATTTTGTATTTTTGTGTGTGTATATTTTGGTATCTAATGTATTTTTTAAAGATTTTTTCACAAATATTATACTTTTTTAAGTATATTTATGTTAGGCGTATCTAAAAATTACTTAAAATATTAAAAAAATTCATTGAAAACATTAAAATACGGGAAATAAAAAAATAAAATTTTCTGAAAATCAAAACCAAACAAGCTGATTAATTTTTTAAAATTATTCTTTGATAATATATATATTTTTAAAATATCAATTATCATAATTTAAATTTTGTATTATTAATGAATTTAAAAAAAGAACAAAATAATAAATTCATATTATTTTATTTATTAATTTTTGAAAAGAGACTAATATTTTGGGATAATAAAAAATATAATAAGAGATTAATATTTTAGGACAGAGGGAATATATAAATTTATTTTTTAAATCTATTTTTTTAGATTTAATAGTGTATAAGTAATATGATTAATTCATAATTAGAGAAGATATGTGAAATAATATTATTTTTAATATCCTAATCGATTATCACAGCGTTAAACTTGAAAAGTGAGTCTAATTTTTTTTGTCTTGAATAATAACACTTTATTCAAGCTTGGTTTGGGAAGTGGGTTGGCTTTTTGACTTTTTGGCTATTTTAGCCTGGGCTAAAAAGCTTGGTTTGGGAAGGGCTTTTTGACTTTTTTGGCTTTTTTTGTGAGAGAAAAGTGTAATAATTATGGGTTGGATGTGATATTTTATTTGTTGTGACTAAAATAGCCTATTTTGTTTTTTGTGGCTAAAATAGCCAAAAAAAAGCCACAAAAGCCTCAAATCTTGCTTCCCAAACGGTGCCTCATTTTGATCCATTAAGGGAAAATATGAAAATTTTCAAAAAATAATTAATATAATAAACTTTTTATAAATCTCTTATTATTTTTTAAAAGGTGCACTGATTTAAATTCTTTCTTCTTTTTAACTTTGGTTTCACCACTAAACTAGGTCTGGGTTTTTTAGGATTCGCTTGGGAAGATAGTATTTTAGTTAAGAATTAAAAATTATTTGAAAAAAAAGTTAAATAGTCATATAAAAATTTTAAGGATTTGTTTGAGATGTAAGTTGACTTTTTAACTTTTGAATTTTTGACTATTTTAACTTGAGGCTAACAAGTCTCATTTGAGATAGGTTTTTTGGCTTTTTTTTGATTTTTGTTAAAAAAAAAAATGAAATGATTATAGATTGGACGTGATATTTTGTCTTATTGGGTTAAAAAGTCTATTTTGTCTTTTTGTTGCTAAAATAGTCAAAAAGTTAAAAAGCCTGACATGCCAAACGAAGGTTAAATATTCATTTTTATTCTTTCTATTTCTTATATATATTTTTTTTTGTAAAATTAAAAAATTATTACTAACACTTTAATTTTTTTTTCATATAATATTTTAATTAAAAAAATTAGACAAACGCTAACAAAATTGCATCCCAAACGAGTCATTAATAGTGCGTGGAATAGAAATTTACGGGTTGTTTGGGGTGTCTTAAATGAGTGTATTTTTTAACTTTTTAGACTAAAAAATTGAGAGAAAAAAATAGTTGTTTGTGTTAATTTTTTTACTTTTTATGAAAAATGTGTATTAAAAAATTATATAAATTAGTGTGTAGAAGAAGATTAGGACTGTGAGTTGTACGGCCGTACTGTCTACGCAGGCTGAATTGATACAAAGAAATGGTTGCCTAGTTTTTTGGCATTGCACTGGATGGTGTTGTTCGGTTTCGTGGGGGTCATCACAAATCCCGCTTTGATAATCTGAATTCAATGTGTAGAACTCGTCGAGTACTACATGCTTGTAAAAAATCACGTTGATCGGATATCAATAATTATCTGATCAGATTAGTTTTTTTTTTCAACCGTTAACTATAACACCACTCATTTTTTATACAAAACTAATTTGATCATGTAGTTAGTAATATCCGATCAATGTGATTTTTTACAGACATATATTACTTGACGAGTTCTACACATTGAATGGTTCAGATTATTAAAACAGGACCCGTGATGGGTCTCCACGGACCAAACAGCAGTGTGTTAAAATTATACTCCAACTAAGCAATTTTTCTAAAAAACGCAACCACAGATCTGAACCGGTCAAACTGAGTTGTAAACTAAATTGTAATTTTGTGTGTAAAATTTATTTATTTATTTATTTTTTGGTGAATAATGATAATTTTTTAACTTTTTAAATAATTTTTTTAACTTTTTAATTTTTTCTAAATATCCCAAACCAGGCCTTATGATTCATGTTTAAATTAAATTAAGATTTTGAGCTCGTTAAATTTTTTGGCGGAGAAATTTCATCCTGGCCCACACCTTCTCTCACTTACCTATAAATTTTAGGTGGAGTTGCAAATAAATCGAATCGAATTGTCGAGTTTTAATATGTTTCATTTTATTTATTAAGATTTTAATGAGTTCGAGCTCATTAGAAATTTAACGAATTGAGTTGACTTAAACTTGACTCTAACTCGAGTTTGTTCACGAGTTTTAACGAGTCAAAAAAAATTATAAATTCATACTTACATATAAAATTAAAGTTACAATTGAAATTTTAATTATACAATTATATATACAACATATATAAGCATACCCAAAAAAAAAAAATTAACATCTTACTAAAATAATAATATCTACCACTATTATTATATGAATGTATTATGGTGATCCATTTAGTCCTAATTTTTTTTTTATAAATCAATTAGTCCCATTGATTTTGGAAATGAAGATTGGATATATTATTTAGAAATTAGATTTATGGTTATACCCTTATTTCTATTATGTTTTTTTTTTCTCCTTTTATGCTAGAAATGTTAGATACACAATTTATAGGAATTAAATTTGAGATTAATTTTTATATGGGAATTTTTTTCTTTTTATATTTGGAATGACTTAAAATGTGAAAATTTTCAAACATTTCAAAAGTATTACAAATGATTTGAAATATATGATTTTTCAAACATTTTAAAAGGAATACAAAAATTCATTAGTAAGTTTTGAGCAAACGTATAATTAAAAATGTAACACTCCAATGTGACACTCAAACGTAACACTTTAATGTAACAGTCCAAAAAAACTCTTTAGTAAACTTTTTTTAAAACGTGACACTCAAAAAAAAATTTCTTATTATACTTTTTCTAAACGTAACACTCAAAAAAAAAAAAAAAAAAAAACTCATTAATGTAACACTCTAATGTAAGATTTCAAAAAAATTTCTCAATATACTTTTTCTAAACGTCACACCATAAAAAAAAATAATAATAAATAAATAAAAATTCCTTACTATACTTTTTTCGATCCTAACACTCTAAAAAAAAGATGTGGGATTTTTGAAACCATTCGAAAAGGAGTACAAAAATTCTATAGTAAGTTAAGGACAAACGTAATTTTCAGACTATGAGTATTACGCTAGTGAAAAGTACACTAAGAAGTTTTTTTAGTGTTTTTGTGTGTTACATTGGAATGTTACGTTTGGCATTACATTGATTGGAGTGTTACATTTGGCATTACATTGATTGGAGTGCTATGTTTGGAAAAAGTACACTAAGATTTTTTTTTTTGTATGTGTTTTATATTGAAGTGTTATGTTTGAGATTATATTGATTGGAGTGTTACGTTTGGGAAAAGCACACTAAAGAGTTACTTTTTTTTTGTGTGTTATATTGGAGTGTTATGTTTGGGAAAAGTACAGTAAGGAGTTTTTTTGTGTGTTACATTAGAGTGTTAAGTTTGGAAAAAGGTTAGAGTGTTTTACATGTTGTTACGTTCTACACTAAGGAATTTTTTAATATGTTACATTAGAGTGTTACGTTATTGGAATATTATATTGTAGTGTTACATTATTGTTTGTAATGTGGGATTTGTTTCAAAAATAGAAAAAATCCAAAACCTCTGTAATGCGGATTGTCCAAATGTGTAGTTTCACATTTGGAGAAACCCATTTTTATTTCTAAAACCTTAAACCTAAACATATAAGTGACTTCCTTTTTGTGTAATTTTTATTTTAATGGGACTTTTGGGTTCATAAGAAAAAAAAGAGGACTAAACAGTTCACAATATCATATTTTAGGATTTGTTGGTTCATTACCCTTATTTATATTTATATATTTTAAATAAACAAATAACATATTTATCCTATTTTTTATACATATTTTTACATTATTTAATATAAAAATGATATATTTATTTTATTATTTAAATAAATATTAAACGAGTTAGCTACCGAGCCGAATTCACGAGCCGAGTTTTAATATATTTAGACTTTTTTATTAAGATTTTATCAAGCTCAAGTTCAAACTGAATGTAATAAAAATTCAACGAACCAAGTTTGAACGAATTTTTACTGAGTCGAGTTTGAACCTATTCATGAATTGTTCTGTTCATTTGTAACCCTAATTTTAGGGAGAACTACTTTACCGTGAAACAGAAAAAGGAAAAAAAAAAGAAGCACAAACATAGAGGGGTGCACGTCATAGATTTTTACTTGCACCCCGCTACAGAATAACTTGCACCTATCATATTTTGATGATTTTTTTCCTTACCCCACTGATAAGTAATGCTCCCAGAGTTTTGCTTTAATTCCATCTTACATAATAAATTGAAAAATTATAAAAATAAAATAAAATTATACATACACACATTTTTTTAAAAGAAAATTACCCAAAAAAAAAAAAAAAAACCACAAAATGTTAAAAGATAGGGCACTTATACCATAAATCTAAAGTTGAAAATTTTGGAGCAATTACCTCAAACTCCATTTTTTTTTTTAAATTCAAAAGGATAACAACAATTTGAAAAATTATATTAACCCTACTCAGTTGTTTATTTGTCCACGTGTTCACTTATCTACCACCATAGCACGTCGATGGTAGATGGCGATTAGAGCTGTAAACGAGTTGAGTCGGGTTGAGCCGGGCCGAACTTAGCCTTTGAGTGCTCAAGGTTGTTTATTAAGAATTAGTCAAGCTTGAACTCAAATCGAACTTAAATAATCGAGTTTGAGCTCGGCTCGTCAAACATTTGACGAACTCGAGCTCCGCTCGAGCTCGCCCGTTTATGTAAAGCTTGAAAAAAAAATTAAACTTAAATTAATTTACTTATTAAGATAAAAAAAAATACAAAATTATGAGTAAGATATACAATAATTTTTATATTAATATTAAATCAATCAAATATGTAAATTTATACAAACACCAAACATAAATAAAAAAATAAAATAGATTATTAAAAATTTATTTGATATATTATTAAAAATAAATAAATATTTATTTATTTATTTTTATATTCACGAGCCTTATCGAGCTAAGCTTAGGGCTATTCGAGCTCGACTCGATTAATAAATAAGTTTAAAAATCAAATTCAAACTTGTTTATTTATTAAACAAGCCGAATTCAAATAAATTTTAAATAAGTTAAGACCATCTCCAACGGTTCATCAAACCCAGTATCAAATTCAAAATTTGATGAAAAAGCTACTGTTCACTGCTCCAACGGTTGCACCAAATCGATATCAAAATGAGATTTCACCAAACATTTCATCAAACTGAGAACAGGCGAAGTATTTCACCAAATCATTGTTACTGACCATTGGGTTATAACAACCGGTCGACCAGCCGGTTGACCGGCCGGTTGACCAACCGGCCAACCAGTAAAAGATTCAAACAGTTTAGGAAAAAAGTTCAAACTGTTAAAAAAAAAAAAAAAAAAAAAAATTTTGTCCTAACCGGTCAACCGGCCGGTCGACCACTCGGTCGTCCCGAAAAAAGTTCAGAAAGTTTAAAAAAAAGTTCAGACAATTCAAAAAAGAAAAAAAAAAATTTTTTTTTTACCTAACCGGTCAACCGGCCGGTCGACCACCCGGTTGTCCTGGGACAGATTTGGTGAAAGGTGAACCGTTGGAGCATGTGATACCAGATTTGGTGAAATGAGTCATTTTTTACTCAAATTTGATGAAAAATTTAATTCACTGTTGGAGATGCTCTAACCTTAAATTACTCATGAATAATCCGGTTCATTTGCGACTTTGACGGCATCTAATAATAATATATGAGAATTGAGTAAGAATGTAATCATAGAAACAGTACTAAAGCAAAAAAAAAAAGAAAAAAAAAAGAAAAAAAAGGGTATTTAAAACAATGATTTATAATTCTACCGAATATATTTAATTAATCATGTCATTTTAAGCAAAATAAATTAATCATTAAATGTGATGTGATATATATCCGTAAAAATAAACTTTTCACTAATTTTTTTTCAAAAAATAATCTCAATTAGTGGGATGCAACCCATAATTGCAATAGATATGGAATAGTCAAAATTAATTGCAAAAAAGACAAAAACAACATTTTTCTCTTGTAACTCAACTCCACCATCCTTTCTAATCTCTCCAACTCTAGTGGTCAACTAGTCACCGTTGGCCACTACTTGATCTGGTCCTTTGTCATCCCCTCTTCCCTGCCAATCACCACCACCATCACATACACTCATTACTGTTTGGAATAAAAAAAAAACAAAAAGTTATTTTTTTTGTAAAATAACCTAAAAAGCAAACTTATGTGGGAAGCATAAAAAAAACTCACTGAAAAAAACAAAAACAAAATTAACTTTTCCATTAGCAAAAAAATTAACTTTTTCAGCAATTCTCAAACATATTAAATTTTTTAAAATTTTAAAAATGTTAAAAAAATTATTTAAAAGGCCAATACCAAATGAAGTGCAAGTCCAGTTTCACTCTAAGTCTGACCCAACCCTTTATGCCCACCATGTTAAGGAAGATAGATGATTTTTCACAAGTAAATCAATCAATAGGAATAAAAATTAATGTAGAAAAATTAAATTAATAACGACACAAGAATTTTTATGTAATTTTCTCAATGTAAGGTACGTCCATAAGATTGAAATTTGATTTCACTATCAACCAAAAAATTTTCAAACGATTACAAACGACACACAAATGGTCTCACAAACCACCCTTAGGTGAATTCCAAATAATCATAAATAAATTAGAGGAAAAATCTCACTAAATAGATAAACAAAAGTCTTTAAAACATAGTTATAGAAGATCCAAAAATAATAGACTCAAATCAGTCGAATCAGAGACAATAGCTGCAGCTCCACCAAGTCAAACCCATTACTTTAGCATCAAGCACAATTTCTACTACAATGATGATAATCAAGGTTGCTTCACACATGGAGAAACAAACACAATGCCAATATATATTGTGAATTTTTGGACTTTTTATCAAAATCCTAATTGCTACTAAACTAATTATTAGACTTCCAAAAGTTAGATATAATATATAGAAAATATATTGTAACCAACACCAAACCAAATTAAATATTTTCAATAAATCAATTAGGTCTCATATCCCAATAAGGAGGTATACTCAACAATTCTCCCTCTATCGACTTAGGTGGAGACATCAATCATACCTGCCAAAGTTCGACACTTCAAATATTTGTCCCTCGACAAAATCTTAATCAACATATCTGAAATATTATCATCCGTGTGAACCTTTTTGAGTTGTAACAATTTCGAATCTAATACATCACGAATCCAATGGTATCTCACGTCAATGTGTTTCGATATCGAATGAAAAGTAGAATTTTTACTCAAATGAATAGCAATTTGACTATCACAATAAAGCACATACCTTTCTTGCTTCAAACCAAATTATTACAAAAATTTCTTCAACCATAACTCGTTTTTGCAAGCTTCTATAATGGCAATAAATTCTGATTCGGTAGTTGAGAAACAAACACATTTTTATAATTTAGATTGTCATGCCACAGCTCCCCTTACAAAAGTCATCAAATACTCCGAAGTAGATTTTCTAGAATCAACATCACCAGCTATGTCAGAATCTGTGAACCCATCAAGCATCGACCTACCATTCCCAAAACACAAACACACATTCGAAGTCCTTCGAAGATACCTTAGAATTTGTTTTACCGCTGCCCAATGTTCTTTACTTGGGTTAGAGAGAAACCGACTCACCACACCAACGGCGTGAGCAATATCCAGCCTTGTACAAACCATGACATACATCAAAGAACCAACCGCTGAAGCATAAAGAATTTTCAGTATCTCTTCCTTGTCTTTCTCACTTGTAAGACATTGATTTGAACTAAGCTTGAAGTAACCCGCAAGTGGACAACTAACTGGCTTTGTTTTATCCATATTGAACCTCTCAAGAACCTTCTCAATGTAGCTTTCTTGAGCCAAATCAGTCCCTTCTTTCAATTATGAACAATCTTCATACCAAGTATTTACTTTGCCGGCCCCAAATCTTTCATAGAAAACGACTGGCTCAACTCCAATTTTAAACTGTTAATCATAGTGTAATCTTGACTCACAATTAACATATCATCAACATAAAGCAAAAGAATAATAAATTTGCCATCCAATTTTTTTTTTTCACAAACATATAATGGTCCGAAGTGGTTTTAGAAAAACCGTTATTCATTATGAAAAAGTCAATTTTTTTGTACCATTGTTGCGGGGCTTGCTCGAGGCCATACAAATTTTTTTTCAATTTATAAACAAATTTCTTTTTCCCTTTCTCTACAAAACCTTCTGATTGTTACATGTAAATTTCTTCTTCAAGGTCACTATGAAGAAATGCAGTCTTCACATCAAGTTGCTCAACTTCAATGTTCATACTTGCGGCCATGCCAAGTACAACCCGAATAGAAGACAGCTTCACAATCGGCGAGAAAATCTCATCAAAGTCAATACATTTCTTTTGTCTAAAACCTTTTACAATAAAATGTGTTTTGTACCTCAGATTCTTGCCATCATTCTTCAATTTGAAAACCCATTTATTTTTCAGAATTTTCATCCACTTAGCAACTTCACTAAATCATAAGTGTGATTTTCAAGCGAGGAGTTCATTTCCTCTTCTATGGCCTTTTTCTAATCCCCTTTCTTTGCATGCTCAATTGCTCATTAATAGCTCTCGAGCTCCCCTTGATCAGATATCAGCACATATTCATTAGGAGGATACTTTTTCGAAGGTTGCCGATCCCTTGTAGATTTTCTCAACTCAAGTTATGGTGGTGATTTTTGAGTTGGATGCTCTTCTTCAATTTCGGGCTCAATTTCATTTGGAGTAACATCGTCATCTACATCTTCAAGAGGTGGTTGCATATCTCCTCCATTTTCATCATCGACTAAAGATGAAGGAGATAAATCCATGTCAATAAAATCACTAATTTTTGGCTCCGATTGATCATCTTCGCCAAAGTCTTCAACTGTTTGGTCTTCAAGAAACACAACATCACGACTTCAAATAACTTTCTTGTCGACTGGATCCCACAATCTATAACCAAATTCATTATGTCCATAGCCAAGAAAAATGCATTGTCTTAACTTGCTATCAAGCTTGGACCTCTTATCCTTGGAATGTGAACAAAGGCTTAGCAACCAAACACTCTCAAGTGCTCATAAGATACATCTTTGCCGATCCAAACTCTTTCGGGAACATCACCATTCAAAGGATAGGAATGAGACAAATTGATCATGTCAACTGCTGTCTTCATTGCCTCATCCCCAAAAGGATCTTGACAATTTAGCATGTGAAAGCAGACACCTTGTTTTTTCCATAATGATGCGATTCATCCTCTCGGCAACACCATTTTGTTAAGGAGTCTTTTTAACTGTCTTTTGGTGCCAAATACTTTGGCTGTGACAATATTCATCAAATAGCCCAATGTATTCATCACCATTGTCTGTTCGGATATACTTCAATTTCTATCATGTTTCTCTTTCAACTATGGCTTGAAAAATGCTTAAATACATCTAGAACTTGATCTTTAGTTTTTAATGCAAAAGTCCAAACTTTCCTTGAATAATCATCAATGAAAGTAGCAAAATAAAGTACACCACTATGTGTTCTAGCTTTTAAAGGATCACAAATATTCGAATGAATAAACTCCAAAACATTTTCTTTTCTAGAAATAACATATTTATGAAAAGAAACTCTATGTTGTTTACCTGCCAAACAACGAACACAAGTTTTAAGATGTGCACCTTTTAAACCAAGTAGAAACTCTTTCTTAAAAAAAATTTGCAACCCCTTTTCACTTATGTGTCCAAGCCGTTTGTGCCACAATTCGGTAGAAGTATCATCTTCAAGCACATTGACAACACCTTTACAAATTTTTCCTTGTATCGAATAAAGTGTACGAGTCTTCTTCCACTTAGCCACCACTAAAGAACCCTTTGTGAGCTTTCATTTTTCATCACCAAATTTGTTGTTGTAGTCTTTATCATCTAACTTCTCGATATAGATCAAATTGAGGTAAATGTCGAGAACATGCCTCACATCTTTAGGCAATAACTTGCAGCTCAAATTTATTTTCAAGAAAACATCACCCATGCCAACAATCTTGGACAAACCTTTATTACTCATTCTGTAACGCCCTCAAAATAAACCCATAAATTATCCATCAATAGCATGCTTAGACATAAGAGAATGAAGTATAAATATATTTCATCAGAGTAATCATTACAAAACGTATTACATGTTGACAACAAAAGTAAATGCCCTAAGGGCTTACAACTTTCCAAGTCAACACTTGGTTACAAAAAGAGAGTGCTAACTCTATACAAAGAAAGCCCTTGGCTTGATATACATGTAATATAACAAAACAACAAAAGGAGTCCTAGCCACTAAGCCTTCCAAGCTACGTCCTTGGAGGTGACATGCTACCTGTACCTGAAAATGATGTCCCATATAGGGTGAGTCATAGCCCAGTAGAAATATACTAAACCAACTATAAACAATGACTAAAATAATAGCATTCGACAGATGGTCCATACTTATATTCCAACTCATACCATGTTACAGTTTCATGACAATCCTGTCCATGTTACATTTCACTCTCCATTTCTTATTGAATCTTTGAATTTGAAAACAAGGCTCAGAACCTGGCCAAACAATTTAATGAGCTTAAAACTCATTACTAAAACACTTTCGAAATTCATGACGGATACACATTTTGGTGTTGTATCAATAATACATAAACCACTTCCTTACTTCACAAGTGATACACATTTTGGTGTTGTATTAATATAACATAGAAACACTTCTATACTTCACAATTGATAATGATATACATTTTAATGCCATATCAAATCAAACAACACTTCCATACTTCACCATGATACACATTGTAGTGCTGTATCAATATCACACGAAATCCGGTTTAGAGGTCCATCCCCTATCTTCCCCTAAACTGTGGAGTACATCCCCTATCTCCTCCTCCACAACACAATGTATATAAACAATTATCAAATACATGTTCAATCATTCAGTATACAATTTCGATGTATTAAACCAACCGCTATACTCGATAGCCTACTCAATTGATTAGTTTTAGTTTGCCTAATCATCATGCATTGTCTACAACAATCAAGACTATCCTCCACCGATAGCCCAAAGCAGTTAGTTCTAAACGGAGAATAAATGCACCAAATGGATAAATTATCAACATTTGCCTGGGTGAGCGATGAATTAATCCAACTACACCCTTTAATCCCATACCATTCCAATTTGAATATTTCTTATTCAATTTCTCATTTCCCAAAATTAATTATACCAATTAATTTATCATGCAATTAAGGCTTTTTCCCAAATTCACAATACCAACCCTAAGGTTCCTTTTTCATCAACAATCCAATACCAAGTCCATTTTCCAATGTATTACATACATAAGAGTTATATGTTTGAAAACCCATCTTTTGAAAAATTACACAAAGGCCCTAAACTTTCTCAAAATTACCCAACAACCCCCAACATATCGAAATACTAAAATCTAAAGACAAAGCTCATAAGATGGAGTAGGATATCCCTATCTCGAAATTAGAGCTCAAACGGAGAAGAGACTAAAACCAAAGTGCCCTAAACTCCAAAATTTTCGGATCAAAACGAAGCCTTCGACGATCAACACAACTTTTACAAAGGCCGAAGGAAAGGGAAGCACCCTAACTAGATCAAACCCTAGAGAGAAGGGAGTTTCTAGAGAGAGAGACTCTCAAAATATCTTTTTAGAAAGTAAGAGAGAGAGAGAGAATGCAAAAAGTGATTCAAAAATGCCCAACTGCCTTCTGATATACGACAGGTCAGCTCGAGCGGAGAACAGGACGCTCGAGTGTCAAGAACAAAAAATTGGATCCGCTCGAGCGCAAGAAGGCCCGCTTGAGCGCCAAGACACAAGAATAAAGAACATTCGCTCGAGCGCGAAAACCAGTCAGCTCGAGCGTAGATTTCTCCCTTCCAGAACTTTTATAGACAAATCACTACCCGCTCGAGCGCCAACACACCCGCTCGAGTGCGACCTGCTCGAGAGTAAAGAAACCCGCTCGAACGTGAAAAACACACCTGTAGAAGTTTTGCAGAGGCACGAAATACTGAGAGTGTGTAAACCCTGCTCGAGCGCAAGAAGGCCTGCTCGAGCGGACAACCAAAAACCAAACTCCGCTCGAGCGCAGAATGACCCGCTCGAGCGTCTCACCAAAACTCTAGGCAACAACACTTGAGACCAAAACTCAACCTACCTGTTCGAAACACGCCCAGCACATCCCAAAACTCAAACATGAGGAATTAAAGGATGACAACAAGATAAACAGCTACCAACTCCACGGAACCAAAGTCCGGAATACAACAATTACAGGAAGGGAAAACCGGGATCGCTATACATTCGAACACAATCATAATCTCCTTTGGTATAGGTAGTGGAAAAAAAAACTCGAGAAGTCACATAAAAAGAAGCACCAAAATTAATCACCTAATTGTTCTCTTGGCCCACAAAATTGACACAATCATCTTCACAAACAACCATGAGATCACCATCGGTAGTAACCACCGTTGTGTCTTCTTGCTTCTTATCCACACTTTTGTCACTCGTTTTCTCCTTATTCTTGAGCTTTCAGTATTTCCGCTTCTTGTGTCCTTTCTCATGGCAATAATGACACTCAATGTATTTCTTTGAAAAAAAACCATCTCTTAATTTCACAGCTTTGATCATAATCATGAGAAATCTTACTCTTCCCCCTTATTTTGCTTCAGCCTCTAGCAACAAATGCCTTCAAATGAGAAGAACTCGCTAATTTTCTTTTAGTTTCTTCATTCAACAAGTTACTAGTGACTTGGCTCATTGTGACAACTCCATCGGGCGCTGAATTACTAACCGTCACAACCAAAGTCTCCCAACTTTCAGGCAAAGAACTAAGTAACATCAAAACTTATAACTCATCATCAAAAATAATTTTCATGGAAACAAGTTGGTTAACAATATTTTTTTAATTCATTCAAATGTTCCAGAATTGGGTAGCCATCTTTATATTTTAAATTAACCAATTTACGAAATGAAAACGCTTTATTTGTGGTTGATTTTCTATCATAAAGACCTTCTAATTTTTTTCATAAATCATGTGCCGAAATTTCAGTAGCCACATGATGAAACACACTATCATCAATCCATTGACGGATAATACCAACGGCTTTTCGATTAAGCCTTTTCCACTCATCATCTTTATATTCTCGGGTTTGCCACTATCACCCTTAATAGACCCATACAAATCTTTATAAAATAATAGGTCCTCCATTTTAGTTTTCCAAGTTATCCAATTGCTTTTATTGAAGCTAGACATACGATCCACATTCGCCTCCATTGATTTACACAAATAAATAAATCCAAATAAACTGTAAGCTCTGATACCATTTGTTAGGGAAAATAGATGATTTTCTACAAGTAAATCAATCAATGGAAATAAAAACTAATGAGGAAAAATTAAATCAACGACACAAGAATTTTTACGTGGTTCTCTCAATGTGAGGTACGTTCACGTGATCGAAATCCAATTCCATTATTAACTAAAAAGTTTTCAAACGATTACAAACAAGACACAAATAGTCTCACAAATAACTTTTAGGTGAATTCCAAATAATTACAAATAGATAAGAGGAAAGACCCCACTAAATAGAAGAACAAAAGTCTTTGAAACAAAATTGTAGAAGATCCAAAAATAATAGACCAAATCAGCCGAATTAGAGACAACAGTTGTAACTCCACCAAGTCAAACCCATTACTTTAGCAACAAGCACAATTTCTACTACAATGATGATAATCACGGTTGCTTCACATATGGAGAAACAAACACAATATCAATATATATTATGAACTCTTGGGTTTTTTTTTTTAATCAAAATCCTAGCTGTTACAAAACTAATTATTAAATATCTATTGGGCTTCCAAAAATTAGATATACTATATAGAAAATATATTATAACCAACACCAAATTAAATTAAATATTTTTAATAAATCAATTAAGTCTCATATTCTAATAAGGAGGTATACTCAACCCACCATAGGTCAGGGACTGCGCACTAGAGAAGGCACAAGGGGTTGGTCAATTCAATTTATCTAATTAAAAGATGGCTAATTTTTGTTTTGGAGAAGGGTCTAATGATAGGGGCAAGAAAGGATTTGAATAATGAGGTCTAAGCATATGGTTTGTGCTTTGAACTTGTTCCAAAATATGATTCTTCATGTGAGATATGTGATTCCCATTTCGTCCCACCCACTCAAGGCATCAATCCATGTCATTTTGAATAAGGATTATTGGGTGTGGTTTATTTTTAGAAATTTACTGTTGTAGTTTAAGTTTAAACATGGATTGTGCCTGAGTAATATAATTTAACCAAAAGAAAAAAAAAGAAAAAAAAAGAAAAAAGAAAAAAGAAAAAAAGAGAGTATATGAATGTTTTGTATAAAATTGATAATATTATTAGTTGGATGGATTATGGACTGGACTTCAAGGTGATGAGCAGAACTTTCGTTTCTACTTGCTCCTGCAAAACATATCCTTAGACGCACGAGAGTGTTCTTTTTCAAGAGTCCGCTAATGATGAAGTTAGTAGAAAACTTAAAAGACAAGACATTACTTGCTTTTTGCATACAAAAATATTTTAGAGCTCTAAAATAAGAGTTCTAATAGAACTCTAGAGGTGGTGTGTCTCATATGATGTGATGTTTTAGTTTTTTTTTTTAATTTAATTTTATTTTTTTCATTATCAACTGCATAGAGCTTTGTTTAGAGCTTCATTTTTAGGAGATGTATCATTTCACTTTTGCATATGGCATACTTTCTAGAAGATGTTTCATATGAGAGGGGAATAATTCTATTAAATTTTGTGCAATGAGGGTCAACAACCTAGACACCAGACTCGAGTCTTTCGAATAATGACTATGAGACACTTCCAAGTGTCTTGAATTGGAATGGCCATTCCTAATTTTGAGAGGTTTGGGATAGTTTCGATAAGCCTGATCCACTCTCAGAACTCTAAGATAACTTAATTTTTAGATATTTAAAAATTCAATTGTGCTACATGCATAAAAATAAAGATTAATTATATCAAAACTCTTATACTGTATTTGATTGAGAGATTTAAGGAGAGATTTGGAAAGGGAAATGGAAAAGAAATGTGAAATTTGAATAAAACATACTTATATTTCATCTAATTTCACACACCTTTTCCCTTTCCCTTTTTCTTTCCAAATCCTCCAACCAAACACAGCGTTAAAGTATCGATAAATATCACTTCACTTCTCATTTATTTACCTGTGGTTTGGATGGGGTATAAGTAAACAAAATTTATAATTGAGAGGGTCAAAATGTACGAATTCATAAAGGAAGAGAGTAAAATAATATTCACTAATAATTGAGAGGGTCTTAGTATAATTAATCCTTAAAAAAATGCACAGAATGTTCCCGAAAAATAAAAAAATAAAAATTGACGCAAATGGAAAAATAACAGGGATTAGGAGTATAATTTGTGCTTCTCTTTTTGTTCAAAATGACTTCCATCAAAATTCTGTTTATTCTAGGTGCTCAACATTCCTTGTCCAACTATCAATTCAAAAAAAGGGATGAGAATCAGTATATCCAGAGTGGTTAACTGTGTGAAAATATAGACTTCCAAGACAACAACCAAAACCAAAGCTCATGACAAAACAAAAAGTCTTATGCCGATTTCAACCAACTAACAAAGAAAAGAAAATTCTGGATGTTATTGACAGATGATAGCTAGAATGATGCTGAGTTTGATCGCCGCAGCTGGTATCTGGGGAAGGGGGTTGCTGAAGACAGAAGCATTTCGACTTCCTGCTAACAACAAGAAAGATCAAACAAGAGAGGGAAGTCAGTGATCAGCCACACCAGTCTTGTTTCAATGTCTTTAGCTTTCTTGATTGTCACACAAACAATTAAAGGACTTGACATTGATAAATTATAATGAAAAGAGCATTTTTTTTTCCAATTCACAACATGTATGATGCGTTTGGATCTTGGATTTGTTGAGGAGGGAAACAAAAATGAAAGAGAAAAAATACAGGTAAAGAAAAATGAAGTTGGAACTGTTGTTTGGTTGTGTTGATTTCTTGTTGTCACACATTAAACTTGGTTGCTGTACTGTTTTAAAAAAAACACCCTTTTTAGAAAAAATCAATAAGTTGTTTTCGAATTTTCAAAAACTAGCTTAAAAAAACTGAAAACGATGAATGTCTCCAACAAAAATATGATCAAAGGTCCCATGCCGAAAATACAATCTTTTCCCTTTTCTTTCTTTTTATGGTGGTGAAAAGGAAGAATATACAATAGCAAATTGACAGTTATACAACACAACAGAAGGGAAGGAAGTTAACAGGAGAGAGAATTATGACATACAACAACACCATAGAAGGTTCAAGCAAACTCAGAAATGTGGAAACTGCAAGTGCCTGAATGAAGAAAACAACAGTGACCTTCCAATTTATTATTCATCATCATGCTATCCTAGTTGATATATTTATTTTGTTAGGGCTAATTTTTTTGGGTAAAGCATCAATAAATTTTAAATAGTGATCTTATAAATTATTTGATCCTCACTTCTCTTTTCTTTTTTTTTTTTAGACCCAAAGGTTCCATTCTAGTTTAAATTACATAAAGGATAGAATATAAACGCACGTGTGTTATGTGTTGATGGACAAATGTAAGTTTTCACATAATGTTGAAATTACTAAACGTAATATTTCAAAAAAAATTCTTAGTATACTTTTTTCAAACGTAATACTCCAATGTAATTCTACAAAAATATAACACTCTAATGTAATACAATAAAAAACTCTTTAGTGTATTTTTTTCAAACGTAATAGCGGAACATTCCAAAAAAACTTCTTAGTATATTTTTTTCCAAACATATCACTGCAATCAATACACAAAATCTCCATACTGTGTTTTTTCCAAACGTAACACTATAATTTAACATACTAAAAACTCCTTAGTGTGTTTTTCCCAAATATAACATACTAAAAAACTATTTAGTGTACTTTTTTCAAATGTAACAACGTAACATTTTAACAAAATTCTTTAGTGTATTTTTCTCAAACGTAATAACATAACATTCTAAAAAAATTCTTTAGTGTATTTTTTTCCAAACGTAACACTCCAATTAATTTAACATATTAAAAAACTCCTTAGTTTACTTTTCTTAAACATAACAACATAATATTTCAAAAAAACTCATTGATGTATTTTTTCTAAACATATGATATTCCAATCAATGTAATACACAAAAATTCCTTAGTATACTTTTTCCAAACGTAGCACTCTAATGTAACACCAAAAAATCATACATTAACAGAAAGGAAAATGTTTTGTGGCACTAAATTGGGGGGTACTAATGCCCCTAATTTCCATTCTGGGTAACTGTTTTGTTTTGTTTTGTTTTGTTTTTTTTTTTTTGCCTTATATGGAAATTAGGGGCATTAGTGCCCCCAATTTAGTGCCACAAATCAAAACCCTAACAGAAATGTAGATTTCTATGCTCAACAACAAACATTTCAGCCACCAATCCCTCTAAAAAGAATCTTTCACACATCACATTTCCATTCCCATCCCAAAAAAGAATCAGAAAATTGAAAAAATGAATCATAAAAGGACATTAACTTAAACTCAAATAGCATCAAATCAAATAAATACAACTTTCTACAAGAAAAATGACTAATTGGTTCATAAGAAAACTTTTAAGATTAAATGAATCAACATTTTCCCATATGGAATTTATGGGTAAAATTTTCAATTGGGGCATTTATTCATAAATCCTTCTTCACCTACTTATATTCCACTTAATCCTAATTATTTTCTTATGTTTCAATAAGTCCTACATGTGACATAATTATTACCAAAATACCATTAATAATAATATTTACATTAGTAGTGTGTATGTTCTGTGATGTGAACATTCACACTATAAAATATGAATGTTCACATCACTAAATAGCAAATTATTCAAAAAATATTTATAACGGTAAAATTGTTCATAAAATATCTTAAATATAAAAATTAGGATTTGATTGATCAAATGTCCAAATAATAGGATTTATTGAAATTTAAGAATATGTTATAAATTAATTGAGATACAAGCACTTTAAAAATAATTTCCTAATAAATCGCCCAATTTTTTTTCTTCGTTTCGTTGGTGGCTGAAAACTTGGTCCCCAATGAAGCACTAAAATTGGAAAGTTTTTACTCATGGAGGACAGTCAAATCCAAGATTATTGTTTGCACTTATTTTTGTTAAGTTCTTGTCGACAGATAGATTAACTAGATGGTGACACATGACAAAGTTAGAATGGGAGTTTCTCATCAGTCAAAGGGACAAGTGACATTAGAGGAGTTGATCGTGTGCATTGGATGACTCAGAAGATGGGGCAGTTATCAGACTAAGTCATGGACTTAGTAGGTTGCTTGTAGAGAGGATCATGTGCAGAATGAAGACTGGGCTCTGTTGATGAGAGGCCTAGAATGTTGAAGGACATGTGGAAACATGAGGGGGAGATGGTTAGACAAGTAAAGTTGAAGATTCGATGAAATTTGAAGGCTTGAAAGTGAGGGTGCAGTTACAGAAACAGTTAAGGTAGTGACAGTTGCATGTTCAGAGTCATGCGATCAGGGGCCAAGAAAGAAGGAGGGAGTATAAAAGCCAGGAGAATGACAGGAAGGACATCAACAACTCAACAACATGTAGCTTTTAGACTTAGGAGTAATTCTGTAACTTAGGAGTAGTTTCTTTGTAATTCATAATTTGTAACTTAGTGAACTTTAGTAATTTCATTCTGAAATTACTTTTTATTTACTTTGCAACTATCAATTGTTTTAGAGAAGTCCTCATTCTTTTGAGACATTTGAATCAATTGCACAATTACCTGGTTGTTCTTGTTCAATTGTTTGGTTTGAATTGGTATTCAATTCTTGTCGATTAGGGATTAACATAATTTTTACTAACAATTATATAATAGGGCAATGCATCCATCGTAACTTGGATGACATTTGAAACTGACACATCACTGGATTTGGATCCTTTTTGATGCATCAGCAATGGAAAATGAAGATTAGATAATGTTCTAGTGGATGTGATTTCTTGAATCCACAAGATCAACTTTGAATCTACAAGGAAAATAAGAGAGATTTTTAAAAATATTATTAATTGAATGAATAAAACTCCTCATGTCCGTACGCTTACATGACTATTTATAATTATAAAACTAAACCTAATATTTGTAGAATAAATAATTTTAAAATTGGAAACTTAAATTGATACATAATAGTAAACCTAAGTAAAAAATAGAAGATAAAAATTTCAATCTCTAGTTGTGCAAACTAATTCTCACCTTGACGGGTAGACCCAACAACATTGAGGGTCAGGTCAACCCAACTTTAGATACTCAGATATCAAGCTGGCTTCTATCACTCCTGGCTCCACTTACAATCCTATTTCAGCCTCTGACAAGTTGATTAAAAGCCAGTATTTTGATTTTTTAACTTTTTTTTTAGATCACATCACGTCTCTATATTTTTACATATTTTTTAAAAAAAAGTCAAAAAAAAAAAAATTAGTTTTTAACCTACTTTCCAAAACACGCTGACTATTTGAGACTAAATAACAAAATAATAGTCAAAATCTAATTCCAAAATCACATAAATAAAAATATAAAAAAGTCCAAAATCTTATTCTGCATTACTTTCCATTTCTTGTAGGTAATATAGATATTTACTGTAATGCACAAGGCTATAACATATCATTGAAATTCAAAATTAACTGTATAAACCGTCAAGTTTTAAAATCTCCTTTATTATTGGTTTAAAATAAAGATGTGATAATGTGGCTCTTTCTCAAACATTGATCATGAAATAGATCTCCTCTCCATTTTTGGTCTGAGATGGAGATATCTTCAACAATTAAAGGAAGGGAGAGAGGGGAGAGAGATTGTTAATAGAACTCTATTAGAAACTTAACATAAAAATGTGTCTGTGACCAAAGTGCCCTATGTTGGAGTACACTATTCCATTTGCTACTCTGGACTGTGTCAATTTCCACAAAGAAAAATGTTGAAAGAAAAAGGCTAAAAAACCACAAACATGTTTAGAGATTTCAATGTTCAGCTTAACTTATAAGTTGACTTTTTTTTGTCTTTTGTTTATTTTTGTCTTCATTTTTTTTTTCATTTAAAATTTTTTCTTTTTAGATCCGTCCAGATTAGACGATCCTAAAAATTAAAATGATTTGGAAAAGAAATTTTTTTTTACCATAGACGAAAAATAAGCCAAAAGAATAGTTGAAGCCCAAGTCCATCCCAGTGGTTGGGGTGTTGTCCGCAAGTTCATCAAGTCAAAAGGTTCAAGTCCATAGAGAACCTAATCCAAAATTTACTCGAACAATATCAATTCTTACACTCAACAGAACCTAGTGATCGACACATTGGGTATCAAAATAAATGAGCTACTGTTTTGGAAGCATCATAATCAACCTTTTGTAGATGCAAATTGTCTCCACTAACTTACATCTCATGACATGGGAGAATCAATGAAAAATCTCACAAAAATTCTCCAACCATCACTACTTTGGATTGATTCTAAGCCCTCTGTAAAGCACTGCCCTGGGGATACTGTTATTCGTGCCTCCTTTACCAGTGCTTCAATACCTCAGTCAGAAGCTGAGGCCAAGCAAGTTCCTCAAGAGTGTAGTGGGCCTTTCCAAATCACACATTTTGAGCAACTAACACTATGGTAGGCTTTGTTAACTGTGCGAACCATTATGTCTCCAAGGTTTGTGTCAAACTTGTCTTGCATCACTTTTCTAAACTATTCAAATTCGGTTCATATAATTTTGAAATAAGTCCACCTATTGAAAATGAATTTTGGATTGGATGCCTCCAGCACTCTAATATGTTATTAGAGCTAGGTCTTGGGTAGTCTCTTATGGGTCAAGTCTCCATTCCAGGTCTATTTTTTGTGTCTCTTATCTGTCACCTGCACATACAATCAAATCACGTATGCAGGAGAAGAATGGAAACTTATCTCACATCGCCTCACTAAGCCATCCAAACTCGGTTCATGTAATCTTGAGGCCGCTCCATCTATTGCCAATTAATTTGGAGTTTGCTGTCTCCAAAACTCGGTAATGTTTGGATTAAGGATTTGAGAGTAGATTTATAGAGGGAAAGGAGAAGAGTGGGAAAAGTGACTAACAGTATGAATTTCCAGTGTAACTTGAGGAATAATAGAAACAGTAAAGTTACGTAATCAGAAAAGTGCTCAAAAACTAACAAACCCTCTGATTTTTGCAGACACCCAATCATCTAGAAAATAAAAAAATAAAAAAGTGAAAATAAGAAGAACTAGCATTAGAGTCTAGACTCAACCCTTTACAAGAAACTACTGTACTGTCTTTGGCGTTCAATTTGTTAATAAGTTTCTATAGATATAAAACATTGGGAACTTTTTAGAAAACCCATGATATATTTTTAAAAAAATCAAATGTTTTTGGTTTTACAAGCAAATTTGTTGGTAGGTTTTTTCATGCTTTAATCACTACATGTGCCAAATTACTTTTTAAAATGGCTATTCAGTCCACCAGTTTCGCTTCCTTCGATAAAAGCGGAGTTATGGGAAAGGCAAGAAGTATGCACTCGTACCCTATTTTTAAAGAGAGTATTTTTGTAACTTGAACTCATGCCACCAGAACGTTAATAGCAAATCTTTATCATTGGGTCAAGCCACCCATGTACCAAATTATTTGAAGGATGAAAAATATAGAGCATATTGCTGAACTTTGAAGAAGCAAGAGAACTGTACCTTCTTCTTTTTGAGCCAACTATTTGTTTTCCTCAACTGAAACACCTCATGCTCCAATTGATTGGTGTAAGCCTACAATCACCAAAGCATACAGAAAGTACTACGCTTAAATCATCAAATGGAGCCAAGCAAGAAACTCAAATAGCAATGCTAAGTACCCAGAGAAAATACTCAAAAAAGTGTTCGGAATTTGAAATGTGTAGATCAAATTCAAATTCTTGACACGTTTCTAAATATTATTTTCTGGGTACATGCTTTTTTGAAAGCTAATTCCAACACTAACCTGCTTCCTTGCCCTTGACCTAGCAGCTGACTCTCGGTTCTTGATCATCCTTTTCTGCCTCCTCTCAATGGTCTTTTCCATCATCTCATCTGTGAATGAGCGCTTCCTTTCAATGCCCATCTGAGATTCCAAGGAACAACTTGCTGGCACCATTGGCATTGGCATTGACATTGGCAATCCCAGCTGGTTCTCTGAGTGACAACCAACATCCACACCACCCGGGGTCTCAAACTCCAACTCTGAAACTTGGAAATTTGAGTCCACCACTGATAGTATTGGCATTGTCATTTGCTGTTGTTGCTGCTGCTGCTGCTGATGATTATGATGAACAGAAGCCATTGGAAACTTGAACCAATCTGCCTGCTGTGACACCAAGACCATCGGATCAATTCCCATAAACGGCTGAGTATTAATGACACCGGCTCGTGCTAAAATATCCTCAATGGTTGTCTCTCCAAGGGCCAATTGTTGATGCACTGATTTGATTTCATCAGTGGCATTGACATGCTCTTGATGAACAATTTCCTTCCAGACCTCATCCATAGTTTTCCTACTCAGTGTCCCATTCAAATTCAAATTCCCTAGAAAGATTGAAGAAGAAGAAGAAGAAGAAGAGGAAGAAGAAGATGGGTTTTGCATAGACTGGCCTTCTTCATCAGCAGAGATCTCATTCTTGACTAACTCAACCAAATCCATATTATTCAAGGGTTTGGTTAAATTTGAATTACCCAGTTGATCCAAGGTAAGGTTGTGTAAAATTGGAAAATGAGGCCCATGAACTCTGCTGGGAGAGAAAACAGCTCTATAACCCATTTATGCAAACACTTAATCTGATCGAGTAATTGAAATCTGTTTTGAAAAACAGAACATGGTAATGGTGCAGAGCACAAAATTGAAATTGGATTGGAAAAAGAAGAGTGTAACACATTGCTTTTGAGATAGTTCCTAGTTTCCACAATTGTTTGAAGATAGAAAAGTCACATTGTGTGAGTAGTGGAATAGTGACAAGAGAGAGAGAGAGAGAGAGAGAGAGAGAGAGAGAGAGAGAAGTTTTAGAAGAGGTATCTGAGGAGCCAGAAAGATCGAAGAACCCGTTAGAAACAATCTCTTTTTGTGGATTCGATAAAGAAAAGCATACTTGTGTAGGTATGTATGAGAGAGAGAGAGAGAGAGAGAGAGAGAGAGAGAGAGAGAGAGAGAGAGAGAGAGTTTTCTTCTCAACAGATAGGACGGGTTTGAGTGCTAAATTGGCGGGAGGATTTTAACGGCTTGACACTCGACGGTTGAATTTCTGGAAGTAATGATTGTGTACTCGAGGGAGTATGGAGTGGATGAGTAGTCGCAAGATTACAAAGAAGAAAGATCAAGTGGCTGTATGCCCACCATAAGAAAGTGATGACATTGGGGTGGAACTCGAGCTGACTCAATCTAATGTATCTGAGTCTAAATTTTAAAATTTTAGAATTTGAATAGTATAATTTTAAATTTTTGGTTAGGATCTAAGCTGAAATTTGCTAGTTGAAATTTAATTCAGATATGACCTTGTGTTAATATAAATTAGACGGCCTCTCCAATATATGTTGGGTTTTGATGTAACATTTGTTGATTCTGAAGTTTTTTCTTAATGGATTGGACTTGTGTTGCTGTGCATTTGTACTCCATCAAGAGTTTATGTGCAAACCCAAGTTTACTAACATCGATGCTCCAAGAAATTTCGATAATAAATCGTCTGCTATTGGCTTTGATACTAATTTTTTTGTGAATTAAGAAGCCTATAAGCACACAACAATACCGACTCAATCCATCTGAGAAGAAATTTTAGAGTCTACTTACCCAACATATATGCTTATCTCTTTCTACTATTTATCTGATGTTGGAACAACACATGCTCCAATAAGGGGATTCACATAACTTGAATAATTGAAATTATATTGTTAATATATAATTATAAATAATAAGCATGAAATATTACAAAATATTTATTATTGTCCCATCATAAGTTAGTGTATTCTATAATCTGATACACATAACATAAATAAATTTTTTATTATGTTTCATATTTGTAATTTTTTGAGATATTTTCTTTATTTCAAAAAGGGCAATTTTATGACAATTGAAGTTAATTTTTTTGTTATTGAATTTGGATAACTCAAGCCTAGCCCGAATGTTTTGAGATAAATTTAGGCCTAGGCTTTTGGGCAAGCAAGTTTGGGCACAGGTTGGGTTTGGGCTTGAACATCTCTTTACACTTTAAATTAAACTTAGATAGACTCTTAATTCGATAGACTCTACCCAAGTTCTATTCCTAACTTGTTGGATGAGGTATTCACTTATGAGAGCATGCAATCCTTTGTCTATTTTTTATTTTTATTTTTATTGTTCTGATATAAATACTCACATCTATTAGATTATATCTTGAGATTCTGATTCTTTGGAATTCTCATTTAATCTAATAGTTGTAAGGAAACAATCAATAATAATTTGAGGATAACGAATCCTTAGCCCTTTACCATGCGTAATATTGGGCTTTGAGTTCTATTAATGTACTATGTAACTTCCCTTTCTTTCCCCTTCAACTAATTATAAGAATAGGAAAAAATAAATCGAATAGAATATATTAAATAATATCATAGTTTTGCTTTCGAAAAAAGAGAGGTGTGATTGGAATAATGGAATTTGATGAAATTGATCGAGCTTCGAAAACCATCTTAAAATCTCATGAAATGTGATTAGATTTTATTGTAGTTAGAATTAGCAAAATATAAATTATTATAGTCATTCACCTACAATAGTATAAATCATCATTTGTTAAATTTTGCTTTGTTTTTCTATGATAATGAGGGGTTACAAAATATGATATAACACTTTCTCCCCAGCCTTATATTGTGGTCCACAAATATTAAATATAATAAAATAAGAATTTGTATAATTTGATTGGTTTTAAAATTTGGAGAGAGAAAAGAAAATGAAAGGAAAAAAAAAAAAAAATTGAAGTAGAAAATGATGGTTTGTAATCAAGGCAAATGGAATCTATAAAATTTGGGCTGGGCCAACCAAAAGTTTGGGGCTTAGTTTCAATGTAAGCCCAATATAAATTCATCATAAGAGTTGGTCCATGGTTTGTTATCAAAGTGTTTTAGCATTAGGAAGCAAAAGTACTCATGATAGTCTATTAATCTTTATTTATTTATTTTTTGGGGTTAATCGATACAAATAAGAGCACTATATCAAACTGGACTATTAAAGTCCACTAGTAGCTAGAAAGTCAACAATAAATCAGCTTGCTTGTTTTCATTTTTCAGAAAATACTTTTCAGAAAATTCTACATTCTTATTTTTCGTGTTTTTTTGTTTTTATTGATTTTTTAAAATATTTTATGCAATTTTTTTACTTTTTAGACACACCTAACATAAATACACCTAAAAAGTAAAAAAATTGAAAAAAAAATCTTTTAAAAATTCACAAAATACCAAAAATATAAAAAAAATACAAGAATTCAGTACATTTTTTGTATTTTTATGTATTTATGAATTTTTTAAAATATTTTTTCATAAATTTTTTACTTTTTAGATACATCTAACTAAGGTGCATCTAAAAAAGTAAAAAAAATGTTTAAAATTTAAAAAATATTTATTAAAAATAAAAGAATACGAAAACCAAAAAACTCAATTTTTAAAAAATTTAATCCAGAAAACTCAAACCAAACACACTGATTAGAGTTGAATTTATAACCTCACACTAATTCTATGTAACCACTAAATTAAATGTCCTGATTAGTCTATTAATCTTCATAGCTAAATATCATTTGTAATGATATAGGAACATAAATTATATACGAAGAATGCATATAAAATGGTGTGGCACAATTAAGAATTAATTATCTTAAAACAAAATAATCCATTACGATATTTTTTAATATCAAAATTATCACTATCATATCATATCATTCTAATTTTGATATATGATTTTTTATGAAAAAAATTAGAAGAATAGCATTTTCCAAATATCATATCACCCCATAAGGCTCTTTCAGATATATATATATATATATATAAAACAACAGTAGTTTTTTAGAGGGCATAGGTCAAAGCTTGGATTGGATTTGTGTGGGCTAGTTTATGTTGAAAATAGCTCGAGATTGTCTATGTTCCTACCCAAGCCACAAGAATCTGAGAAATTTTAAAATTATATAAAATTTTTATATAGAAAGATCGTGACTTTTATATTTATAATTTTAGAAGTTTTGGCTATTTATCTTTGATATCAATTTGATTCATGTACTTATAATTAAATCAATTTAATTGGTAAACTAGTTCATTCACTTTCCTTAAAATGATTGAGAGGTTGTTATCTAATTTGAAATGTTTTCTAATGAAAAAATTTATCCTTGATTTTTGTCGAGAATCTTAACAAATGTTATTAATTAAAACTAAATTAACACAATATGAGAAATTGAAAGATAAAATTGATACAATTAGCACTACAATGATCAAATTAATATAAGAGACAAATTATAGGAACTACGAGTATAATTTTCCTTTTTAAAATGAATGTCAGATAATTTTGGATGATAATTTTGTATAAAATTGGAAAAATTACAAATTAATGTGAACAAATAAAAGTATTTGCAAAAATATGGAGGTACAAGTGGGATCTCGGCTCTGATACTAATAAAATCATAAAAATAAAGTTCCAAAAAATAAAGTTTGTATATATTAAAATGAGTAAACATATTGACACTTCAAATTTTACACATTCAACTACTTCCCTTCTCACATAGAGAGTGAGGCTCACATAAGTAGTTTAATCTGTAGATTTTAAATATCTTTAACATTATTGTATTAAAATTTAGTGTAATGCAATGCACATATTTTTACCCCTCATTTATAAATTCGTATATTGCATGACCGATCATGCCAAACAAAACATTTGGGGGAAATTGCAATTCAATACATGTTTTTAAAACAAATTTCAAATCAGTGGTAAAACTTAATAACTTTAATAATTGAAGTGATAAACTTTTCTATGACTTTACAATTTTTCTTTTGATCTTACAACCGATTTGCAATTTCCCCAAATCTTTGGACAACTTCACTCTGGAAAAGCTCATACGTTTCACCAATTTTGCTTTGAAATACAGAACCAAAACAATCCAAACATAGCAGGCTAGCACATCAGAATCTTCTTCAAAGTTTTTCTCTGTTTGTATCAAGCATGGAATATCTAAAGTGGTTTTGCTTTGCCACATGGCACTTTTTTATTTATTCATTGGAATTTAGACCACACCACAGATGAACAAAGCAAATTCTAATGGCTCACAACGTCTCATCCTCACACACCACCAATATTAGTAGCAAAACTGATGATGGGTATTCCATGCAAATACAAAAGATTTCTTGGATTAATGCCCAACTGGGATATAAAGGGAGAGAATTTATTAGATGAAGAATCAACCGACCATGAGCAACGAAGACTTGCTCTATATATATATGCTTGTGGATGCAGCTGTGGTGAATGTTCTTGGATACCCATGTGGTTACCAGACATGATGAAAGGGGATATAGGACTATTCTTGGCATAAGAGGGGGATTGTGTATGTCATGAGAAAAGAAAAAGGGATGGGTTCATTATAACTCCATTTCGATGGGAACCGGGGTCCCTGCTGTACTGCAGGGACTGCTGTTCCTAAAACGGCACAGTTTTAGGCACACTCCTCTTCTTGTTTTTTTTTTTTTTTGTTTTTAAAAAAAAAAAAAAAATTTATCACTTTGTTTTTTGGCACAGCAGTCCCTGCAGTACAGCAGGGACCCCGAATCCATTTCGATGATCTAGGTTATTCAATTTTTAAGATCATGGGTATATAATCCGGGAAAAAAAAAGAAATAAGTAAAATAATTGTAACTTTTTAATTTTATCACATTGGTTTCAAAAAAATAAAATAAAAATAGATGGTCTATTTTAAAAATTATATACTTGTCTTTCATCTTTTTCTTTAGAGAAATACTATAAAATGAAGAGACTATGATTATCAGATTAACTTAATTTTTTTATGAATAACATATACAGAGAGTTCTAAAAAATAAATAGCTTGGATTATGAAATGGGGCCAGAAAACAACCCTCTGATTCAGATTAAGACCAAAGAGATATTATAGAGAACAATTTCATCCCATGTTTGAAATCAAACGGAGTAGATTGGGTTGGTATTATTGTAGAGTTAATAAAATTTTGTCAATAAAATTTTTAGGATTTTTTTTTTGGTAATTTGTCTAGTGTCAATTTGTCCCTCTAGTTTCAATTGTATCAATTTTATTCTTTAATTTTTTAGAACGTGACAATTTATGTGTCGTTTGGTCTTGGCTTTTTTAGTTGGCTTTTTGACTTTTTTAACCTGAGACTTTTTTAGTCGTTTGGTATTCTTATTTGGCTTTTCTGATTTTTTGGCTTTAGAATGACAAAATTGCCCTTAGTATAGAATGATACTTTTTTGACTTTTTGTTTGTATATGGGGTAGTTTGATACTTTTGTAGCTTTTTTGTCTTTTTGTGATTTGTAGCTTTTTTTTTTTGTCTTTTGTACTTATTTAGCCCACAATGAAAACCAAACCAAGGCTTAGGCCTCGTTTGGCAATTGGCTGTTTTAGTCTAAAAGTAAAAAAGTTACTAAAAAAATAAAAAAGCCAACAACTTATACCAAAAAGTTAAAGATTCTCTTTTTATTTACTTTTTGCACATCTTTTCATAAAAAGCCAAAAAGTCATCCCAAACATACTAGTCTTTTTTACCTCATATTTTAATCAAAAAGTTAAAAAGTTACTAAAACAGCATGTTCCCAAACGAGGGCTTAGTCTATTCCATTAAGAAATTAAATGAAAATTTAAGGCAAAATGGTTTGTTGAAAAAGTAATACTACGAACCCACCTTATCAACCTAGAAATTACCCAGAATCATTATCTTGTGATTCAGATTTATTCTACACATAAGTGGGTAAGTCTGGGTCCATAGCTTTTCTCTGGGTGGGTTAGTCTGTGCCCATAGTTTTTTTCTAGTTGAAAAAAGAACAAATTATTTCAAATTGAACACTAACCTCTCAATCACTTTGAGGAGAATAGTGAAGTATTTACCCTTTGATTTCAATACAATTTGTAAAGATGCGTTATCAATTCGACTAAATTAACACAATATAAAAAATTCAAGAAGTAAAATTCAAGAAATTAAAATTATAAGGACAAAATTATCACAACAAATAAATTATAAGAACTATAGATATAATCTAGGGAAAAATACCAAAGTCTAATTTTGTTATTAAGATTACTATCAAGTCCTATCAAATTTCAATATGAATAACTAAATCCTATTTGTCATAAAATATTCTCAAAAAGTTCATTCGTCCATAATGGTATATCTTATCTCAATTTTACCCTTCTCAGGATTGTTTTGGGAAGTTGGGGCTTTTGACTTTTTACCAAGCTTTTTGACTTTTTTGGATATGATTTGAAAAGTTGGTAAAAAGTTGACTTTTTGGATTTTTGGTTTAATATTTTTTAAAAGTGGCAAATCACTGCAAAATGACGAAAATACCCTTACCTTTTACTAGAAATTACGTTTCTGCCCTTTACTACGTGAATAGTGTTTCCAACGTAACTCCCACCAGGAATTTGCAACAAATTGTACTCCTTTTTTATATACTCTACAATTTCCAAATATGACCTAATACTTTTACTTATTACAATTTTATTTTATTTTTTTGTTACGAATTTTTTTATTATTATTACAAGTTTATTACTAAATGTATTATTTTTTTATATATTCTACAATTTCCTAATTTTACCAAATACTTTTAATTATTACAAATTTATTATTCTCTTCTTTACGATTTGTTTTTTTTATTATTACAAGTTTATTACTAAATGTATTGTTTTTTTTATATATTCTACAATTTCCAAATTTGACCAAATACTTTTAATTGTTACAAATTTATTATTCTCTTTTTTACGAAGTTTTTTTTTTATTATTACAAGTTTATTACTAAATGTATTTTTTTATATATATTCTACAATTTCCAAATTTTACCACATTACATTAATTAATTTCCACATTACAATTTGATAAATGCCCTTCAGAACCTGTAACTTACCAACAGAACCGTACATTTTTTTTTGACACTTTCAACAGTTTTACACATTCATTTCATTTGTCATCACCTCATACAGACCAAACAGGATTTACAACCCAAGTTCACGCCGATGTCGCACTAATTCATTCCGTATTGATTTCCTCATTGCGTTCATATGTACGTCATCGTCGCCCTCTGGTTCACCATCATCCTCATCACCAAGACCGTCAACATTTGGCATGTCGTTGAATGTAAAATTCTCTGCATTCGCAACCTTGTTGAATGCTTCATTGTCGCTCGAGTTGTGGCGTATAAAATTATGTATCGCCATTGAAGCCCCAGCCAATGGCTCCTGCACTTTTCCGAAATCATATCGCGGCATGTTATGTAGGAATCCCCATCGCGCTTTCCATACGCCGAACGTACGTTCAATTGCACTCCGTAAGGAGGAGTGCACCGTGTTGAAAATTTCGTTCGCATTTTTTGGCCGTCCTGTTGCGCAAAACACTTCCTGGTGGTACCGGCATCCCTTATACAGCGCCAAAAATCCTTTTTGGTTCTTGTACCCCGAATCAACAAGGTAATATTTTCCTGGTTGCATGTCGATAATTTCGCATTAGTACGGTGGTCGATTAGAAATATGAAATGCACACAACTAATACAAACAAAAAAAATATTACAGGTTCATCCTACCATCCTCTGGCATGGGGAATTGTTTTGCTGGGTCCTGGGTTACTTCGTTAAAAACTCTTCTGTCATGCATACTTCCCTCCCATCCGCAAGATATAAAAGTAAAACACAAATCGAAATCACACGCTGCGAGTATGTTTTGCGTGTGCCGTCCTTTACTGCCAAAATATGGCGGTGCCTCCTGAGGCGGGAGATGTGCCTCCACATGTGTGCCGTCAAGCGCGCCAATACAGTCCTGAAATTTCACACATCATCATAAATATGTTTTAATGCTACTACCTAAAATAAGTTTGCCTTACTTTTCGAAACTTGGTACTACTCATAATGAAATGGGCCAAAAATAAATACCCTCACGTTGAATAGGAAATATTTCCATCGGGACTCAAAGTACGGATGCCTACTGTGTTGTGACCTTGTCGGTCGGCAGTGTGCTCTCGTGAACAACTTCGTCGCTTTAAGAACTCGCATTACATGACACCAGACTGTTTCCCCCGAGTGTTGAAAACGGTCTTCTATGTCCCAACTCGTGAAGTCTCGTAACACGAATTTGAACATGCCGACACTCTCAACTACGTCTATACCATGGGGATGCTGTGGTACTGGAAGGCCGCAATCCTCAACTAATGTCTTGCACAACATCAAGAACACCTCCTGTGACATCCGAAAATTTCGCTGAAATGCTTCATTCCTTCTTCCAATCATCTCCTGCATCCACATGCTACCAGTCAATGTGGATGTGTGAAACGGAGTCCTGTCAACATACGCATACTCGTTGGCAACGCGAGCAATTTCCATCCAAATCATTGATGTCGTCGACTCCATTTCTCGGATCGTCTCTCGTATCCAAGCATTTATTTGGCCATTGCGTACAACTCTCGAGCTAGTACCCTCTTCTGCATCCATAGACGTTGCAAATTATATAAAAAAAGAACTATCAGTTGTAACTTTTAATTGCCAAAATTTTGTTGCACAACTCCATGATATATAACACTCCTGCAGAAGCTACCAGTCAATGAGCAAATCAACGTAGGCTACTGTGGGCATGTGATTGTCCAAAGCGTAGTACACCAAACAAAAACCATGTGAATGCTACTACATTTGCAGGTTTGTACAATTTGTATTTGCATGCTTGCATATAAGCATCTAACTTTAGGATTGTTGGCTTTTGGACGTATGCCACATCCACTTTTTGAATCTTTGATGTGAACTGTTTTGGAATCAAATAATTGTACATGAAGATAACTATAAATAAATAAATTAATGGAACTAGTAAAATGTTTTTGCATTAAATAAATAAAAAGAAAAAAAAATTATTTATTTATTGAAATTTAAGTACTTTTCTGGCACTATGAAATAATTTGAATAAATAAGTGTACACAATAAATAATTTGAATAATGAATAAATAAGTCAATTGAAGAAATGTAACTATTTTCATCTTTTTTTTTTTTTTTTGCATTAAATAAATAAGAACAACCCAATAACTAAATCATTTTTTTATTTATTTAAATGTAAGTACTTTTCTGCCTATATTCAATAATTTGAATAAATAAGTTTACACAATAAATAAAATTAATAAATAATAAATAAGTCAATTCAAGAAATGTAATTAGAATGCATCCTTTTTTTGTTTGCATTAAAATAAGAAGCACCCACATGCTAAAATAATTTCGCAAATTATTGAAATGTAAGTACTTTTCTGGCACTATTAAATAATTTGAATCAATAAGTTAAAAAATGCATGCAAAGAGTTCGAAAAAAAAAGCATGCAAAGAGTTGCATGTACATTCCCTAAATAATAACACAACAAAGGAGTTAAAAAAAGCCTGTAAAGAGTTGCATGTACATTCCCTGGACAGAACTTGTGCATAACTGTAATAACCTGACCCTCGTATGTGTTTCTGTGCAAAATTTTAGTCCCTTATTCTGAGCATTTAAATGCGATTTCATTAGAAATTAAGTTTAGGTACATGGATCTTATGATTAGAGATCTAGATCTGTTTGGTAAGAAAGAACATCTGTTACCATTATAATGTTTGAATCAGAAATTGGAAGCTTTAGAGGCTTAATTATCTGAAATTGATTTTATATTTGGAATCAACGTAATTTTTAAGTAATAATAAGTATTTTTGTGAAAATTCCATTTGGAACGATTAAATTGATTTAATTTCGTCTTATTCCCCTTGTATCCATATATAGCCATGTTCTTTAAATGTTTGACTTAGACTTAGAGCTCTTCAAAATATCTTGAGAGAGAGGAAAGAGAAGAAATTGAGAGGAGGAGTTCTTCAAGCTAGGAATTGGGGAAAACTAGAAGATTTAGAGATCCAGATATGTGATTTTATTTGAAACGATTGTTAATCATGCAAGTTAGAGTGTGTGTTGGTTAAATTGAGAGTTGTATTATCATGGAATTGGTTTGAGATTAAGTTAAAGTAGGGAGGAGAAGATCATTCTATCCCCTTATCCTTGTATTCCTTATCATTCTACTTCTTATCCCCACATATTTGAACTCATGTATGGCTTTGAATGATTGTGTATATGGTTGGCACTTATTTTAGAAGCAATTCAAATTGTTTAAATCATGTTATGATTTGTGAGGAATTGGATCATCAATTCATGGTGGAATTAATACATGTTTGACATGTCTTTGTGCATAAATTTGAACCATGTTACATCACTTAAAAAGCTCATTGCAAGTCTTAGAAAAGTTCACCAAAAGATTGAGATTTTGTTGCAATTTTTGGACCAAAACAGGACAATCGCCGCACGTGCGGGAGTCACTGCTGCACGTGCGGCAAATGCTGAGTTTTGTGGGTTTGGTTCTGCCTAAAAGGCACGTGCAGGGCACCACTGCCACATGTGCGGGGCTCACTGCCGCACGTGCGACTCATGCTGAAAAATATTATTTGCTCCGTTTTGCATGCTGAACCCTCGGATATTTTTAGAATTTGTATATTATGCCTATTACTGTGTATAAATTTCATTTGAAGTGAAATGAATCCGGAAATGATTTAACAAAGAGAATGACCTAATTGGTAAGTTATGAATGTGTGCAGGGCACACTCCGGGAGGCACTAGCACGTCATCACAACACTGTGAGTAGTAGTACGGTAGAGGCACATTTTACTTATCGTTAATAATTATGGTTGTTAACGCTCTGCTCTTTACAAGTAATTACGTTAATGTTTATGTTGTTTGGAAATCGGTGAGAACGTTAAAAGACTTTGGCGTACATCGGTTTGACTCTGAACCTACTTGGTATTCCAGTTACAGTTAATGGTTATCATTAATGTTCTATAACCTGTAAATTACCTATAAACTCCGCACAAGAATTACTTATGAATAATAACACTATGTGATTAGTTGACGGGAAGGAATTATGAATGTAAATCCCACTTAGTGGAAACATGATATTTTGAACGAGAACATGATGTTCTGAATGACCTATCATGAACTTTTACAGTTTTATTTGGTTCAACACATGTTTTGTGACCATAGATATCTACCCAGAATGGATTATCAGAGTGAAGAATTAGATCAGACCACGGATTGTTTTCTACGTTACTAACTGCCAAGAATTATGATAAACATAGGATTGACTTACGAATGACTCAACCTGAAGATAGAATTAAATGTCAATGACATTGTCATGTAACTCATATTATGATGTAAACTGTTATGTCTTTATGTAATGACTTGATGCAACAAGAAATGCTCTATTTAATGAATGCTTGTCGATATCTATATACGTTCCATGGCATCCTTAACACAAGGCCCTTACCCGGGGGTAATAGTACTGTGGTTCAAGTATGTTTATGATTCAAGTCTAATTTAAATATGTATGCGTTTATTTCTGTTTATCTGTTCCGTTTACGCTATGTTATGACATGAAATGGATTGACCGGTCTTTAAGACCTAATGATTTCGGGTATGGAACAAAGTGCTGTACGGAACTAAGTGCTGCAATGCGAGACACCTCTAGAATCTGTACGAGCCACCTCTTGAGTCTATACATATGTAAACTGGGCTTAAAGCCGATGTGAAAATTATGAGGCCTATGGCCGTTCTGTGAAAGTTATAAGGCTTATAGCCGTTCTGTAACATTTGTAAAGCCTATGGCCAATTTGTGACATCTGGGCCTATGGCCATTCTGTGTGATCTGTTAGTATGAAACAAAGTGCTGCACGGAACTAAGTGCTGCCATGCGAGACACCTCTAGAATCCGTGCGAGCCACCTCTTGAGTTCATACATTCTGATAAGGGCTTAATGCCATTCTGATAAGGGCTTAATGCCGTTTTGTTTAAGGGCCAATTTGTGAAGCTATGAATCTATGAGGCCGAGGGCCAATTTGTGAAACTATGAATCTATGAGGTCGAGAGCCAAATTGTGAATGAGTGAACCCACCAAGCCAAGGGCCAATCTGTGATGTTGTGAACCGACGAAGCCATTCTAAAGATTAGTACAGAATCAGATTAACCACCTATCTTTTACGTTGTATACGCATTGCTCTGCATTCTAATTCACATTGAACATTGAGTTATTAAATTACTATTATTCACTGAGATTGTCTCACTCCGTATTTTGTCTGATTCTGTAGGTAATAAATCTGAAGGTCAACCATAACCCTCGATACTCGTCTTCCTTTGTCAACCCTATGTGTGTACCCGTTTTTATGAACTTGCTGAGTTTTGGATTATACTCTGATTGTCTATAATATGTTAAAGTTTCCAATGTTTTTGTTATATGCCTAAACTAGGGGCGGGGTTATATATGTAAATGTAAATATTTATTATCTGATTCACTGTTTGTGATCCTAGCATGATAGTGGTTGCTCAATGGATGTAGTTTCTTTTTGTTTCATGACATTTTATAATATTTAATGCTTCCGTTCAGGCCCCATATGTATGTATACCAAATCTTATGTCCGTTTCCGAAGTGATCATGCCCAAACTTCTAGGGGCGAGTTTGGGGCGTGACAATAACATAACAAGCATGTGACACGAAAATAATAACACAACAAAGGAGTGTATACTCGCATATCGGCTGCAAAGTCCAGCAGAATCATGCATACACGTCCACACCAAAATAGAAGCATAACAAACCAAAATAACCCTGCAAAGTCCTGCAGAAGCATACATACGCGTCTACACAAAAATAAAAGAAATGCAAATTGTCTCGAGACTTCACCATCCCAAAAAAAAAAAAGTCAACAAACACCATACAAACACACATAATATACTACAATCTCATGATAAGCAAATAGTAACATGACAATCCAACCACAAAGGCCTAGTCCAAGTCAACAGCACCACCACTCCCGAACAGCCGTGTCCCCTTCACGATCCTTGCCAACATTGGCCGGTGTGCAGGCACGCTTCTCAGTCAGCCAGTTGACAATGCAATTCTGGGGGAGGGCCATGATGATGTCCCAATTATCGGGTGAATCCATTATGCCGCATGCGAATGAGAACAACTTACCGCCAGTCTCTAATCCAGGCGTGCTCATAAGCCGTGCAAGACAGTCCCCCACTGTGTTGTCACCTTTACCCGTGACAACATATTGCGTGATTTTCAGTTCCCTGCTTTGTTTGCTCACAACTTCCACGAGATTGTCCATGCTGCTAGCAACAGTACCAGGCGTTGCCCGCTTGCGCCGTTTTGGATTGCCTGATCCGTCCACGGCTGACTGGAGGGGAGCATCCTCAAATAGGCTACTATGAACCACGTTCTCCCCGACAGTGTCATGGCCCGGCTGTGGTGGTGTGCCTGCACTGAGAGGTCTCATCCCACTATCTATGTCCATGGCATTGGTCGCAGCAGCAGCAGCATCATCTTGAGTTTCTGTTGGAGTCCATGCATGTTTCCCAGTCGCAGCTACGCCAGAGTACACCTGCTCCACGAGATCCACGTGCTCTAGAGGCTTACTCCTGAATTTAGCACATCAGTTGTTCATCTGTGAAGAAGGAAAAACATATGTTTTAATACAGCTTGAAATGTAATTAGAAAACAATAAATGTAACTCGTACCATAACTTTTTAGTGAGAACATACCGCTTGCATTTTCGTCCACCAATGGTCAGGTGCAGTGATCAAGCCCGTCTCATGGTCGTACCCAAGCCCTGTCAAGCCGTGGCTAGCATTCTCCAACTTCTTCCAGGCAACCTAATCTTTCTTTAAGTTATCAAACTTGTTTTTCATTTGTTTGGCTGAATGTTGTAGGCTGGTTTTCTCTAGAAATTTGTTTGCTATGTTCTTATACCCTGCCATGGACAATCCGCACGGTTGTCGATTACCGCCTTCCATTTCAGCAATGATGAGTTGAAAAAACAGCTTTGTGTTGTCGCTGTCGAATTGGCATTTGTGGACTGCCTGGGGTTGGGTTGCTGTGACAGCGTTACCTCGATACTTTGAAGGGGCATGGGGTGATGTTCGGTTTGTTGCCATGAGTAGTGTTGTCCTGCTTGTAACATTTACAATGCAATATCAGAAAAGAAATGAAGTACAGTACATATTGTTTGCATGGCCAAAAGTGAAATTAAGTATGTTTACACGGTTACTGCAGTAATAAGCACAAAATAGTACAACACTTTTTTTAAGACAAAGTCCGTTTGTACTACATGTTGGGGAAATCTTATGTAACAGGACCTTCACATCTAACTGACAGCAACATACATATATGATACAGAAAGTAACTACGCAAAAAATATCCATGTCAATACATCACATCCGGAACAACAACACCAAAACAACGACGCACAAAAAACCGACGATGGTCCTAAGCATACGTAGGCTCTGATCTATGCGCGCAACGTCCGCTCGTAAACCCTGATCGAGTTCATTATGTGGCTGGTCAGTACGCAAGCTAGTGCTGCAAAACTCGTCACACCAACCAACCCACGACGCACATCTCTACTAGACAAAATTGCAGTACATAGTTAGCATGCATACTATACGACACAACCACAAATGAACGACGAGTTTTGTGACTAAGTGCATAAGAGAGTGGCAACACAAATGCACCGTAGTTCTAGGGCACACATAGAATGCACGACCAGGGTTTTTGGCAGATCTTGATATCTTTACGACGTAGTGTCCAAACCCACAATCACATATCCTTGGTGGCCATGATGAAGTGGCACTTGACGTGGAGGACGCCATTTGTATACTCATTTGTTTTTTTTGTTCATGTTATAAATTGAACTAATATAATCTACTGTGCGGAATGAAAGACAGTAACTGAAACAAGTTCATTTTGAATTTAGGTTAATACGTGAACAACCTGCACTTTGAATTTAGGAATTTGTATTCGTTTATGAATGCACTGTGATAGATCATGGAACCTCCACAAGATCATTGACAGAAGAAAGACACAATGGTTAGGTAATGAACTAATGGTAATAAAGAAAGACACAATGGTTAGGTAATGGTTAGGTAATTTTTTATATCTTTGAATGAAATCAGTTATAGATTTTCATTGCAATGGTATAGTTTTTTGTGTGATGGATAAATAATTATTACATTGACAGCAATGGGTTTCTCAATTAGAAAAAAAAAACTAATGATAACATTTAAAACGATTTGAAGAATGCTACATAAATTGTTTATCGTGCCATTCATACATAGCTCAACATTTCCACTTGCATATCGGGTGATAAAGTGTGAATGCAGAAATAGATTCATGTACGTGCTCCATACGAAAGACACATAAAAGCTTTGCTAAGCCCAGAGTTCATTGAATTAGTCCATAAGCTTCCAACCCACAGCATATATAAAAAAATTTAATTGAATTGTATCAGAAGCATAAGATTTTCCTGCTCAACAACCATATATATTGATATAGTATATAAGACAAGTCTCAGCAATAATAGACTCTGCAAGTGTTGCGTGTAGAATTTATCTATAGGGCATTAAGCTAACCAATTTGAGGTAAACCAGCTGAATCTAACGAATACTATGAAGAAACCCCTCATGAGAACAATGTAGACCTTGCAGTAATCAACTACATGTACAAGACATAAAACCAAAGTCACTGATTTCCAACAAAAACAAGAAAAATTGAATCAACCACCAATTGGCCCAATTCAAAACACAAAGAAAGTGGATTATTTTCATCAAAACCCAAAATCCTAGAACAAGGACATCCCCAATGAATGAATAGTATACAACAAGAGCATGAAATTATATAGTATGCAAGTGCCACAGATTGAATTTACGTAAACCATCACAATCTAACAGATATTGCAAAGAAGCCCCTTCTGAGAACAATCTAAGCCATAACATAACACCAAAGCCACTGACTTTTTAAACAAAAACGACAACCGATTCAACCAAAAATTGGTCCAATTCAAAACACAAAGAAATTGGATTAATTTCATCAAAACCCAAAAACCCAGAACAGAAAGTGGATTTCGGTCCGTCACTACTTGCGATAGTAATGGAAGAGGGTTTTCGGCGTACCTGATGGTGCAAATCCGGCGAAGGCGAGAATGTGGATGACGAATCCGGCGGTAGCTTCGGCGGGGGACGACAAGGTCGTCGGTTGTTCGAGGGACTTACACGGCGCCGCTTGAAGGAGGAGTTCGCAGAATGAAGCAGCTGAAGGAGGCAAATGTTGCTTCGTTTTGCCCTAGGCCCCAATGTATGAGATATGAGGGTAGATTGGTAAACAAAAAAGTTGTGTTTCCAGCTCTTCCCAAATGGTGGTTCAGCTTTTTTCAACACTTCAGTGTTTTGATTTTAGGCTGAGAACGCTGCGTTTTTGTAAGGTTCCCAAAACGGCACTTAATATGAACAACAATTTTATAAATAATTTTAACTTAATTAAAATTAAAATTTTTAATTACAAAATTTATTATTATATTAAAAAAATCATAAATAAAAATTTGATCAAAACAATTATGATATAAAATGCATCATTTTTTGTTATTTCAAATCAATTTTTTTAGTGTAAACAATCTACAATGGCTAAATTCTATTAAAATTTCAAAGATTTATAAAAGTAATACTATGACAAATTTATATATTTCTCAATGCATGAAATAGTTGATAAATCTTATACTTATACTTTTGTTTATGAAAATTTATTTAATTATTAAAAATAATTCTATTATCAAATTTTATATAAAATAAATTATTTATAAAAGTTTTGATTTGTATTTTAATGAGAAAAATAAATTTAAATACAATAGACTATTTATGAATAATTGAAATTTTTTATAACAATTTATAAAATAAAAAGAAAAAGAAAATATGACATATTTATTATATTGAAATTTGATATAACTCCAGTAGTCATTTTCAAAACAAAATAGAACTTAGTGGCAAATCCTTTATTGTGATTTATGATTTTTTTAATACAATATAATAATTTTTACAATTAAAAAATATAATTTTAATTAGATTAAAAATATTTATGAAATTATTGTTCACATTAAATGATGAGCAAATTGGGATAAGATCTATCATTATGGAGAAATGAATTTTTTGAGAATATTTTATGACAAATAGATTTTAGTTATTGTCTATATTGAAACTTGATAGAACTCAATTGTAATTTTAAGAGAAAAATAAAACTTATTGGTAATATTTTCTATAATTTCTTGAAAATTTTATTATACCCCCCACTCTATCCCACCCCAATTTCCCATGAAATTGATTTATTTTCTATCTGTCCGATTGTCATGAAATAAATGAGTCCCATGTCTAACTAATCAAAATTTTTACTATATTCAGTGTTCTATATTTTGTTTGAAAACAAAATATCGTATAAGATATATCATTAGTATCAGATAAATTTCACCACGGAAATGCACATAATGACAACAATTTATATATATATATATATATGTGTGTTGGCATCATAAACCTGTAATTTTATTATTTATTATTTATGTAATTACATGACATGTGACACCTCCTACTCATTTAGAGGTTATGAGAAGTTATGAAATGTGAAAAGATGATTGAGAACAAAGTGAAGAACATGGAGCATGAAGTGGAGGTTGAAGGAAGTTATAGAAGATCATAGAGTATGAAATGAAGGAGGTGGAAGAGTGAGTAGTTTTAGATAGTTTTTTCTACAAATGTTTGCCTATAAATAGCCATTCATGACTATATTGTAAGAGATCCAGAGCTAAAATCAAAGACAATTGAATTCTATTTTTCTTATCATTTATATTTCTTTGATTTTATTTTACGCACTTCATTTTTGAAGCATTTTCTTTCAGTATTTCATTTTCGAAGTATTTTATGTACTTTTTCAAAGTATAAGAGTAGAGAGGTAAGTAATTGTTACTTTAATTATTCACTCAATCACCCCGATTGTTCACCCAATCATCTTTCTCTGTCTCCCTTCTTCTTTTGTTAATTTTTCTTTTTTCTACACTTGACAATTTTGAAATCTTTTTCATTGAGACAAAAGAACCGTTAACGCAATCACTTGATAATTGGCTTGAATTTAATTTGTAAGAATTTTTCAGTCCTTACTGATACGCTCGCATTTATAATATTTTCCTTCGTAAAAAAAATAAGCCAACAATATGTATTATTCATCATGTTGAAAATTTTTCTTTTAAATTTCTTAATAACTTGGAGCCTTATCTTAGGAACACCATTATTGATTAGGTAGGCTTTAGGTGTACTTTATGTAATTTTTTTGTGACATTAATATATATATATATATGTTTTTAAATGTGAAAGTAATTTGGTTCCGCCTAAACAAATACCTTCCACGAATTGGTAACCAAGAAAGATTCTCATCTTTTTTGTTAATGGGAAGATTCATTCTACCACTTTCAAACTCATCCCTTTTTTTTTTTCGCTCATCTTGAAAAAGAAAAAAGATAAAAGATAAAAATCATTCTACCACTTTCAAACTTATCTTTAGTGTTTCAGTTCAAAAAACTTTTCTTTAGTTTTTTTTTTTTTTTTCACTCATCTTCAAAAAAAAAGTGTCCACTAAGGAAAAAAGAAAAAGAAAAAACAAGAGTAATACTACAAATCCACCATTATCAACTCAAAAATTATTTAAAACTTAATCTTCACCACACCTCACATAGACCCCACACTACATAAATTAATTTTCACCACACAATCACTCACTCAAAAAATTTTGGGTGGGTAAATGTGGGTTTTCAAACTTCCCCAAAAAAGAAATGTTATTAATCACTGATTTTATTTCACTATTTTGTTTCATCTTCTAGTTGTAATGGTTTATGAAAAGTTATGCGTATGTGTAAAATTCACATTATCAAAGAAATAGTGAGACTTACCATGCTACATAGACAACACCATATGAAGTGAAAAATTTTAGGGACATTTATGGATTAGTCTTATTAATTAGATTTATTTATCAATAAATCCTGACTGATAATTGTAAATTTATTTATAAAAATAAGAAAGACTAATAAATTTATCACTGAATAAAAAGTTAATAGGGCTTAATGATATTTAAGTCTTTTTAATAGAACTAATTGGTAATTATCCAAAATTTAAGTGAACTATTTTTGTAATATATAGCAGCCCTCAATGCAAAAACTGAGATTTTATTTTTAAAAAAGTTTCTAAGGACCTTTTGTCTTTAGTGAGATTTTTTTTTCAATTAATTATTATTTTAAAATCTTTTTAGAGGCATTTAGACTAAAATCCCAATTTATTTATGTTTTTTTAAAGAATGAAAGTTTTAACAAAGAGTTTACTGAAGATGAAAAAAAAATCAATTGATCCCACTAAACTAGGTCCATCAATGAATCAGATTTCAACAAAGTCCAATATAAAAATATCCAAATCTGGCAGACTACGTTTGGTTCAAGAATTTTGGGAGAGATTTACAAAAGAAAAGAAAAAAAAGTAAGTAAAATATGAATAAATATATTTATATTTCAGCTAATTTTATATATATATATATTTTTTTTTTCCTTTCTATTTCTAAATTTTTTTAAAATTTATGAGTCAAACACAACCTTGATGAATATCCCATTTGTTAATCTAATCATTATGAAATCGAATTCGGATAAATCAGATTCAATTTGACTACTTTTTATATGTATATCAATGAAAAAAGGGCAAATTACACAAATAGTCCCTATAATTTGGGGCTTGTGTCACTTTGGTTCCTGACTTTTTAATTGTGACACATTTGACCCTGAATTTTGAATCTTGTTCCAAATAAGGACAATTGAATATATAATTAGATTTTTCAAGGGTAAAATTGTCAATTTGATAAAATATAAACTAATTTGACAAAAATAAATGTCAAACAAATATTTTTGAATTTGAAAAAATTATTTCTACCTACTAAAAATAAAATTATGTAAAATTGATAAATCTTTTAGACATTTATTTTTTTTTTTTACCAAATTAATTTTTATTATGTGTTTGGATGATGATCATGTAAAATTAATTTTAAAAAATTAATCATGTAATTTTTATTAATTTTACATAATTTTATCATTGGTGGATAAAAATAATTTTAAAAAAATTAAAAATATTTTTTTGACATTTATTTTATCAAATTAGTTTATATTTTATCAAATTGACGATTTTACCCTTAAAAAATCTAATAATATTTTCAATTATCCTTATTTGAAACAAGATTCAAAATTCAGGGTCAAATGTGTCACAATTGAAAAGTCAGGGACCAAAGTGACACAAGTCCTAAACTATAGGGACTATTAGTATAATTAACCCATGAAAAAATTATGACAACTTTATTTTAGATTGAGTCGAAGTGAATTTTCAAATCAAATACCAGAATCGATCCAATTCAAATTCAAATGATATTTTGGAGTTGTTTGAGGTGTCCTAAATAAGTGTATTTTTTGTCTTTTTGGACTAAAAAATTGAGAAAGAAAATATGAATGTTTGGATTAATTTTTTGACTTTTTATAGAAAAATGTGGAATAAAAAATTGTAAAAATTGATTTGTAGGGAAAAATTAAGATTGGGAGTTGTGCAGCCGTAATTGTTGACTTTTGGTGAATAGTGTTAACTTTTTAACTTTTTCAGTAACTTTTTGACTTTTTAACTTTTTTGCAATATGCCAAACTTGGCCTTTATCAGATTTGTTATTATTAAGTTAGATTCAAATTTAAAATATTTTATAATCAGATCAAATTGAAATTATTCTAGATCCGATCTAAATCCAATTCATTGACGCCTAAACTAGGTGGTTGTTTGACATATGCTAAAGTAACACATTATCCTATTTAAGTCATAATCATCTTATTTAAGTCACATCACATCTCTATCACATCACTTTAAACTTAATTCATATTTTACATTTTTTCATAAAAAATTAAAAAGTACACTAATCAAACACTTTGCAAATTACCCCTAGATCTTGCTTGAAACACCTAGGGTCTGTTTGGTAACGTTTACGTTTTCAGTTTATATTTACAAAAATTTTATAAACTGATTTTTGTTTATTTTTTATTTATTTTCAGAAAAATATAAACTATAAATGCGTTTGGTAATTGACAAAATATTTAAAAAAATTTAAAAATATAAAAAAAAAGTGAGAAATGACAAGTGGTGGCAAGTTGCGGCGGAAGACGGTAGTGGAAAGTGGTGACGGTGGGTGGTGGGTAGCGGGTGGTGGTGGGTGGGTGGGTGGGTGACGGTGGCAGGTGGTGGGTGGTGGTGGTGGTGGCAGATGGCGGGTGGTGGCGGGTGGGTGGTGGTGGTGGTGGGTGGGTGGGTGACGGTGGCGGGTGGTGAGTGGTAGCGAGTGGGTGGGTGGGTGGTGGTGTGGTGGTGGTGGCGGTGGCGGGTGGTGGGTGGTGGTGGCAGGTGGTGGTGGGTGGTGGCGCGTGGGTGGTGGTGGTGGTGGTGGTGGGTGGTGATGGTGGGTGGATGGGTGACGGTGGCGGGTGGTAGCGAGTGAGTGGTGGTGGTGGTGGGTGGTGGTGGGTGGTGGTGACAGGTGGGTGGCGGGTGGGTGGCGGGTGATGGTGGTGGTGGTGGTGGCGGGTGGGTGGCAGGTGGCTGGTGGTGGCGGGTGGTGGGTGGTAGCGGGTGGATGGCAGGTGGGTGGTGGGTGGTGGTGGTGGCGAGGGGTGGGTGATGGTGGCGAGTGGGTGGCAGGTGAGTGGTGGCTAGTGGTAGGTGATAGGTGGGTGGTGGTGGCAGGTGGGTGGTGAGTGGTGGTGGCAGGTGGTGGTGGGGGGTGGGTGGTGGTGGTGGAAGACGGTGGTGGAAAATGATGGCGGGTGGTGGCTAGTGTTGGGTGGTAAAAAAGAAAAAAAAACTCAAAACTCAAAACGGAAACACATTTTTTGAGTTTACATTTTTTGGCCAAATTTATAAACTGAGACCACTGATTTATAAATCAAAAATTTATCAAATAAATTTTTATTTAAATTTTTAAAATTTTTATAAATATAAATAAAAAATATAAAACCCAGCAACTCCATTTCAAACTTGCTTGGAGCGATATATCTTCCCTCGAATCTTTTGAATTCCTCTTTTGAATTGCATACCTTTATCCATTTTAAAGATCACACGTCATCGGAACACCATTATTATTAGACCCTCTTTTTTGCGTGTACCTGGTAATCTTTTGCAAGTATTTAATGAAATTAAAATTTTCTTTTTAAATGGGAAAGTAAAGTGGGTTCCTCCTAACAAAATTCCTTTTGATCATGTTTGCTTAGCTTTGAAAGCGACGGAATTAGATTAATAATTCGGTGAATTTTACATAAATCATGTTTGATTGACAAAAATAGATTCGAAGTAAAAAAATTATATTATCTTCACTTTACAAAAATAACAAAATATTTTTCATTTAATAAAAGCTTTTACATAATTTTATAACTAAGCCTCCGTTTGGGAAGTGGGTTGACTTTTTAACTTTTTTGGCTATTTTAGCATGGGCTAAAAAACTTGGTTTGGGAATGACTTTTTGGCTTTTTGACTTTTTTGACTTTTTTTGTGAGAGAAGAGTGTAATGATTATGGGTTAAATGTGATATTTTGTTTGTTGTGACTAAAAAACCTATTTTGTCTTTTGTGACTAAAATAACCTCAAACCTCCTTGCCAAACAGAGCCTAACTAATACCACGCCATTGGTATACAAGTGATCTCATCATTTAATTATTCTAATTCTATTCAACCTAATCCGATTGTCAAACTTCATGTCAAACTTCATGATCAAGAAAGTTTTTCAATCACTTCTCAATTTTTTGTTTTATCATTCTTTTGGTGTTAGAAAGAAGATTCATTCTTCTATTTTCAAACTTATCGCATGTCTAGGACTTGTTTGATGAAGGATTAAGAATTGATTATTTTAAGTGAATGGTGGGTCTAGGGTTTAGAAAAAGCAATGCCATTAGCCCATAGAATAAGAGTGATTTATCCAAATGCTCCCCCACCTTAAAGAACTAAAGCAAATTTAAAGTACTCAATTCTCTTCTGCAACAACCTAGCCATATCATGTGTCGTGATTATCTTTACATGCACAATTTCTACATTGTAAAATTTATAGATTTCTAACTTTTTATGAGTCTTGGGTACAACATGAAGGCAACTTATAAACTAAAGTATACATCCACTTTTCAGATCATATGAGTAA
>CM069910.1:68836490-68949479 GCA_036172215.1 Camellia granthamiana | reverse complement strand
TTTATTAAAAGTTATGCGTATGTGTAAAATTCACATTATCAAATAAATAGTGAGACTTACCATGCTACACAGACAACAACACATGAAGTGAAAAATTTTACCGACATTTATGGATTAGTCTTATTAATTAGATTTATTTATCAATAAATCCTAACTAATAACTGTAAATTTATTTATAAAAATAAGAGAGACTAATAAATTTATCACTGAATAAAAAATTAATAGGACTTAATGATATTTAAGTCTTTTTAATAGAACTAATTGGTAATTATCCAAAATTTAAGTGAACTATTTTTGTAATATATAGCAGCCCTCAATGCAAAAACTGAGATTTTATTTTAAAAAAAGTTTCTAAGGACCTTTTGTCTTTAGTGAGATTTTTTTTTTTCAATTCATTATTATTTTAAAATCTTTTTAGAGGCATTTAGACTAAAATCCCAATTTATTTATGTTTTTTTAAAGAATGAAAGTTTTAACAAAGAGTTTACTGAAGATGAAAAAAAAAAATCAATTGATCCCACTAAACTAGGTCCATCAATGAATCAGATTTCAACAAAGTCCAATATAAAAATATCCAAATCTGGCAGACTGCATTTGATTCAAGAATTTTGAGAGAGATTTACAAAAAAAAAAAAGAAAAAAAAGTAAGTAAAATATGAATAAATATATTTATATTTCAACTAATTTTATATATATATATATTATATATTTTTTCCTTTCTATTTCCAAATCTCTTTTTAAATTTATGAGTCAAACACAACCTTGATGAATATCCCATTTGTTAATCTAATCATTATGAAATCGAATTCGGATAAATCAGATTCAATTTGACTACTTTTTATATGTATATCAATGAAAAAATTATGACAACTTTATTTTAGATTGAGTCGAAGTGAATTTTCAAATCAAATACTAGAATCGATCCAATCCAAATTCAAATGATATTTTGGGGTTGTTTGGGGGTGTTCTAAATAAGTGTATTTTTTATCTTTTTGGACTAAAAAATTGAGGAAGAAAATATGAATGTTTGGGTTAACTTTTGACTTTTTATAGAAAAATATGTAATAAAAAATTGTAAAAATTGATTTGTAGGAAAAATTAAGATTGGGAGTTGTGTAGCCGTAATTGTTGACTTTTGGTGAATAGTGTTAACTTTTTAACTTTTTGAGTAACTTTTTGACTTTTTGACTTTTTTGCAATATGCCAAACTTGACCTTTATCAGATTTGTCATTATTAAGTTAGATTCAAATTTAAAATATTTTCTAATCAGATCAAATTGAAATTATTCTAGATCCGATCTAAATCCAATTCATTGACAGGCCTACACTAAACTGGTGGTTGTTTGACATATGCTAAAATAACACATTATCCTATTTAAGTTATAATCATCTTATTTAAGTCACATCACCTCTCTATCACATCACTTCAAACTTAATTCATATTTTATATTTTTTCATAAAAAATTAAAAAGTACACTAATCAAACACTTTGCAAATTACCCCTAGATCTTGCTTGAAACACCTAGGGTCTGTTTGGTAACGTTTACGTTTTCAGTTTATATTTACAAAAATTTTATAAACTGGTTTTTGTTTATTTTTTTGTTTATTTTCAGAAAAACATAAACTACAAATGCGTTTGGTAATTGACAAAATATTTAAAAAATTTTAAAAATATAAAAAAAAAAGTGAGAAATGACAAGTGGTGGCAAGTTGCGGCGGAAGACGGTAGTGGAAAGTGGTGACGGTGGGTGGTGGGTAGCGGGTGGTGGTGGGTGGTGGTGGTGGTGGGTGGGTGGGGTGGGTGACGGTGGCGGGTGGTGGGTGGTAGCGAGTGGGTGGTGGTGGTAGTGGTGACAGATGGTGGGTGGTGGCGGATGAGTGGTGGTGGTGGTGGTGGTGGTGGGTGGGTGGGTGACAGTGGCGGGTGGTGAGTGGTAGCGAGTAGGTGGGTGGTGGTGGTGGTGGCGGGTGGTGGGTGGTGGTGGCAAGTGGGTAACAGATGACAGGTGGTGGTGGGTGACGGTGGCAGGTGGTGAGTGGTAGCGAGTAGGTGGGTGGTGGTGGCAACTGGGTGGCGGATGGCAGGTGGTGGTGAGTGGTGGCGGGTGGGTGGTGGTGGTGATGGTGGGTGGGTGGTGGGTGGGTGACGGTGGTGGTGGTGGTGGGTGGGTAGGTGACGGTGGCGGGTGGTAGCGAGTGGGTAGTGGGTGGCGGGTAATGGTGGTGGTGGCGGTGGCAGGTGGCTGGTGGGTGGTGGTGGCGGGTAGTGGTGGCTGGTGGTGGTGGCGGGTGGTGGCTGGTGGCGGGTGGATGGCAGGTGGATGGTGGTGGTGGTGGTGGTGGTGGTGGCGAGGGTGGGTGATGGTAGCGAGTGGGTGGCAGGTGAGTGGTGGCTGGTGGTGGGTGTGATAGGTGGGTGGGGGTGGTGGGTGGTGGTGGCAGGTGGGTGGTGAGTGGTGGTGGCAGGTAGTGGTGGGGGGGTGGGTGGTGGTGGTGGAGGAAAACTGTAGTGGAAAATGATGGCTGGTGATAGCTGGTGGTGGCTAGTGTTGAGTGGTAAAAAAAAAAAAAAAACTCAAAACTCAAAACAGAAACACATTTTTTGAGTTTATATTTTTTGGCCAAATTTATAAACTGAGACCACTAATTTATAAATCAAAAATTTACCAAACAAATTTTTATTTAAATTTTAAAATTTTTATAAATATAAATAAAAAATTAAAAATATAAAACCCAGCAACTCCATTTCAAACTTGCTTGGAGCGATATATCTTCCCTCGAATCTTTTGAATTCCTCTTTTGAATTGCAGACCTTTATCCATTTTAAAGATCACACGTCATCGGAACACCATTATTGTTAGACCCCCTTTTTTGCGTGTACCTTATGTAATCTTTTGCAAGTATTTAATGAAATTAAAATTTTCTTTTTAAATGGGAAAGTAAAGTGGGTTCCTCCTAACAAAATTCCTTTTGATCATGTTTGCTTAGCTTTGAAAGTGACGGAATTAGATTAATAATTCGGTGAATTTTACATAAATCATGTTTGATTGACAACAACAGATTGGAAGTAAAAAAATTATTTTATCTTCACTTTACAAAAATAACAAAATATTTTTCATATAATAAAAGTTTTTACATAATTTTATAAAGCCTCCATTTGGGAAGTGAGTTGATTTTTTGGCTTTTTTGGCTATTTTAACCTGGGTTAAAAAGCTTGTTTTGGGAAGAACTTTTTGGCTTTTTGACTTTTTTGACTTTTTTTGTGAGAGAATAGTGTAATGATTATGGGTTGGATGTGATGTTTTATTTGTTGTGACTAAAATAGCTTATTTTGTCTTTTGTGACTAAAATAACTCCAAACCTTCTTGCCAAACGGAACCTAACTAAATACCACGCCGTTGGTATACAAGTGATCTCATCATTTAATATTTCTAATTCTATTCAACCTAATCCGATTGTCAAACTTCATGTCAAACTTCATGATCAAGAAAGTTTTTCAATCACTTTTCAATTTTTTGTTTTATCATTCTTTTGGTGTTAGAAAGAAGATTCATTCTTCTATTTTCAAACTTATCGTATGTCTAGGACTTGTTTGATTAAGGATTAAGAATTGATTATTTTAAGTGAATGGTGGGTCTAGGGTTTAGAAAAAGCAATGCCATTAGCCCATAGAATAAGAGTGATTTATCCAAATGCTCCCCCACCTTAAAGAACTAAAGCAAATTTAAAGTACTCAATTCTCTTCTGCAACAACCTAGCCATATCATGTGTCGTGATTATCTTTACTTGCACAATTTCTACATAGTAAAATTTATAGATTTCTAACTTTTTATGAGTCTTGGGTACAACATGAAGGCAACTTATAAACTAAAGTATACATCCACTTTTCAGATCATATGAGTAAGTTGTTATATATTAAAATTTTAGCTTTATACATTTTTTTTCTATCAATCAATACATATTATAGTTTTTTTTCCCTCTTGATACCGATGCACATCGTTATACGAATATGAATAAATATTATTTGTCTATTGGCAGATTCGTGATATGTATAATTTCATAAACCAATTCACAATCTGATTTACAAATAATATGGCTAGTTCGGCTATTGTATATATAAAACCCATGCATGATTTTCTTAAATAACCAAAGAAAGAAAGTTTAGGTAAGATTAATTTTCAAACTAAATAAAATCAAATTAGTGCACTAATTAAATACATGTTTTAATACAGAATGGAAAAACATTTTCTGACCAGTTGATTAAAAAGAATTTTCTCTAAAAGTATAAACATTTTCTAACCAAAAAACTCCAGCCCAAACTCAGTTCATATACGTAAAATGTGACAAACACATATTAAGGATTTTTCAACAAAATTGGAACTTGTCAACCTAATTTTCAAAATTTCTCATGTGCACGCAAATACAAGAGTACAACTCATACAATTAATAATAGTAATAATAATAAGCTTTGTAGTACCAAGAAGAAATAGAGGTAAACTAATGTGTTTTAAAATACATATTAATTGTAACATTTAGCAATAATGTTAATCTTTTAATAAAGATGATTATTTTATTTATATCCCACTTAAAATACATATTAATTTTATATAATCTTTTAATAAAGATGATTACTTGGCAAACTTTTTTGATGATTGTGTTATGTGTAAAGAGAATGAACACTGTGGGAGACAGAAAAAAATATGGGGAAATTACCCACAGGTTCCATGTGGAACATGTGGACACCATTTAATCCCATAACTTTTTTAGTACACCCAAAAGCCCTTTCCTCTCTCTCTCTCTCTCTGTTTTTTGCTTCCCTTCCTCTCTCGTTTTTTTTTTTCTGCATTTTTCTCTCATCGTCTTTGTCATAGACGACGATCGGTGATCATGTCTTTCTCCATTGATCGGGGTTCACTGATAATCGCCAACCATTGAAATCAACTCGTGACTTCACTCTCACCGACGACGAAGATAATATATTTCCGACGAAGAAGATGATATATTTCCGACGAAGAAGATGAGTGGATCTACTTAGATCTGATGTCAGATCTACTCAGATCTACATCAGATCTGAGTAGATCTACATCAGATTTGGCTAGATCTAAACAAAAAATAGTTGCCGAAGTACAATCCTCTCTCTACATGTGCCTTTCTCCTTCGATCTCTTTTTTTTTTTTTTTCTCTCTGCTATACACTTCTGTTTTTCTGTTCTAATGGAGAAAATTTTCGAATTCTGAACAAGTAGTTTTCGAGTTTAGTTACAGGCAGTGAAAACTGTAAAATTTTGCAGTTTCAAATTTTTTTGGTGCTGGAATGAATCATGGTATAAAACTGTAGAATTTTACAGTTTCATAACATGTTTTTCAGTTTGATTAATAAGGATAAATGCTTAATAGATTTTTGTTTTGAAACTGTAACATTTTACAGTTCAAAACTTACATTTCAGTTTGATCACTATTTAGAGATTATTTGCTTGAACCTTACAAAAATTGAAAAATAACATATGTTTTCCCCCATTGTTGCTGTTTTTTGTCGTTTCATTTTTTTTCCTTTTAACTTATCAATATTTAGCACATTTTGCTATGTTTTTTTTGCTATAATTTATCCATTTATTCTTTTTTTTTTCCCGACAATATTCTAGACATTCCGGTGAGTCTCCAATGATGTTCTTAACGTCCAGTGAACGTTCTGAATATTCCGGCGACTTCCATTAACGTTCTTAACAATTCGGCGAACTTCCGGCGATACTCCGGCGACTTCCCGGCGATGTTGAACATTCCGACGAGTCTCTAGCGACCGTTTGACGGAAGTTCTACGGTAGTAAGATGTGAACAGTATCTGTAAATTTTAAAAAAAAAAAAAAAAAGGATTTTTTGGTAACAATTAAAAATGTATTGGACTAATTGGTGCAAGTATTTTGTTTTGGGATTAGCTGGGTTTTGAACTTGGTACATGGGACTTATCAGTAAGTTCCCCAAAAAAATATATATATATCAGCTTATTGGACTAACCCAAACAAAGCCTGACAATGGGCCTAGCCCAAACAAAGAAGCCTGTGGGACAAATATCACACTCCCTATCTATAAAAGGAGGACACCCCCTGAATATAGGTATGCATCATCTCTTTGCCACATGGCACACAAAAACACTCTTGGTTTTCTTTATCTTCCTTCTCTGATTCCAGTGGCTAATTTCATCATCGAAGTGTCTTCGGCAGGCAATCTCGGTTGGGTGGCACTAACTATGTTCATACTTGTAGATCTACTGGAGCTAAGCTCATCTCTTCGTTGGATCTCTTCAACAATCTTTGTGAGAGGATTTTCTGGGTCTCACAATTGGCGCCGTCTGTAGGAAACGTCTGAGAGTTCAACGAAGAAGATGATAACTACACACTATTCTGCTTTTGCTCTCATCTATTGCAAATTTATTTATATTTTACTGTAATTTGCATCAATAGAATTAAAGTTTTGCTTTCCATGCCAAGCACTCCATGTGTTATGGATTTTATAATCAAATACAGAGAAAGAAACTCAATGGGTCATTTCGGTATTTCTCTCTAACAATTAACTCATTTTTGTAGTCTTTCCATATAAATTTATTTATCAACTTGATCCTTGTGGCAACCTCTTTTTTAGATGCTCGTTTCAGTTTGTCAAGAAAAATTGCAGTGACCATTTCAGCAACTCGACAACACACTTCGGCAATTTGCTTGAGGTTGGGCAAACAATGGAATAAAGAAAGTTATGAAGGGCAACAAAGGCATTCCGAACATACACAACCAATTGGTTAATATCACAAAATCAATTGCCGATCATGCATTTTGGCAAGATAAAAGACCAAGAGGTATCAAAGAAGTTAGTGGGCCAATGAAGTTGCCAACTTGCCGATCAAGAGGCTGACTAGGTAGTAAGTATAATAGTCAATTAGTATTACGAGTATAATATATTTTCTTATTAGCATGGATGAACATAATAGCAGAGCTACATGCCCCTTCTCAACACCAAGCATCAATAAACATTTTATTGGGTTGTTAATATTTGCATGCATTTATGTATCTGTCACATAAAAGTCTTTATGACCTATTTGGCTTAAGCACTATCATAGTTAGACCCATGGCTGGGTCTACACACTCTCTTTCTAGAAAACATTCTCAGCAGGAGAAATTAGCAAAGTTAGATCATGAGTTATTATAATGATTCGTGGTAATATATATCCGCACTTAGTAACATGATCTGAGATTACTGTTTTTGGCTTCTAGCTCTATATCTCTACTACTAAATTCATGAACTTATAGTTCACATATATGTCTTGGTATATCTTGAGTGGATTAAACATTATTATTCGACACCACAATAATGGCCAAGAACACTTCTATGTCAAGGACGACTCCAAGAGTTACATTGTTTCTGCTAATTTCAACTTGCTATTTATCACAATTATCCCAAATACCTACAACAATTATTATTGGAAGTTGGGTAATTATTAATTTAGTATAATTTAAAATAACTCCTGGTACTCGGGCGCTTCTCTCATCTAACATGTGCTCTCAGCAAAGACAAAACTAAAAGGACAAGCCGACCAAGTGTTAAGGCAAGAAATAATCAAACGAGTTGCCAACCAACGTGTTTCGGTAAGCCGAAGAATTTCCGACCCACCTATCTTGGCTACAAAAAATTTATCATGGTTCTAGGCGACCAATTTCACCAGAGCAACATTAGCTATACACACCTAGCTCATTACTTAGAGTACAACATTGCTAGACTTTAATAATTTCTCCATTATGAAGAATTAGTCGGCACTCGACCCCATGCATGTGCAATTCGGTAGTACCACAACTCATAGAAGATTGCTTGGCAAAGCTACAAAGCTGCTCGACAGTGCCATACCTCATATAAGGCTACTCGGCAGCTCTTTAATCCTTCGCGGCATCATTACAGCTCATCCAAGCTGCCTAACATCGTTACAACACAACTTGGCATCTCTGCAACCGAGTCTAGTGGCAGCACAACTTGCAGAAGTCTATTCAACATGTCCACACTTGGACCTTTGCACTACTCGGCAACCATTCCGCGTTAACCGGCCGTTCAATGACAACCTCAGCCTCCATTTATCAATTCGGTACTCAAACCATGTCTTACCAATATCTGAACTACAATGTGGAGAAGACAACAACACCGAACAAGTGCTACCGATCGCATGTAGCACTGGCACTCACCCCATCCGCTCGACTACACTAAGATTCTTCAGTAGAACCACATAGGTCGCTTGGCAATATCATAAGACTCATTTTTCTAGCAATGGAATCATTCATCGATTATCAAATTTGCTCAAAACAGCTTGTTTTCCAGCTCTCGACGCTATAACTCTGTCCTTAAGCTTGTTGACAATGCTAACCATTACGAGCAATGCATACATTTTTAATCATGTCAGCTACAATGTCGAGAACCAAGTGTTTCAGCCAGCTAAAGCGTTGCCGACCATGTTTACGTGCCCATTTTCTCTCTCTACAAATTGGGTCTACATTCTTTTTCATGCGAACAATATTTTGGCAATACAATAGAAATTACTTGGCCAACTAGAAGGTGCATGTTGACTAGAGGAGTCTAGACTCACCAACCAGGAGCCAAAATTTAATCAAAGTCTGCCAATAGTTGCAAAACGGACCAAATTTTCAGCACACTGGCATTTTCGAAGTTTTTGAAATCAAGTTTTGACCATTCTAGTGTGAATTACTCATCGAGACGAGTCCAACCCAACAAACCGCATCAAAATCGGAACTAAAACGAAGTCGTATGAACCCGTCGAAGTTTGCTAAGCAATGCTACAATTCCATCGGAGAAGACAACTTAAGTTAGTCAACCTAGGAAATTATTCAATGCATCGCGGCTAAGTCGTATCCCGTACTTGCCGAATAACAATCATGTTCAAATACATAACTTGCACAAGCCAAACACAAGGATCCGTGGTGGCAAAGTGGTTAAGTATTAAGCCTTCATCACAAGGGCATGAGTTCGAATCTTGTCGGCAATAACTTTATTTTTATTTTTGCCAAGCCATCAAGCCGAGCAGGATATGTCAGACAAATTATCCAATACTTCGCGGCGCCCAATTCTCCATTGATCTAAGTCGTTTCCAACTATTTGGAGCCTTCTCAATATATCCGTACGGTCTGATTTTGCAAATTCCATTCCAATAATTTATAGATTTTATATGCAGTGCTATATATCGCAGCTCAAACCACATTTTTGCCCGCTGCGCCTAAAGTTTGCTCAATGCCGAATTCAACCACCACACTTATTTGGCGACTTTCTACCTATCTCATAGCCTGAATCATTCGTCACCAAAGCCAAACCTGCCCCTAAACATGGCATATCGATCCTCGACAATTTTGGCACGAATCCATTATGAATTCCTTTCGAATAACACCTGCCATACGAAAGTACTGGGGCAAGGAATCCGCTTCAACAATTTGTTCTCGGCTTACTTCTCAACACTTTTGGCCAATGTCCAATCTACATTCCTTCCGACTAACAACTGTCTTTCGAAAGCAATGGGGCAACTATACATTAGAAAAAACCTCTGCTTCAATCAGCTTTCAATATCTACCATTAGTGTCATTTTTTCAACTTTCCACTTATTTGTGATTAATAAGTCTAATTTGGTACAGACAATCAAAGACACAAGATATACTATTTAAAATCCTTGCAATGTCTGAAATTAATCACCACTTGCTATCAACAAAAACCTCTGAATTCGAAGCGCCTTTTGTGCTCGGCACGATTGGCCATTGCAAAAGCTTCTAAATTCGGAGCACTATTCATGCTCAAGCCGGAGAGCCATCAGCAAAAGCCTCCGAAGTCGGAGCAAGACATACATTTATACATACATCCAAGCATTTATGCATTCATACAGTCATTCAATTTACTCATTTATCAAAAGTGTTCTTTATCAAAAAATCTAATATCTATTTGAACAGCGTAGCTCGGCAATAAAAACTCTCATTCCTTCTACTGAAGACAATGAAAGTTTTGGAACAATTGCGGGAGATAGAAAAAAATGTATATCAGCTTATTAGGCTAACCCAAACAAGGCCTCATAATGGGCCCAGCTCAAACAAGGAAGCCCATGGTATAAACATTACACCCCCCATCTATAAAATGAGAGCACCCCACGAATATAGGTATGCCTCATCTCTTTGTCACACAACACACAAACACTCTTAATTTTCTTCATCTTCCTTCTCTGATACCAGTAACTAATTTTATCATCGAAGTGTCTCCGGCCAACAATTCCGATTGGGTGGCACCGACTAAGTTCATCCTTACAGATCTACTGAAACTAAGTTCATCAATTCATTAAATCTTTTTAATAATTCATGTGAGAGGATTTTTTAGATCTCACAAACCCATTATCAACAGATCACGGGGGTCATGGCCACTTGGCAATTTTATTTTTCATTCTTTTATTTATTTATTTCTTTGGCACTTTTCTTTTTTCACATTATAAAATACTAATCTGACGCAATGGGCACTTCATCTGAGCTGGGTATGTCAGTGCAACACTAATATTTTGGGAAGTGGGTTATAATCTACTTCCCAGATTATAACACACTTTCTCTCTCACAAAAAAGCTGCTTATAAGCAGCTTTTCACCAAAAAGCTGATTATAACTATCTTCCCAAAATAACCCTAACTGCACAAGTAAGAAATTTGAACAATAAACACGTATATAATGATATTGTCAAATCAACTGGGAATATGTTTTTCAAAATAAAATACCCTACCCATTGACATAGGGGTCTTTTGGAAACAATAGTAAAAAGTCAGTTTTTTAGTTTTTAAATTTTTTTAATCAAAAAAATCAACTTTTTTTATCCAAAACAATCCAATTTTTTGTCAAAAAAATCAGAAAATTAAAAAGTCAAATTTTTATCAACTTCTTAAAACACCACATAGTCAAAAATAAAAATAGTAAACATATAGAATTGTTATACCAAAATAATAATAATAATATGTGACAATGACAGTTTTGCACTTACGAATAATATTAATGGATATTTTTTTTTAATAAATGAATAAAAATTGTGCTTAGATCAAAAATTTAAAAGTGAAAATTTGTGGAAAAAAAGAAAAATTGAAGTCAAGGGCAATATATCAAGAGTTGAATACCTTGAAAAAAAAATTAATACTTGTAATATATGTTTTTCACAATATTTGTCATTTTTGTAAAATATTTTAAATACCCTATGCTCTAGTAGTCACCTCTCAAATATTTTCTCACATAGCTCGATGCCGCATTGTCACTTTGACAACGACATTTTTGAAATGAATCGTAGCGATGGATTTTTTAATTTTCAATAAATGAATATAAAATTATATTAGAATAAAAAATTTGAGTGGAAATTTGTGAAGAAAAATGAAAATAGAAGTGAAAAGTGCAAAAATTAAGCTGTCATTATTTTTTTATTTTTTATTTTTATTCCCCCCCCCCCCCCCCAAAAAAAAAAAAAATTCTACTCAAATAGTTGATTCAAAGACAACCTAAATGAGACACATCATTATATAATGATATGAATTTTTTGCATACTATTATACTCCGTTTGGCAAGAATTTTTTTTGGCTATTTTAGCTACAAAAGGCAAATTAATCTATTTTAGCCACAACAAATAAAACATCACATCCAACATATAATCATTTACACTCTTTTCTCACAAAAAAAAGTCAAAAAACTCTTCTCAAACCAAACTTTTTAGCCTATGCTAAAATAGTTAAAAAAGCCAAAAAATTAAAAAGCCAACCCACTTTCCAAACGGGGGCTTAATTCTATTTGTAGAATAATGCTATTTCAAAAATATGATCGTCATTTTCTATATAATTAAAAGAAAAATTGACTTTTTCAAAAATGTTTATGAAAAAAAAAGGAAAATAAATAAAATATAAGCTATATATTTCTTTTTCCTAACAAATCCCTTTTTTATGTCCTTTTTGTTTCAAAAATTTTATTCAACATAATCTAATTGTTTGTTGTGTTTTCTTCATTGGACGTGTTCTAGTGAAACACATATACGCATACCAACTTTTTAGGGTCATGAAAAAAGAACAGAAGTGTGGGCCAAACAAAACATTTTAATTTATAAATAAATTTTTTTAAAAAAAAGTTTTGTAGTTAGGCATGATGAGCTATTATTAATTCTTATCCACAAATGAATAGATAAAAACAAAATCTAAAAAGTAGAAAGTGTCATAGAAAGGAAAAAGATCCAGACCTCCTTTGTTCCTCACCCCTTGACCCCTTTTTGATCTAATTGATCAAATTTTCTTTTCTTTTTTTTTTCTTTTCCAATCACCACCCGTCATGTGTGTGGAGGTGATGGAGGTGATGATTGGAGGGGCTTCTATCAAAGCCCATCATAAAAATGTGTTATCATCTAGATGATGTTTTTGTGTTATTATATTTTAGATTGCTCTCTTTGTTATAATACCAAACTTAGGGTTGATTTGGAAATTGTTTCTTTATTAATTTTTTAACTTTTTACTAAAAGACCTGCAACAAATAGGGAAAATGAGTTGACTATTTGTAATAACTTTTTAAATATAGTTACTTGTTAAACACCCCATGTATTTTGGTTTTTTAAACTATCGTTTATAGATTGACTTAGGCCTTGTTTAGCATGATCTAAAAAAGTTAAAAAGTTAAAAAGTTACTATCTTATTTAAGTCACATCATCTTATTTAAGTCACATCACTTCTCTAACACATCACTTCAAACTCAACCCATACCCAATCCATATTTCATAAAAAGTCAAAAAGTGCACTTATTTAGATCATCCCAAACCACCCCTTAGTTTTTGTCTTCGCCTTGTTTGGGTACTCCCAAATAATCCAAAAAGCCAAAAAGTTACTCAAAAAGTTAAAAAGTTAACACTATTCACCAAAAGTCAACAATTACGGCTGCACAACTCCCAATTCAAATTTTCCTCTAAAAACCAATTTTCACAATTTTTTATTACACATTTTTCCATAAAAAATCAAAAAGTTAACCCAAACATCCATATTTTCAACCTCAATTTTTTTGTCCAAAAAGACAAAAAATACACTTATTTAGTCTTCCCAAACAAGGCCTAAAATTTTCTCAATTTAGAGTCAAGTTTTTGAATTTTTAAGGCTCCGTTTAGGATGAGTGTTTAGACTAAAATAGTCATATAGGACAAAATAAGCTATTTTAGTCAAATAGGACAAAATGTCACATTCAACCCATAATTATTTTATTTTTTCTCTTACAAAAGTCAAAAAAACTGAAAAGCTTATCCCAATTGAGACTTTTTAACCCCAGACTAAAATAGTCAAAAAGTCAATTCATATCCCAAACGAACGGGAAATTCTATTTCCACATACTACTTCCTCTCTTTTCACATCTTTTCTCAATACATACACTAAATAAATTTAAATTATCAATTTTCACTCAACACACATCCTATCATACCAAACATACCCTTACCGTCTTCATCCTCAAAACCCCAACCCTAACAAGCCACCATTGCTATTGTCGCCGGCGGCAGCACCTCTTCCCCTTCCTTTTACTTCCAGTCATTACCCCTAACCCCTCCCTCCATCTGTCGGCGCCACTTCTGCGACCTCCATTGCCGAAATCGATCTCTGATTTCCCCTCTCTCTCTCTTTTAATCGCGAAGTAGGGCTGTTACCGGTGCCACCATCATGACCTCAACGCTCTCCCCTTGAGATCAATCCCTCTCTCTCTTTCTCTATCTCACAGTCGCAAAGGGGGCAAAAAGTGAAGGCAGCGGCGATTCGCTTGGCAACGGGGAAAGACAAAGGCGAAGGAAGATCGCAGTGGTGGGTAATGAAAGAAGATCGTAGTGGTGCGCCGATCTTTTTCTTAGGCAAAGGAGGGTTGCAGTGGTGGGGAAGAGGCAACGGGAAGAGTGGAGGAGGAGAGAGGCGGCGGCTATAGATGATGATGGTGCAAAACGGATGATTTGAGAGAGTTAGAGTTAGGGTTAGGGTTTTAGGAAAATGATAATTTGGTAATTTAATTTTAGGAGAAAGATATAATAAAAAAAATCATTAAGTGTGAGGAAAGAGAGGAAGTAATATGTGGAAATAGAATTCCCCTAAACGAACCCATTGTCCATAAAATAAAGTAAAATAAATTGAAAAAAAGTCACAAAATTAAGCCAACTTTTTTTTTTGGATAAAATTAATCTTTTTATTTTAGAAGTTGCTTATTTATTTATTTAAATTTTATTTGCATTAACGGTCACATGGACTCATCATATATGATGCAACCTCCCTTTTGTTCAAATATCTATTTCTATTAATTTGTTTTCCATAGTTTAACTTCTAACGATTTTATTATCAAACACAACTTATACCAATCTCAAAATGAAAAAAATAAAAGAGAGAAAATAAGCCCTTAGGCCATGTTTGTTTGGACAGACTGGATTAGATTGGATTAGCATTCGCATGACTAATAGTCCTAGGACTACGAATCCGTTGGATTATATATCCTATCTTAACTAATAGTCAAGTTTAAAATAATTAATCCGTACTTCAATTGTTTAACCAAACATCGGATTAATAATTTTATTGGACTATTAGTCCAATCCCAAGCTCATGTCCACCCAAACAAACATGACCTTATAGTATTATTTCAATGGATCTCATTTTAAATAGTAAAATATTTATCATTGTTTGTCAAATTTGTCAGATTTGTAGGAAAATTTTGCAATATATATCCAAAAAAATATGCATATATATACATCCCAACTTTCAACATGTTGACCAATAAAAAGTGATTTTGAGCCATTAATCATAGTTATATTAACTCTAAGTAACATTAATTTGAGACATAATCAAATACTACTTTTGGTTGTAACCAAAATTATTGCAATTATAACCAATACCACTTTAAAAGGCCATGGCTTTGGAAATAAAATCTTCTCTACCGTTTTATTTATTGAGTTATCATTCAGTAATTGATTCGAAGGCCGTAACTAATGGTAATAACTAACTGTTGAATTATGACATTTTGATCAACAACTAGATGATAGCTAGATGAAGAAAATATTGAAGATAATTTGAATCCGTGGCTTTGTAGCCTAGTTGCATGCAAGCAACACGTAAATGCTTGCAATGGTGAGATTTGCGGGCTCAAACTCACTTTCTTTGCTAAATAGTAAATGATAATCGAGCCGCGTTCAAGTAGACCGAACTCAGCTCAATTAGGCCTATGAATATAATGATATATAAATTAATATTAATTTTAATAATATATCAATTACAGTACCTTTATTTTATATTATTTCTTTGGTTGCATTCGGTAGTTATGCACATTTGAATATTTAATTGATAAAAAATTATTAATAATGTGAATATTTTTTTATATTTGCTCTTATGGTGATTCTATTTACACTACTAATACGTTCAGTACACACTATTAATAAATTAAGAGTGTTGTAATTAGCACTCCAATAATTATTTTGAATCTCCCATTTCTTTTATAAATTCTAAAATCCTTAAAATTTCTTTTCTCTCTCCAAATAATACCAAAATTATCCTTATAACAATACTCTACCCATTCAAATGCACACCCTCACGCCCCAAAAAGCCTCTGTCCCAAAGCCCTAACAAAACCCACAACGGCAGAACCTCCCAAAACCAGTGAAAAAAATTTGTGGTGATTAAAATTTTTTTTCTCTGCTTCATTATGAGATTTGTCAATCTGTTTGATTTTTTTTTATTACCTCTTTTCACACACACAACACAATCCACTTTCATACTTCTCTAGTTAGTTTTCTGTGATTCATCCATGGCCTCATTGTATTTGTATGCTCTCTGTGTGAGCAAAACTGAGCAGAATTTCATCCCCCAATCGATTGTCACGACCCAAACCCACCCTTATGGGTTTAGCACCGTAACCGGCCAGTAATCCGTGATTACCAAAGGTCTGCTTAACAATAAAGACAGTAATACAAAGTAAAGAGGCTGGTGGAAGCCAAAACAGTAAATAAAAGATGTCTAATGAGCTGTGACAATCTGAATACAAAAAGACTTTTCTGCACATATTCACATCCAAAACCAAAATAGTATATACAGACATTCAGGTTAGGGACCAAATCCCTAGTTAGCACAGTACAGTACCAGTCTTAAACAGTATTACAAAACAGAGACGAAATGGTGAAACTGAGACACCCTAAAACAGCCTTAGCTCGGTCAGACTTGGAACCTCGAGGTGAGGCACAATGGTTGGCTTGACAAAAAGGGAGTTAACCCGATGCTCCTAGCTCTGGTCCGGTGCCTGGACACCTACATATAAATATAAACAGTGAGCTAAAACCCAGTGAATAACAGTTGTGTAAAGAGGTTAAGAATGAATGTCATTTCAGTAAATAAACAATCATATCAGTCACTTAGAAACCATAGCAGTCACATATGGTGCATCCCATAGCAAAACAGTACAGTAAGTCTTAACAGACCGAACAGTTAGTTGATGGCCATCATAACAGTAAACAGTAGTGGTTCCAAACATGGGAATCGACGGAGATCTCTGTGACAGTAGCTAACAGTACAGTAACAGTAAATTGCTATGGATGCCACGGTTACAGTTTACAAATAGGACAAACATTCATTCATTAAACAATAACGATTCAATAAGCAGAACCGTTGATCATTCGGAAAAATAATCATAATTGAACATATCTTTACAACATTGTTACTCACAGAGTACTGGGCTATAAGCAGCTAATGAGCGTCCTCGGATGCCAAACTTACACAATTACAGAACGAACACACACTAAGTTACACACTTGGGAATTAACAACTTAGTCCCTAACTTGACTCGGTGTGATTCTACATCAATATCCTCATTAAGATGCCTTAAACATGGCCTAGAAATGCCTAGAATGGAAAGAGGATGCAAAAATGCACTTTAAAACACTTTTCAAAATTTTCAGAAAACAGGGGTCTCGCTCGAGCGTGGCTCTATACACTCGAGCGGACATACAGACAAAGGATCTCCGCTCGAGCGTGACTTCCTTCACTCGAGCGTACTGTAAACTTCATGAAAAGTACTGGATGCATGCAATTCACGTTCGACGGACGCTCGACCTCCGCTCGAACGTGAACTCTCTCGCTCGAGCGGACTGTAAAACACAAGAACTTCTGGGTATATGCATTTCACGCTCGAGCGTAAGTGCACGACTCAGAGGGTACGCTCGAGCGTGAAGTCCTACGCTCGAGCGTGGGTCCAAAATCTGGAATTTCCAAATTCATCCCCAAGCACAAAACTCAAGCATTTAAGCCTCAAACTCGATCCTTTTGGGCTAATTTTCTGGAAAATACTTAAAAACCCATAATAGAAAATGTTTCAAAGATTAATTTTGTAAAATCAAGCCCAAAGGTAAACCAATTGAACACCAATTACAAATAAACTTTAAGAACAAGATGTACATTTAACATGTATGTGTTCAATTGAATTCAAAGCTACTAACACACGACCAAATGCAAGTTTTAGCTCAAGAACATGATGAATTCATGGACTATAACAAAAATGTGGACATGCATGTGGAAAGTCATGAAGAACAACTCCAAAATCCAAGAATATGTGCATGCATGCAAGAATTCACTCTCAAATTCAACTCTTTAAACCAATTCTTGACTTTAAACTCTAAATTACCATGAACCATGCAAGATACAACTCAAATTCACAAATGAGAGGATGAAATCTCTACCTTAGGTCTTGAATTTCAAGTAAGGAGGCTCAAATATGCAATCTCTCTTCAAGTCTTCTAATTTTCCAAGCCAATCTAGGTGAACTCAATTTCTTCCAACTCTCTAGCTCTCTCTCTCACGTTTTTGGTCTCTAGAGGAAATGAAGATGATGCATAAAAAATGTATAAGGCATAATAAGGGAGGGTTTTTGAGTCAATCCACTCAATGGCAATTTCATAAATAACTTGAACTAATGCGATTTAGCTTTATTTAATCTAATTTAATCACACCAAATCAATTTCAATTAAATCTACCATAAAATCACATAAATCCTAATTAGCATAAAATACCAATCAATTTCAGATTCGACCGCTGATAAGGCCTTCAATTTGCAATTCAAAACTTAAAACATGAACAGATCAATCAGTTGATAAACAGATAGAAATGCAATCAAGCAACATACTCATGCAATCAGTTTAGGATTTCATCCTAATCAGTCACTTATCATATTCAGTCACAGTTTAGCAGTAATCAGAGGTGAGGGTTGTCACATCGACCGACCAGTCAACCACCCAAGAGTGGTCCAACCTCCTTTGTTTGTCTACTTCTGCTGCTTCAGTTATCTGTTCTTGAACAAATAAGAAATGTTCGGTTACCTATTCCTAAACAAATAAAAAATGTTCAGACCTGTGAAACCGAATTTCCTTCATATGTTCAGGAGTTCAGTCCCGAAAAAATGACGAATAATTTTTATTATTTTTGTCATTTGTTTTAAGAAACTTATTCTTACAAGGCTAATCTTCTTTGAGTTAAGAATATCATCAAAGTTATGAATCTCTTCTGGGCTTTTACTATTGTACTCCTCTCGTCTCATAGACTTGTGGTTACTGAAAAAATTTCCACTAATTTTCATTGCCGGAGAAGTGTATGTAATCAAATGGTTGTCACCGTTTTTGCTGGAATATTACCGCCAAAGGGTTTTCAAGGTTTTAAGGGTGAGTAAGTTTTGAAGGTGAGTCTCGAGAAAAATGAATGGGTGGTGATGGAGGTGGGTGGTCTCATAAACCCTAACTCATGATGTGGTGGATGTGTAAGCTTAATTGTGAGATGGGATGTCTCAAAATTTTTGATGTCATTTTTAGTAATTTCATTTGAGGTTATTATTGTAATAAATAAAATAAAATAAAAAACTAAAAAATGAGAGGTCTAAAATAATTGATAGGGTGCTAATAGTAGGAGTAATTCTATTTCCACATACCAAATTATCTCTGTGTACATATTTTCTCAATCCACATATTTAATAATTTGATTTGTACTTCTTTTTTTCAGTCCACACACTTCACATTCCAAATATACCATCACCTTCTCTGTGCACATCCTCTCCTTCAATTGTTTCTTCCTGCAGTATGTACATTTTTGCTTGCACCCCGATGATCTGTGTTCTGTAGCTGTTGGGAATGGTTTGATTGGGTGGATGCTTTCACACCAAGTATCTCATACCGATCTTCTTTCCTATTTATTCTATTCTCTACAGCAGTATTCACATCAAGGGTTCCTAACATATATTGAATACCTTCAAGACTAGGGTATAGTGTCTGCTTTTTTATAGCAAATTTCTTTGCCGCCAAAATGTCCTCTGTCGTAAACTTCTTCTCAGCAATTTGTTTTGCCCTGACAGCCTCGTCTCTATTGCACTCCATTTCCTTCACAAATTTTCTTCGCCACCTTACTTGCGTGGGAGGGAATGGAAGCGATGGCCGAGAGTGATTCGACTGAAAATAGTGGGGAAAGTGAAAGGAAATGCTGTATATGGTTGAGGTTTAGGCATGAAAGGCGATGACACACGGTGGAGTGGTTGGTGAGATGGTGATGGATGAGATGTGTATAGAGAAATTGTGAGATGTGTGGGTAAGATGGTGGTGGGTGAGATAGTAATTTTGTTAAAGGATAAAATTGTGGTTTTGAAAAAATTCATTAGGTGTGTGGAGTAAGGAAACTTTGTGTATGGAAATAGAATTTCCCTAATAGTAGCACTCTAAATTAAATATATATTCCAATAATATCCTCTAATGACACGACCATTAAGGACAACATGAGGTGTATTCTACCCATTCAAAAATTTCATATTTAAGAACACAAAATACTCTTCACACACTATCATTTCTATAGGGTTTAGGATTTTAACATATAAACATTGTATTTCTTCATCATCTTCACCATTAACATACACTTATAATATCATTCATTATCAATTAGCTCACTTCATTCTCTTCTCCATTATACTTATTTTTCGAACTCAAAACATTAATGCCTTTAAAGATTTAGAGTTTAAGAATATTGAAATCAATTAGTTTTGAAGATTTACACACCATGAATGACATTAAGATGGTTAGTTTCGATATAAATATTGAAAACGTTGATTTGAACATTGAAAATGTTAAATTATTAAGATTGACTAAATATTAAATATTCATACATAAAAAAATTGAATATTTTAAGCTAGTTCGGTTAAAATAAATTAAATTTTTTTTCATTGCTCAGATACAAAATTTTGAACATATTTAATGTGTTCAACTATGTATTTATGAACGTGACTAATTTGATGAATTTGAAACGACGACGAAAATGAAAGTTCAAGACTGACAATGAAAATCAACATTGGCAAAGATGGAGGCTGAATGAAACACTCCGCAGTGATTTGAAACGACGAGACGACAACATGAGACATGACGAGAGTTCAACACCAACTATGGAGATCAACACTGGCGAAGATAAAGACCGAATGAAACCTTCGTCGGCGATAGAGATCAACACCATAAAGATGGTTTCTGTTGGTCTCTGTTCTGAAGATTGTAGAGTTTTTGTGGTGTGTAGGTGAAGATGAAAAGTTTTTGGTGTGTGTAATAGTGTGTATTTAAATAGTTAGTGGTGTGTTAATATAGGATTAATAATGAAAAGTTAAGGTGTGGACTACAATATTTTTAAACCTTAAAAATTATTTTATATGTACATCAAATAATAGTGTATATTAAGAATATTAGTGGTGTGTAAATAAAATCACCCTTACTCTTAATATTCTATTGTTTATCTTAATATACCTATTAATTTATTTTATTTTTTACTTTTTAAGTTGGAGCTTTGAGCTTGAGCTTAACTTGTTTATCTTATTCATTTGACTCAAGCCACACTCGAGTTTCTAAATTTTTTTACTCAGTGGAGATCAAGCTCTACCGTCAACTAATTTTCTACTAGCAGAGTTTAAATATTTTAAAACTTAACTCGACTTAACTTATTTTATACAGAGTTAGTAGTACCAAAAAAAAAAAAAAAAAACATTTATTTATGTTAGGGAGTGTTTCCTAACATGATTCAAGTTTTAAAGTTGAATTGATTAAGTGATAATTAAATAAGTTCATTTGATAACTATAATTGATATTACTTAAAATTTTAAATAACTCTTAAAATATAAGTTAAAATTTAAGAAAATTTTAAATCATATAAAAATTATTTAATTCTAACAGAATTTATAAATACTAAATACAATATTAATAAATACTATTATAAACTCACCACCACCGCTACTATTACTACCATCTCCACCACCATCGCTACCACCACTACTACCACCACCATCATGCCACTGCCACCACTACCATTACCACCACCACCAATATAACTACCACCATCATCACTACTATTACCATCACCATTACCACCATTACTACAACCACTACCACCACCACCATTATGCCACCGCCACTACTATTATCACCACCACCACCACCACCACCACCACCACCACTACTACTACTACCACCATTACTACAACCACTACCACCATCATGCCACCGCCACCGCCACCATCACCATCACTATCACTATCACTATCACTACCACTACCACTACCACTACCACTACTCTTGTCATTATTATCATAAACAACTCCATCATTTACAATCAACACCATCGCTACCACCACTATCATGCCATTACCACCACCACCACCACCACCACCACTACCATCACAATATAAAAATTTAAATATATAATTCAAAAATAATAAATTTCAAATTTGATTTTATATATCAAGTAACTTGTTTTTAATTCAACACTTAAATTTTTATTAAATAACTTTTCAATTTAAAAAATTTAACATTTAATTTTTTATACTTAATTTTTAATTTTATCAAACAACACCTTACTTTTTATCTATAAAATATTATTTAGCCCTATTAACACTATGGTTGGGGTAAGCAAAACCCGACCCACAAGAGGAGATAGATTGAAAAGGGGAAACCATTTTGGGCGAACAAATATATCGGCAAATATATATATATATATAGATGCACCACAATAGAACCATTTGATGTCCCAACAAACCATAACGAGTGGTCGGATGATGACCACGTAGAGCATCCACAACATTATAAATAGAGATAGAGGTAGCAAACTAGATACATTGAATAATCAATCATCTCTCTTCTATTTTTATATCGGTCTAAGATTAACTTAATTATTAAAGCACTCTTCCGTCCAATAAACATATCAAATAACATTTAACGGTCTTGTTTGTTTTTCAAGTCAAAGGAGATTAGACGTTTCGGTATTTTAAAAAGATGGTGAAAAGTTTATTTTTTTGATTTTTAATCAAGTTTTTTGATTTTTTCAAAAATTCATTTGGCAAGTTGGTAAATAAATTTTTTTTATTTGTTTATATTATCACATCATCATGGCTAAATGTAAATTGACCAAAATATCCCCACCCAATTTATAAAATATACATTTCCATCCATATACCTAATTTCCAAGATGCTCCTTCGGGAAGAAAAAAAAAAAAAATGGGGGTTAGTTTCATAGTTTCACCTATAACTTATAACCACAATCCCAAATTAGTTTTGACAAAAATAATAAGCGGCACGGTACGCGCTCAATGGTCGGACACAGCTTATTATCGTATTTCAAAAATTGCTCTTAATATTTTAATTAAAAAATTAAAAAATTAAAAATCATTACAAAATAAACAATAAATCTTCTTTCTATTTCATTACATATTTTTTTTTTTTTTTTAAAAAAAAAAAAACATAAAGAATTACCAAAAAATTTCAATTCCTAAAACAGGTCCCCCTCCACAAACTTTTCATTGATGGACGAACACATATTATCTAATGATGTTTTAGCAAGAAAAGTAGTTTATTGATTTGATTTGATTTTTTTTTTTAATTCTAAAACTAAAAAGTCAAAGCTAAAACTAGTGTAACCGTAGGGTTAGGGTTGGACATATGCCACACAGAGGTTAGACTTTTTTTGCTCTGGACCTGCATTTTCTTCAATGCACAACGACCTTAGCATTGTTGGTTTTAATACACGGTTAAAAATAAAAGAATCAATTACACTAACTTTTTTAAAAATAAATTTTATAATTTTAACATAAATATATTAATTTTTTTTTAATAAATCTAATTCATATAATATTTAGAACTCATTTTCTTAGTAATTCTCGTTAGTTATATAGATAAAAATATTAATATTATTATTATTTTTAAACCGAATTAATATTTTCTCTTGTTTATCTTTTTACTTTTACACTAATTCTTGTTATTTTAGCTTACTTAAAAGAAAAGTTAATATAATTATGTTAAAATTGTAAAATTTCATATATTTTGTCCAAATTTCAGAAGAATAGAAAATGATAAAAAAAAATAGAAAATGATATGATGAATTTCAAAATTTTAACTCTTGTTTACTAGGACTAGAAAATTTGTCAAAATACAAAGAAATTTGTGAGCAAATCAGAAGAATTTCAACCCAAAGAAATTTCAAAAAATAGAGAAAATAAAAGAAATTGAGCAAACCAGAAAAATTTCAAAACACATAAAAATTTGTCTGAAATTTATTTATGTTTTCGAAATTTCTCTGAATCAAAATTTCTCTGAAAAAATGTTGAGGGACCCCAACCACTATGAAAATATTGCATGTCTTTTATTCTATAAAATCTTATATCAGGGATCTTAAATACAAATTCCCGACTTCTTTCTAATTTATGAGATTTTAATAATTTTTTATTTTTTAAATTCAAAACTAAACAAATACTGTATATACAAAGTTTATTTTTATAGAAGGGCAAATTACACTAACACCCTTGAGGTTTGTCTTTAACACAATTAGCCCCTCACGTTCTAGAAATTGCATCCCCTCCCTAAGGTTTAAACTTCCATTATAATTTAATCCTTCCATTAGTCAACTGTTAAGTCAACTAGTAAAAAAAATTAATATAAGAAATTAATTTTTTAAAATACGAATTTTACTCTTACTAAAAAAAAATTAAAAAAAAATTACTTGATGAGCAAAGAAAACCTACAGAGAATTACAAAAATTTATTCAATACATATATTATTATATTATTAAACATTTATGTAATGTTATGGTACACAAGTTTTTGTAATCTTAATTATCACAAATATTATAATTAGATCCTTTTCAATCATAACTAAAAAAAATAGTTATGACCAAATACCATATAAGGTATAACCAAACATCTTTTGCATCATAATCAAAATAATGTTATAATCAATCATTACAACTAACACCATAATAGGTCAAAACCAAGACTGAGACATATAAAAATTTCCTAAACGGTGAATTATTTTTGTTAATTTTATATATGAAAATAAAGGTAAAATAGACATTTTAAAAAATTAATTTCTTATAGTTTTAGTTTTTTTCCATTAGTTGACTTAACGATTGACTAACAGAAGGATTAAATTATAATGAAAATTTAAAACTTAGAGAAGGGATGTAATTTTTAAAATATGAAAAGTACTTGCATTAAATCAAACCTCAAGAATATCAGTGTAATTTACCTTTTATAGAAATATAGTTGCATTCTCACGTAACGTATAACATTATCTAAACAACCTTTTCTCCTTCTAATTACATTCAGGAGAAAAAAATATATATTATTTTAAATAGTTTAATAATAAAATTTCACTTTTGATTTTCATAACTTTAATTTAAATAATATGAATATTAGATTTTTAATTCTATTACAATGCGGTGATTCCTCTGTTGCTTACTGTTAAAATTTTGAGCTCAAAAAGTTTTGATCCCTCTGGTTTTGTACTTGTTATTTTTTCATTCAAATTGTTGATGTTGTATGAACATTGTAATAAAATTAAAAGGATAAATTACAAACACGCTCCTTGATATTTGTTTAAAATATAAATTGTCTAATGTAATTCTGAAAATTACATTATGTCCCTTCTACTCTGTGGTTGTATAACAAATGACTCATTTCATTTCATTAATAAATGAACAAGTCAATTAATAATTTTTAACAATGTCAGAAATATATTTCAATTAATAAATCAGGTAATTTTATTATTGTATAAAAGAGTAGTTAGGAATTTCACTTTTTTTTTTTGTGTTAATTCTGTAAAATAAAAAATTTTGACAATGAAGTATTTGTAAACTTGTCTAAAGAAAAAGTAATTTTAATTTTCAAACCACAAGGAACAATTAGTATTTTAACAAATCTCAGGGGTATATTTATAATTTATCCAAATTAAAATGATGAAATTTAAGAGTATTGCTATTAGGACTCCAATTAATACTTTGGATCCTCACTTATAAAATTTAAAACCCTAAAAATTTCTAAAAATTCCCAAAACAATACAAAACTTATCCTTCTAAAAATATCACACTCACCAATATGCACATCCCTTAACATATCCCCTAAAAACACGTCATCTCCCAAAACCGTTAGTTGTTGAACTCTCATCTCATCATTGAATTCAAGCTTCTTCCCATTGTCAACTGTTTAACTATCACCGTTGCACTCAAGCTCCTTCTCACCTTCGACAGAGTTTTGTTGTCGATCTTTGTTACACACGATCTCTCAAAATTGACTTCTCTCTACCATCAATCTCCCTCATAGTCGATCTCTCACCACCAATATCTAACTGCCGACCTCTCTCTGCCGTCGATCTCTCCACTACCATGTTTAGACATGTGTTGTCGAACAAATTATCTATGTTCGCATGGACGAAGGGAGAGGAAGTCAAGGCCCTACCCATGTTCAATCCACACAAGTCTCAACCATAGATATAATATTTATGAAGATTATACAAAATTATTTATACTTGGCCTCTTCAAATTTCTTATAATTTTATTCATATGTTATATTTAACTGTACATGGTAGGGGTAAGCAACGGATATATTGATCCGCCCAAACCGATATAACCGAACTGATCTGCCACATTTTGGATGAATGTGTGATGATAAGCAGACGGTTGCGGATTGATTTTTTTTCAATCCACCTAATTTTAGACGAATGACGGATTTCAAGTTCCTTTGGCCGCAACCGAACCGCCAAACCACAAGTACTCCTAGTAATTTGTAAAAATTTGTGTTTTCATTTCGTTTAGATATTCTGTTTGTGTTTTCAATTGAAAAAGAGTTTAAATATTCTGTTGAATATATTTTTTGAATTGAAAAAAATAAATATATTATTATTTATTTTTTGTTTTGATTTTTAAATCTAACTCTAAAAATAATAAATAAAAAAAATGATATATGCTAGGAATGGCAACGAGGCGGGGCCGGGGACTACACTCTCCGTCTCCGATCCTCGAAAGTGATAAATTCCCTGTCCCCAACCCCGATCCCAGGCGGAGAGCCCATCGCCCCCTCCTCCCCGCCACCGGCCCCCGCCCTTGATCGGGGATCGGGTATCCCCGATCCCAAAAAATTCCCGAATTACAGTAGCATATCAATTTTTTGTTTCTTTTTGTTATTCAAAGGAAAAATTAACAGTGATCTGTAAATATCTTCAATTCAAATTCAAAAATAGCATATCAAATTCACAATAATCTATAAATAACATATCTCAAATTAAAAAATAGCATATCTATCAATATATCCTATTCAAGCTTCACACAAAAGATATTCAAATAGCATATTCAAGCTTCACTCAATAGCATATCTGCCAACATATTTTCAAATACCATATATGTCCACATACTTTCAAATAGAATATCTGCCAACATATTTGCAACATATTCAAATAGTATATTTGTCAATAGGGATGGCAATCTGTCAATAGCATATCTATCAACATATTTGCAACATATTCAAATAGCATATTCCATCCAGCAACCCACACAAAGGAAAATTAAGCAAATTGCAAAGAGAATAATTAATCCCAAGCACAACCAGCAAGGGATAGGCTACCCAAAAAATAAATAAAATAAAAAAACAAATCCATTACAGTATAAAGAACCAAATCCATTGTGAAAAGGAAAAAAAAAATAACATTGTTTCTCCAATACTCTGATAGAACCACACCACAATTTTCATCATCTTCTTCAACTTGAATTCCTGTTAAATAACAAAAGGAAAAAAAAACAAATAATCAATACTAATAATAAGATGTAAAAAATGTTAACAACTAAAACAAAAAAGATGACAACTAACACAAAAGTGGCACACGACTCATCCGAGTCGATCTCATCATCATCATATATAGTCGTATAGCCCACCGATTCCAATGTTGAATTTCCTAAAAAGTAAAGAATATAAATTTAGTATTGAAATTATTCCATGGTAATATAAAAGTGAAATAATAATATAAGTACCTTTCGTCTCTGCATCCCACAACCAACTTTGTGCACACATTAATGCTTCTAATGTGTTCAGATGAAGTCTACTATAATGTGGACTCACCAACCTTCCACTAGTACTAAATGTTGACTCAGAAGCAACAGTGGATACATGAATAGCTAAAATATCCCTAGCTATTGCCTGTAAGGTCGGATACTTTGGTCCATTGGCTTTCCACCAATTTAAGACATCAAAACCTGAAATTCTTGACAAAACATTATCTTCTAGATAATGGTCCAACTTTGATATTACATTATTTATTTTTTTACTTCTCTTTCTACTAATAAACAAATCATACTCTAAAAGGATCTCTATAACAATTTCTGGATGAATAGAAGAGTCACCAACAACATTGATCTCCATTTCAACTCGGCGCTGATACTCTTGCAACAAATCATAACAAATCTGACAAACCCTATCAACTTCATCTTCAACTTTGTCTTCATAAAGTTTTTCAAAATAAAACTCCAATGCACTCATCTTATACCTAGGATCAAGAACAATAGCAACTCCAATAACACCATGTATTACTAACCAATATTTATCAAAATTTTCTACTATTTTTTATGCCATTGTTCTAATCATTTCAATTTCACAAGAGAGCCATTGAGATAGTGTCATACTAATCTCACATAAAGCTAGGAAACAAACATTGGCTATGGGATACTTAGTACCAGAAAATAACTCTATGATAGAAAAAAAATATCTTAAACCTCCCACTAATCTATCTAGCAAACTCTTATTCTTCCTCACTTGGCACGGTCTTATATTGGGGCTCTCTAGTTTTCAATCAAGAAAAGACATCCTTATACAATAAGGCAGTCTGAAGCATCAAGTAGGTTGAATTCCACATATTTGCACAATCAAATCCTAATTTCTTAGTATGTGGATTATGCAATTGATTGACTATTTCTTCAAATTTTTCTTTTTTTTTTTTAGTGTTGCTGTCCAATAAGCTATACTCTTCTGAATTTTCTCCACACCCACTCGTATGACATCCAGTCCATCTTTCACAATCAAATTCAAAATACGCACACAACAACACATAAGAAATAAAGTACCACCCAACAAAAGCGATGTATTACTCAACTTATCCATCAACATGGTAATTATGGCATCATTTGTGAAACAATTATCAACAGTAACAGTAAAGATTTTTCTATCAATATTCCAGTTCATCATACACTCAAGCAAAGTATCACAAAGAACTTCTTTTGTGTGTGGACATGGAATATAAATAAACCTAAAATATAATATTCATGAACAAGTATTAATAACATACAAATTGAACTAAATAAGATAGAACTTTTAAATGATTTGCAAATTTACAAATATATACCTCAAAATGGAACTTTGCAATGTCCATGAATCATCAATAAAGTGTGCGGTGACAGCCATGAATCCTTTCTTTTGATTGCTAGCAATCCACATATTAATTGTGATTGCCACCGTATTTTTATTATGCTCTACCAAACTCAATGTCTTCACCCTCTCATAATCATAAATCTTTAAAATATCACTTTTTATTATATTTTGAGAAGGTACTTTAAACAATGGTTGAAATACTGCTGAATATAGTTTAAAACCAACATGATCTACGATAGAGAGGGGATATTCATGAAGTATTATGGCATGTGACAACTCTTTCTTAGCAAAATCTTGATGAAAAATATAATAATTCATTTTTGGACTCTCTCTATTAAAGTTGTTAGTTAAAACTTTTTGCCCCATGTCTATCACTTTTTTCCTAGTACAACTCTTATAGTGATCATGCAAATGCCTAGTTCCATTTTTTGAATCACCTCCAAGATGCTTATTACAATAATTACATATTGTCTTCCACACCCCATTGACTTGTTGTTTCTTAAAGTGTTCCCATACAACACTAGGTTTTCTTTTAGTTCCTCCACAAGTATCAGACTCTTCTTCTAAATCAATAACATTTTGATTAGAGAGGGGAGACAATGAGTTGGTAACTGGCAATAATTGTTTTGAGGCCTCGTTCTCAATTGGTACTCGAAAGTTAACTTGTACTTGAGAGTTAACATCTAACATTTTTTATCTCTATAAAAAAAAACATGAAATAAATAAACGAAGGCAGCATTATGTAATTCCAGAATTATGTAGTAGTACTAAAATGATAAGTAAACAGAGGCAGCATTGTATAATTTCAGAATTATTAATCCCAAGCCTAATAGTCTCTCATGTAATCTAGTCTAATGAAACAAACACAACTTGAAAGCTAGTAGTACTAAAATGATAAGTAACAACATTAGAACAAAACAATGCAGGTAGGAATCCAACCATAGTACTGTCAATGATAAAGAATAAAGTAGGCAGAACCATGGGATTGAAATAATTGCTCCAAAATATAGTGAAATAGAAAAGCAAGAAAAACATAAAATGGAGTTTTTCATTCTGCATTCGTGATGTTTTTGTGTAGAAACTAAATGAGTTTCAATTATCTAAATGGTTGTTGTAAGAGCATCTTTCCAACAAAAACAAAGTTTGAAAAAGTTTTGGAAGAAGCATCTGCTGAACAACAAGGTGAAAGACAATCCAATCATTTGATTTGTTGATATAATAGAACTATTTGAGCCATGCATTCGGGTATATGAAATTCAATAAGGCCTCTCACCAAGTATATCCAAATAAAACTACGCTTAAGAATATAAAGCATTGAACAAAGAACGAAAAGGCAGTGGAAACAAAGATAAACTAGCATAAATACTATCTGCATAAAGAAAATATTACTAATTTGGTATAACTTCAAGCAGCAATCAGCATAGCACAACAATTTATATCTTTAAATCCACTAGATACTCTGATCTGATAAAATAAAATGAAATAAAATAAAAATTGGTGGACTATTAACATGGGAATAAAGAAGATCAAAATGGGTATCTTCAAATCCATTTATTCAAATCTTTGATGATCCACTAGATATCCATTCATTCATTCATTCATTCTTTAAATCCACTGGGTATCTTTAAATCTATTCATTCAAATCTTTGATAATCCATAAAAATTTTGATCTCCTTTTGTCATGACCAAAACCCGCCCCTATAGGTTTAGCATCGTAACCGGCCAGTAATCCTTGGATTACCGAAGGCCTCTGAACAGATTAGCAAGATTAAGGGGCTAGAGGAAGCAAATACATAAATATAGTTATCCAATGAGCTGTGCTGACTTATATGAAACAGAATATTTAAAACTTTATATGCATAACCGATAGTCAACCATACATTATACCCACACACATTACAGTATTTTAAGTACAACCAACGACATTAAATCAAGTCTTATATAAACAGAAACCACAAAACTTAAACACAGGACGCTTCGGGAACCTCCACGTGAGGCACAATGGTTGGCTGACAACAGAACACAGATCCAAACAAAAGCCTTCAGACTCAAACTCCAGAATGCTCACCTATAATATATATATATACAAACAGTGAGCTAAAGCCGAGTGAATAACATTAAGGTAAAGGGGTTAGTGAATGAAATCCGAACATATCATAAGCGGAAAACAGATCATAGCATAAACATACTCATATCAGAACATAATAATGGTACATCCCATAGAACACATCACAGAACGTCTTCCGACTAGAGTAATCGGTTCCGGATACCGATTAAACACATATCACCACAATGAAGTGGCTAATGAGATCTCGTAATCACATGTATGTCATGGACCCGCATTTTCATGTCGTCTCCCATGACTTGGGACTATCTATGGATGCCATAATAGATTTCAAACATGGAATATTCGTTCACGAAACAGATATCATTTCAGAAATCAGAACTTATCATATTTCATTTGGAACGTAATTCATATGAACGTATTTTTACAATAACATTACTCACAGTGGTTTCCTGTAACGGTCAATCAACTCTCGAGTCTTGACCTACAATCACAAAATACATAACACAAGCATGTCTTATCATTACACATTCAAGTGGCCAACACGATTTAGCTTCCATTATTTTGATTCTTGTTCTTCCTTAACACATTGCTCAAAACACACTCTTGATTCTCATAACTTAGTACATTCTTCACTTAGTGTGTTTCTAATCCATAACTTCATTATTACTAATTCATGTGGTCATACATGGCTTAGCTTTCTTACTTTAATTTCCTATTCATTCCATGTCACATAGCTTGTTCATATTGCCCATATACTCGGATTCAACACATATTTTCTAATTCACTTACTTATGTTAGTTCTTAGCTTATTAATCTTTAATGGCTCATAAATCATGCCTAAGAATGCCCATAAAGAGATGGGAGTAAAGATATGCACTTAAAACATCTTTTGAAAACATGCTGAAAATAAGCTAGTGGCTGGAGCCAGCTTTTCTTGGCTAGAGCCAGCAGAAAGCAAAAACAGAGCTCGCTTGAGCCAAGACTTCTTCGCTCGAGCCAGCTTTTGCAGAGTTCAAAATTCTGGGAGCTCGAAATGTTGGCTCGAGCCACCACTTCTTCGCTCGAGCCAACTATAAATTTCTGGGCAGTAAGCTTAACAAAAATGGCTTCCAAACCACCCTCAAACCTTAGGGTCATGCATGATTTGATCAAACACACAAAAATAGCTTTAGAAAACTTCAATACAAGACCCTTGAAACATCTTTTATTCAAAAACTCATCAATTCTTGAAAGATTTGAGTCAAAACTTCTTCATGCAACACATTTTCAACTCTTTCATGGTTTTTCAAAACCCTTCAAACATGGAATTTTTCTTTCAAAACTTGATCTAACATGGATGCATGCTAATTTCATGGTCTAAGATCAACATAATAATAAATTTTATGATCAAAATGATGATATAACACTCATACTTCTATGCATGTAAGAATCATGAGCAAATTCTTCATCTCCGTGGCAAACCCATGTGAAATACATACAAATGATCAAGGTACCTTCATGAATTCAGCATTTAAACACATTATCCACATGCATTACAGCTTAGGTTCTTACCTAGAGCCTGATTTCAAAAGTGTGGGGGTGAATCATCCCAATTTCCTTCCTCTCCTTCAACCTCTAGAGCTCACTCTCACACTCTCTAGCTAAACTCTCTCTCTCTAAAGCCAAACTCTCAACACAGAGGACCAAAGGAGCAAGAGAATGATACAAAACTCTCCCACTCGGCTAAAAGTACACACACATACCTCACTTCTTGAGTACACTACACGTGCACACACATGCAACCTCCCAACACACACACACACACACAAGGGTTTTAATCCCCTACACTCAACACTACCAAAATGCCTCAACACATTATACACTAAATCACATCTTGGATCATTACTAGGATTAAATTAGGTACCAATCTTGCATTATTTAATCACACATAAGTAACCTTAATTTATTCAGGTTAGACCGAAATTCAATTAATCCAAAATAGTTCCCATCAAGGTTCAATTTAATCACATGCGATTTTTATCAAACCGAATCAATTTTTTTTTCTAACAAAACTTTTCAAATGGTTCTAAAAATTCTAATTAGTCAATCCATGTGCTCAATTCGGTTTCTGAAAGCATTTAGGCTAACAATTTCAGATTCAAAGTAGAAATCATGACAAATAATTTTCAAATTAGATAGATATGCACAAATTACTACAAAGCACATATCACAATCAATAATAACACATAATTCCATTTAAACACTTAGTTAGCATTATTAATTACGAATTAGTAGTTAATTACGGACCGGGGTTGTTACACCTTCATTCAAATCTTTGATAATCTGCTAGATATCTTTAAATCCACTATGTGTGTGACAAAATTAAAAACAAAAACAAAAAACAAAACAAAAACAGAGGTCAGCAACAGAACATATATATACACTCAAATACTCTGATTTGATACATACTGTAGCTTGCTTTTCGTGCTCATTTCGGATACGATAGCCCTATAGTTCAGATTCCCGTGGTTCTGAATTTAATTTCACAAGTGGAATGTGAAATAGATAAATACAAATGAGTCCAAATCCGACAATTCTTTCAGAAAATCGATTTTGAATCAAAATGCCAAAAATAGACTGCTTTGCCAGATACAGAGTCACCACCTAAATATTTTTGAAAAATTTAGGAAACCTGAGACTCATGCCAAAGGCCATTTATCCGTCATCACCAAAGTGTCTCGGCTCGGGAACTTAAGTACGAGAGGGGAAGGTCATGAATTGAGTACCCTACTCGCCCGATCAAAGATCGGTCTCTACTAATCATGATATGAATCTTATTTACATTATATGCTCTTGATTTGGTTATTAGGCTAATATTACTATGTAATGCACACAAGTATAGACTAATTTGCAAAAAATTAGAACACTTTGATCTTATGTTTGTTTTGAAAAGAGATTTGAATATTCACCATTTGAAAAAGTGATCTTATATGCGCATTGCTCAAATTATCCCAACTTAAGCAATTAGCCTTTATCCACAAGCATTCAAATAGGTATATCGATTAAGCACTTAGTCTCATGGTATTCATGCTTGACATGGGAACATTCACACGCATGCGATATGCTAATGCAATAAATGCTCACCTAGTACTCCAAGGCGAGCCAAAAGAAAGAAAATAGTTAGAAAAATGCATGCTCTAACTAATGCAAAATGACTAATACAACACATGCAATATGCAATTAATAGGCTCGGCTACTAACATGGCATGTGAATCGATTTGATAGCATGCGGTTTAAGCACGTTTTCAAAGAAGCAATAACTAACAATGCGAGTTAGAATGATGCGCTGAGCCTAATGCATGCAAGACAATGGATGCAAACATGGAAAATGTTAAACAAATGTGATGTGCTACACTATCTCATCGTAAGCGGATAAATAAAAGGGAGAAAGACGTGGAATTGGAAGACATACACATTATTACAAGTTTGCCCTCGCGCAGGAGGTTCCGAATAAATAGCCTAGCTAAGCTAATTAACTAGCTATTACAAACCAAATGAAATAAATTAACTACACTAGCTAATTATTACAAATTGAAATAATTACACTAACTAATTAGTTACAAATGAGAATTCACTAATTTCTTACACGTGGGATCAACTAATTTAATTATCAAATTAACAAACTAATTGAACTCGAGCGGGGTAGTGAACCATGCATGCCAACGTGAACATCCTCCTAGAAACACTTCTGTTTTGCTGCCAGGACTGTTTTGCCTCTACTTATGCTCTGCCTTGCAAGAAAACAACACTGCCTGCTGACACAAAAATGGCCAGTCGGCTAGAAGTAGTGGATTACTGGCTGCAAATAGTGGCTAGCCAGCCACTAATGTAAATATGGCCTTGCTGCAACAGAAAATGAACAGAGCAGAAACAGGGTGTTCCCATGGGATATTCATCCTCTTTGCATCCCCCTATCATGAAATTGCTCAAAGGAGAGATAGAATCAATTCACAAATCATCAACAAGTGCAAAGTTGTTGGATGATGATCTATGGCTCGATTGGACAAAAGCTCAATGAGGGAAACCAAATGACCAACAAAACCTCTTCCTTATCATGAGATGGATCAAGGGAAGCGATTGACATTTGACTCTCAAACCATTATTAACACTAATAAGTATGAAACGACTCAAGACTCAATGGGTTCAATTGACGTCTGATTGAACCCGAAACCATTTTACTATCTTGCTCCATTTTATTTCAATTTTAATACCTCTTTTAATTACCTTTCCATTCCTTAATCGATTGAGTCCAAAAATGAAGATTAAGTCCACTAATGGAGAGGAGTGTGAAATCAAGGGTTATTTTAGGCATGAGGAGGAGATCATGCTATTGGTAATAAACATCCAAAGAGATTAAACTATTAAGCACAAGGTTACCTCTCAAGCTTAAACAACACTCATTTTGAAGCAACTCTCAAAACAAAGAGAAAAAGACAAGAAAAGAGGGGGAGTGCAGAGGTGATTAGAGGTGAACACAAGTATAAAAAGCATGAAATAAATGCTATCAACTCAAATAGGTTGGTGTCTAATATCTAAAACACTAAACCTATGAGGACCATTACACTACAAGCATGCTATACAAAACATAAATGAAATAGACAACCTAAAAAAGTCCTAAAACACCTAGAAATAGTGCTGAAATTAATGTACAAAAAGTTAAACGAGTAAGCTAAAATAATGGAGAAATCAAGCTAGTGAACAAGCCAAAGGAGGGGTGGCTAGCCCCTCCATTTTTGGGACTTTAAAACCACTTTTTTAGCCTCTGAAAACCTCTAAAAATCAATGGTAAAAAGCTCAAAAAAAGTTGATGAAAAGATGGGAAACACAAGGGTAAAGGCCTAGGTAGTAAGGTTCAAAGAAGGGTAGTAAACCCCTCTACCTTTAATGAACTTAAACCACAAGTTTTAGCCCATAAATACATGTGAAAAACAATACAAAAACAGCAAGAAAAGAGAAGGAAGAAGTAGTGTAGAGATGCTCAAAATTATACCTCTTGAAGCAAGGTAACTCTTTTGTCAACAAACCCACAAGTTCTCACTCTCAAGGGCTGAGATTTGAGCTCAAGAATCTCAGCAAGAAGAGTTAAATTTTTGGTTTAGGAAGTGTAGAGAGATGGTGTATAGGTTGCGAGAGAGAGAAAGAGAGAGAGATTTTCAAGAATTTGAGCCTTTGAAATTTTTTGTAACCTAATTTCAAGAGGGGAGGTCATCTATATATAGAAAAACATGAGCCTTTATCGGAAATATCTGTATAAAGACAGCTGAAATAGTGCATGCACTTGTGGCAACAGTTGGCAACAAATATCTGTGTTTTCCACAAGTGGCTGACAGGCCACTAAAAGAGGGCGGCCATCCACAAATAGTGGGCAGCTGGCCACAAAAATCTGCTTATAGGCCCGATTTCAAATAGGTATATCTCCTTCATCTAGACTCGGTTTTAGGTCATTCTTGAGTCTAAATTAAAGCCCCGGAAGTCTACTTTCCAATGGTGGTATCCTCACATCTAAATTCTAAGTGTGAAAAGAGATATGCCTATTTTAGGGAAGGCTGCTCATTTCTTTCTCAATAAATTGATGCCTAACTTTTTCCCCAACTAGTTTTCTTCTCTCTCCTCCAATTTTCTTCAACTCCAAACCTATAAATAAGAGGTTTTAAAGATTTTTCAAAGTGTTCACCTTCCTTTTATTTATTTTCACTTTGTCCTTACTCTGTTTACCAAAAAGTGCAATATTTTAAATGAAATGCGAGCCTAAGAACATTTTAAAAACATTTGGAAAAATATTTTGAAAAAGAGGGTTTTAAAGTCTAAAATAGTTATGGTATAAAATAGTTTTGGTCAAAATGGTGTATAAGGTTAGGATTTAGAAGCTCTTCTTGCTGAAGAAATCGAACGTTTGTACCACATAACTTTCATCATCGAATGATCGACCTAAGGCGTCCAAGTCTTAAGGACGGTCAAAAATGGGGTGTCTACAAATACTCTGGGGTCCAATACTCTGATATAAACATATATATATACATATATACGCTCAGTAACCATGAAGAAAAAAAAAAAACAGAAGTCGAAAACAGTAATACATACATTCAGATATGAAATCCTTAGATCAAGTTTAACAAGAGAGAGAAAGAAACCCTTTGAAGATCGGCAGTGAGGGAGGAGTAGCGGTGAGGGATGAGCAGTCGACGTCGTGTGTATGTATGTGTGTGTGAGAGAGAGAGAGAGAGAGAGAGAGAGAGAGAGAGAGACAAAAGCCTATACAGCAATGGTGGTGAGGGAGAATCGGCGATGAGGGAGGATCGGCGGTGAGGAAGCAGAGAGAACAGCGGCGGTGAAAGAGAGAGAGAGAGAGCAGCAGGAGCGGTGAGCTTGTTTGTGTTTGCGTTATGATTGATTCAACCAAACCCTAAACACACACATATATATAAATAGGGACATACTCGTAATTTTACATCAGGGCTAAACAGGGTGGGGATAGGGGCTAGGGCTGGGGCTGGGGCTGGGGCTGGGGCCAGGGCTGGGACTGAGAAATGTATCACTGTCCCCAACCCGAATATCATCGGGGATTGATTTTTTAATACCATCCCCGGCCCGTCAGGGGTATTTTTCAGGGAAAACCCGCTCAATTCGGGGTCGGAAGGTCGGGTCCCCGTCAGGTCGGGTTCAAATTGCCATCTCTAATAAATGCTGGTTAGTTTTTGTTTTCAAAAACAGATATAGATGTAACAATACAGAGGCATACAATCTCTACTACTGCTCTATTCATGATTTTGGTGGTTTGAATTGTTTTTATATTTTAAGAATCACAGATTGTAATACTTTATGTGGATGAGGCATGTTGTGATTGTAATATGTGGATAAGACATGCAGTGACTGTAATATTCTAAAGTTTTAAACTTTCTTTCTTTGGATGAGGCATGCAATCATTGTAATACTTTTTTAAGTCATTGACTGTAATATATATATATATATATCTATATTTTTTTTTTTTTTGAGGAAGTGGACAAGTTGAATTATGTTGAAAATTTACAAAATTTTAAACCACCAAACCGATTCGTATTCATCCGTCAATCCGCCAATTCGCTCAATCCACATCCACCGGATTGGTGGACGGATGCGGATTGATTTTTTCTAATCCACCAATCTGGCGAGCGGATGACAGATTGGAGGTTCCGTGGCCACAACCGATTCGCACCCACCCCTAGCATATAGTTCTTCAAAAGTTTTTTTGTTTTTTATTTATAAATAATCAATGATCTACTACACCATAAGGATTCATAACATAAAAATAATGGTTCATTACTTTTTTTACCACAATAATTCATTATATTTTAATGGTCATAACATTATCACGATGGTTTGTAACTAAAATTTTTTTATTTTATTTTGTGGTATACCCCTTCAAAACATAAACACAATAGTTCATAACTAAGGAGTGTATATTAATTGTATATAAAATAAGGGAAGACTAAGGAGTGAAAAGAGAAAAATAAGAGACAATTTTGAGTAAAAAGAAGAAAAGAGTTGTCTACCATTAAAATGAGGGAAAGAAGCAATTTTGTTTTTTTGATAATGTATCATTGAAGTGTCAGTCTCTGGAACACATTTGAAATGTTCTCATTATTTATTAACTTATTTTTAATTGTAATTTTTTCAATAATTGTCTAAGTAGTTTAAACTTGTCCTGATTCGACCAAAAATGACTTAACCATTAAGTCACTTAATTTGTTACTTAAGACCTACTAAGAAAATATCTAAAAGATCTTATATTGAAGATCTGCATTTTTCAAAAGCTTAGTAAGATAAAGTCTCATTTTAATGTTTAGCTTAATGTCTCAAGAAATTTGTGTTAGAAAAATAGTACCAAACTACTTTAGCCACAAAAGAGTTTGGGGCTTTTTTGGCTATTTTAGCCACAAAAGACAAAATAGGCTATTTTAACCACAAAAAACAAAACATCACATCCAACCCATAATCATTACACTCTTCTCTCACAAAAAAAGTCAAAAAAGCCAAAAAGCCAAAAAGCCCTTCCCAAACCAAGCTTTTTAGCCCAAGCTAAAATAGCCAAAAAAGCCAAAAAGCCAAAAAGCCAACCCACTTCCCAAACCAAGCCTATATGGAAAATATAATTTAAAAATATGTAAATGATTTTTGGGCAAAACCAAAACTGAAATAAATCGACATAATAACGTGATAAAACTTACAGTACATAAATCAATAAAACCTGATCGAGTCAAGTGTGTGACACTCTTTCCTTAAGACAGATTCGTCCTCCCACCAGTGCTTAGGATTCAATGGACGTCTATCTCTCAAGATACAACAATCAATGTCTTGCACTAGCAGCACTACTATTGCAAGCCTAGCGAACTTCGCTGTGCATTTACTCTCTTTATAGGAAAATTAGACTTAGGAAATATGAAGAATAAATGCAAAGTGAAGAAGAAAAGATGAAATCTCTATTTTAATCAAAGTGAGGGAGATGAGATTTTATAGATTCCTCCATGACTCTTCAGAAAGGTTGTAACCCTTCAAAAGGACACACATTTCCATGTCAAGAGACAACCATTGGAGTAAATTTAATTCAAATTTTCCAACAATCCCCCACATGAATGAAATTTATGGAAAGGACATGCAACAATATGCAGACAAAGAGAGAGTACATTAAGGAAATACCCTGCATCAGGATAGGTAACTTTTGGCTTTGAACCTTCCCTAGTGAAAGCCTATCGGACTTACTAGCTAATCAGTGGACATGATGCCTTGAACTGTTCAGCCATTTGTATAAGCCAAGACAATAAAATTCACACAGAATATCTCCAAACACAGCTTAGTTCTCACGGTTGTGCCCGTTTTGGCCTTGGGCAAGTCCTGGTGTTTCATGAGTGCTTTAGAGAATTTAGCCTTATCAATTCTCATAGAAGCGGCCCCTTCACACTCATATAGGTGATCCTTATTTCGAGTCTCTTTAATACTCCTCTTGAAAGATACCCCTTAAGGTTTTCAAGATATAAGTGATTATTAAAAGCATAGCTTACCCTAAATTCCCTGCATACAACACATGTTGCAAATATCACTCTCATCATAGGAATGAATAGGAGTTAGACTCCTTCAGTGATTTCTGGCGAGTCATACATAACTTAGTTGTCCCTTTGATCTTAGTTCTTGGGATCTCCAGTCATCTAAGTAGGGTTACCATTATGATGACTCTGATGTAATAGGCTTTAATAACATTCCCCTCGATGAACTTTCTCTCATTTGCTCTCTGGTCAAACTTTTTGTTTAGTGGCCGCAATTATTCGTTTGACCTTCTCAGTTATATATCATTGAGTAGTTAATGGATCCATTATATTATCCTTAGATAATATTCACAACTGAAAGCAAATGTCCTACGGTATTAAGTCTTTGATTACATCAAGACTTACCGTTACTCTATGTCACTTCCTGTCACGACCCAAACCCGGGTGGGTTTAGCACCGTAACCGGCCAGTCCGAGATTACCGAAGGCCTGCTTAACAGTAAAAAAGTAATACAGAGTACAAGGGCTGGCGGAAGCCAAAACAGTAATTAAAAGATGTCCAATGAGCTGTGACAGTCTGTATGCAAAAAGACGTTTCAAAACATATATACAATCAGTTCCAAACAGTATGCACAATATTTACAATCATTCAGGATAGGGACTTAATCCCTATTAGAACAGTACAGTATAGCCTCATTCAGTCTATACAAAACATATACAAAAAGGGGAAAAACTAGAATACCCCCAAGCAGCCTCAGCTTGAACAGTTCTGGAACCTCAAAGTAAGGCACAAAGTTTGGCTTTGACAAAACAAGAGCTTAACCTTACGCTTCTAGCAATGGTCCGGTGCCTGTACACCTACATATATATATATGAGTAGTGAGCTAAAGCCCAGTGAATAACATATGCGTAAAGAGGTTAAGAATGAATGTCCTTTAAGTATTCAAAACAGTCATTTATATCAGTATAACAGTTATTTAGTCAGAGCAGTTATATGTGGTACATCCAATTAGCAAAGCAGTACAGTAGGTCTTAACAGACCGAACAGTCAGTTGATGGCCATCGTATCAATAAACAGTAGTGGTTCCAATATGGGAACCGACAGAGATCTCTGTGACAGTAATAGTACAGTACAGTAACAGTAAGTTGCTATGGATGCCACGAATATAGTTCACAAATAGGACATCATTCATTCAGCAACAGTATCATTTCAGAAAACAACGCAGTTCAATTGTTCAGAAGATAATCATTATTGAACATATCTTTACAACATTGTTACTCACAGAGTTCTGGGCTACAAATAAGCTAGAGCGTCTCCGGATGCCAACCCTACACAGTTACAGAGTGAACACACACTAAAGCTACACAGTTAGGATGAATAATAACTTAATCCCTAATTTGCCTCGGTGTGGTTCTACATCAATATCCTCCTTAAGATGCCTTAGACATGCCCTAGGAATGCCTAGGATGGAAAGATGATGCAAAGATGCACTTTGAAACACTTTTCAAAATTTTCAGAAAACAGGGGTCATGCTCGAGCGTGGCTTTCTACGCTCGAGCGGACATGTAGACAAAGGTTCCCCGTTCGAGCGTCACTTTCCTCGCTCGAGCGTACTGTAAAACATGGCAAAAGTACTGGATGTGCGAAAATCACGCTCGACACTCGCTCGAGCGTGTGACACAAGTCCTCACTCGAGCATGCACTCCCCCGCTCGAGCGGACTATAAACACATGCAAAGTACTGGATACACGCATTTCCCGCTCGAGCGGACTGCATGAATTCAGTATTCACGCTCGAGCGTGGAATTACCCACTCGAGCGTGGGTCCAAAATCTGGAAATTCCAGATTTGAACCTCAAGTTCAAAACTCAATTCTAATGCACCAAAATCGATCCTCTTGGGCTAATTTTCTTGAAAATACTTCAAAACCCATAATATTACATGTTTCAAAGATTAATTTGAGAAATCAAAGCCCAAAGGTAGTTCAATTAAATCCAATTTCAAACCAAACCTCAAGAACATACATCAAATGTGACATGCATGAGTTCAATCAAATTCAAAGCTTCAATTACTTGCTTAAATGAGCTCAATTACCTTAAAAACAAGATGAATCCATGGTCCAATGCAACAATGTGAACATGCATGTGGAATTTCATGAACAATAACTTCAAAACTCAAGAATGGCAATATATATGCATGATTTATGCTACAATTCAACATTTTGAACTAACTCTTGGCTAGAATCTCTAATTTCTCATGGATCATGCAAGACAATACACAAATACATCAATGAGAGGTTGAATTCTCTACCTTAGGTCTTGTATTCAAGTGTAGAAGCTCAATTTTGCAATTATCTTTAATGCTACCAAGTTTCCAAGCCAAAATGAGATGAAATCAAGCTATCTCCCTATTCTCTCTCTCTCTAGTCAGTTTTGCTTAGAAATGGCTGATGAAATGAAATAGTAGTGCCAAACAAATGAATCAAATACATAGCCTAAAGTTGTCCACTAAGTGGCAATATTGAAAATAACCGAATTAATGTAATTTAACATTATTTAAACTAATTTAATCATACCAAATCACATTTCAAATAAATATACCATAAAATCACATTAATTTTAATTAACACAAAGCACTAATCAATTCCAGATTCGGCCACCAATAAGACCTTCAATTTGCAGTTTAAAGCATGAAACATGAACAGATACATTTAACAGTCAACAGATAGAAATACAAATAACACAATATATTCATGCAATTAATTCGGAATGTCAGTCTAATCATTTACTTATCCAGTTCAGTCACAGTTTAGCAGTAAGCAGTGGTCTTATCAGTAAACAGTAGTGAGGGTTGTCACACTTCCATTTTCAAATTTAAATAATAAACATAGAATTGTTCCTTAGGAGTTAATGAAACCATATTTGTTTCTACTCCAACTTTGTCCTATAAAAAGAATTGAGATTTTTTGTGGATCTACAATCGGAACCGTTACTTTGGTAAAATCCTCCAAGTACCCCCACATTTTAATCATTCCAAGGAAACTTAATTTCTCTTGCTGGTGTATAATTACACAAAAATATTAATACACCCCCACAATTCTGAGATAAATCAGAATATATCATTAATTGGCGTGCTTGAACTAAATAACAAGATGTAAATTGCTTTGTGAATATAATCACAATACTAATTTGTCTAAAATACAATTAGACTTCATAACTTGCTTTCGCAGTACAAAGAAGAAATGACTAATACCGGTTGTGGCCACAACACTTTGTCAAATAACATTTCTTTAGCCATGATTAATTTCTTTTTGTTTACTGCAACCCTTAATTCCAATCTCAACATGGAATATAAATATCACCGTATAAATACATTTACATCTTATTTGTCTTATCCAGTATTAGTGACTACGTTGACAATTACCAAAGCGTCTTTTACCTATGAAATATATTAACTCATGTAATATTTCATTACAGAGTTATCGGTCACCACAACAATTTTAGTCATTATTCCAAAGAATAGTTAAAATTCTTCTTATATCAAAACACATAAGTTCACATTTTTATCAACACTTTGATAAAAAATTGACATCCATATATAATAACTAATTGAAATCCATTTATAAAACACCACATACCAAATTGATATTAATGACATCATAAAAAAAAATGATGCTATTAATTGTCAACTCTACAACATATGTAGACATGGACAAGATTAACAAGTCAATCATAATCATAATATTTTCCCAAAAAATGAATCTGTCTTAAGATTACTGGAACAATTTTCTATGTAAATAAAATAAATTGAAACAAAACCAAATAAATAAATAAATAACGTACCGAATTTATTTATCGAACCGAATTAAAAATAAAAGTCCAATTTTCCAACAGTGTAAATGACATCAATCTTTCTACAGTTGTTTCTGAAGCAAATCTTGTCGGAAATCCTAAAGAATAATGGGTAGACACTGGTGCTACTTGACACATTTGTGCCGACAAAAAGATGTTCACATCTTATTCTACAGTGGACAATGGAGAACAATTTTTTATGGGCAATTCCTCAACTTCCAAAGTTGAAGGACAAGGAAAGATTGTACTTAGGATGACATCTGGAAAGGAACTCACTCTCAACAATGTGCTACATGTATTTCCAAATAAGACTGGACAAGAGACTAGTAGTAATAAAAGATCTCATGATGCTATTACTAGTCAGGATCAAGAACATGAACATGATCAAGAGTAAGAGCTAGATCAAAATGAAGAAGAGGAACTTAGGCGTAGTAAACATGCTAGAACCTCAAAATCTTTTGGTCCAGATTTTCTAACATTTTTGTTAGAAAATGAGCCTTTAACTTTTAAAGAGGCTATGTCCAGTCCTGAAGCTCCTTTATGGAAAAAAAGCTATCAATAGTGAAATTGAATCCATATTACAAAATCACACTTGGGAATTTATGGATTTGCTACCAGGTTGTAAACCTCTTAGGTACAAGTGGATTTTCAAAAGAAAAATGAAAGCGGATGGATCAATTGACAAATACAAGGCAAGACTTGTGGTCAAAGGATATAGACAAAAAGAAGGTCTTGATTACTTTGACACATACTCACCGGTTACTAGAATAACATCCATTAGAATGTTAATTGCTATTGCATCTTTGTACAATGTAGAAATTCATCAAATGGATGTGAAAATCGCTTTCTTAAATGGTGAGTTACATGAAGAAATTTACATGGAACAACCAGAAGGATTTTCTGTTCCAGGAAAAGAAAAGAAAGTGTGTAAATTGGTTAAATCATTATATGGTTTAAAACAAGCGTCAAAACAATGACATGAGAAATTTGACAAGGCAATGATGTCAAATGGTTTTAAAATTAATGAGTATGACAAATGTGTTTATATTAAAAACACCGACAAAGGTTATGTCATTGTATGTCTTTATGTAGATGATATGCTCATCATAGGTAGTAATAATAATATGATTAAAACTACCAAGAAAATGTCGAATAAACATTTTGACATGAAGGACATGGACATTGCTGATGTAATTCTTAGTATGAAAATTACCAAAACATCATAAGGTTATGCTTTGTCACAATCTCATTACATTGAGAAAATACTTGACAAATTCAGCAAAGATGATGATCATCTTGCTAGAACACCTGTAGATATTAATTTGTTTCTATCTAAGAATGTACAGGAAAGTATTTCTTAATTAGTGTATGCCCAAATTATTAGAAGCTTAATGTACTTGATGAACTGCACTCGCCCGGATATAGCTTATGCAGTAAGTAAATTAAGCAGATATACGAGTAGAACACTGGAAAGCAATTATAAGGGTTCTTAGATATCTCCGATTTACTCGTAACGTTGGGCTTAATTATACTAGATATCCAGCAGTACTTGAAGGATACTGTGATGCAAACTGGATATCGGATACTAGAGACTCAAAGTCCACCAGTGGGTATGTCTTTACTCTTGGTGGGGCGGCTGTATCTTAGAAATCTTCCAAACAGACTTACATTGCTAGGTCTACTATGGAATCAGAATTCATAGCTTTAGACAAAGTAAGGAAAGAAGCATAACGGCTTTGCCACTTCCCTTAAAATATTCCAATATGGCCAAAACCGATACCTGCTATATGCATACACTGTGATAGTCAATCAGCAATTGGTAGAACACAGAGTCATATGTATAATGGTAAGTCACGACACATTCGTCGTCGACATAACACCGTGCGACAACTACTCTCCAATGGAATTATTTCCATTAAATATGTGAAGTTTAAAGACAACATAGCGGATCCACTAACCAAAGGGTTAGCAAGAGAGCTAGTTGAGAATTCAATTGTTGGAAAATTTGAATTAAATTTACTCCAATGATTGTGTCTCTTGACATGGAAAGGTGTGTCCTCTTGAAGGGTCACAACCTTTCTGAAGAGTCATGGATGAATCTATAAAATCCCATCTCCCTCACTTTGATTAAAATAGAGATTTCATCTTTTCTTCTTCACTTTGCATTTATTTTTCATATTTCCTAAGTCTAATTTTCCTATAAAGAGAGTACATGCACAACGAAATTCGCTAGACTTGCAATAGTAGTGCTGCTAGTATAAGACATTGATCGTCGTATCCTGGAAGATAGGCGTCCATGTTGGGATATATCTTCTTATTGGAGTATGGGACCCAATGGTTTATTAAAAGAGTTTATTTTGGTTTGGTATTAATTATAATATATTTTTATATATTATATTTAATTTGTGGAGACCCAATCCAATTTGATAACAATTAGGATTTGATTACAAAACCTAAGATTCAATAATATATATATATATTGTTTTGTTGCTCTTCCGAGGTGCTGCGGCTGCTACAAGTTGTATTGATTAAAAAATCAATTTGGTGGGTTAACAAAGTTGATCATTATTCAGTGGGTTCATTGGTTAAGGTGTGGCTGTGTGTATTGCTTTCTCAAACAAGCAAATAGTGCGCCTTTGGTTGTTGCTTTGCGTTGAAGCGTTTGGTTCGGTTTTTTGTGCTGATTTGGATCATTATTTTGGGTCTTCTACATTCTGGTTCTGAAGATTTTGGTTTATCTATTTGATGAGGTCTTTCCTCTTGTTTATTTGTGATTATTTGGAATTCACCTAAAGGTGATTTTGTGAGACCATTCGTGTCTCGTTTGTAATCATTTAGAAACTATTTGGTTGATAGTGAAATCGGATTTCGATCCCGTGGACGTACCTCACATTGAGGGAACCACGTAAAAATTCTTGTGTTGCTTTTGATTTAATTTTTCCGCATTAGTTTTTATTCCCATTGATTGATTTACTTGTGGGGAATCACATATTTTCCCTAACAACTGGTATCAGAGCTTACGGTTTATTTGGGTTTATTTGTTTGTGTAAATCAATGGAGGGGAATGTGGGTCGTATGTCTAGCTTCAATGGAAGCAATTGGGTAACTTGGAAAACTAAAATGAAGGACCTATTATTTTGTAAAGATTTGTATGGGCCAATTGAGGGTGATAGTGGCAAACCTGATGATATGAAAGACGATAAATGGAAGAGGCTTAATCGAAAAGTCGTTGGTATTATCCGTCAATGGATTGATGACAGTGTGTTTCATCATGTTGCTACTGAAACTTCAGCACATGATTTATGAAAAAAATTAGAAGGCCTTTATGATAGGAAATCAGCCACAAATAAAGCTTTTCTGTTTCGTAAGTTGGTTAATTTAAAATATAAAGAGAGCAGCCCTATTCCGGAACATTTGAATGAAATAAAGAGTATTGTTAACCAACTTGCTTCTATGAAAATTATTTTTGATGATGAGTTGCAGGCTTTGATGCTACTTAGTTCTTTGCCCGAAAGTTGGGAGACTTTGGTTGTGACAGTTAGTAATTCGGCGCCCGATGGAGTTGTCACAATGGGCCAAGTCACCAGTAGTTTGTTGAATGAAGAAACTAGAAGAAAATCAGCGGGTTCCTCTCATTCGGAAGTATTTGTTGTGAGAGGCCGAAGCAAAACAAGGGGGATGAGTAAGACTCCTCATGGTCGTGATCAAAGTCGTGACAAATCAAAAGATGGTTCTTTTTCAAAAAAAAGACATTGAGTGTTATTATTGCCATGAGATAGGGCACATGAAGCGGGAATGCCGGAAGCTCAAGAACAAGGAGAAAAGGCATGACAAAAGTGTGGATAAGAAGTAAGAAGACACAACAGCAGTTACTACCAATGGTGATTCTCATGGTCGTTTGTGAAGATGATTGTATCAATTTTGTGGGCCAATAGAGCAATTGGGTGATTGATTCCGGTGCTTTTTTTCATGTGACTTCTCGAGTTGATTTCTTCACTACCTACACCAAAGGAGATTATGTTCTGTTCGAATGGGTAATGAAGGTTTGTCCAAGATTATCGGCATGGGTGATGTTTGCTTGGAAACAAATTTGGACTGCAAGTTGTTGCTTAAAGATGTGAGGCATGTTCCCGACATTCGCCTCAATTTGATCTCTACTGGGAAGTTAGATGATGAAGGCTTCAACAACAAATTTGGTGATGGAATATGGAAGCTCACGAAGGGTTCTTTGGTGGTGGCTAAGTGCAATAAGACTCATACACTTTATTCGATGCAAGGAAAAATTTGTAAAGGTGTTGTCAATGCACTTGAAGATAATATTTCTACCGAATTATGGCACAAGCGGCTTGGCCATGTAAGTGCAAAGGGGCTACAAGTTTTGTTCAAGAAAGAGCTTCTACCCGGTTTGAAAGGTACACATCTTAAAACTTATGTTCATTGTTTGGCGGGTAAACAACATAGAGTTTCTTTTCATAAAAATGTTGTTTCTAGAAAAGAAAATGTGTTGGAGTTGATTCATTCGGATATTTGTGGTCCTTTAAAAGTTAGAACACATAGTGGTGCACTTTATTTTGCTACTTTCATTGATGATTATTCAAGGAAAGTTTGGGCTTTTCTACTAAAAACTAAAGATCAAGTTCTAGAAGTATTTAAGCATTTTCAGGCCATGGTTGAAAGAGAAACAGGGCAGAAATTGAAGTGCATCCGATCAAACAATTGTGGTGAATACATTGGGCCATTTGATGAGTATTGTCGCAGCCAAGGTATTCGGTACCAAAAGACAGTTAAGAAGACTCCTCAACAAAATGGCGTTGCCGAGAGGATGAACCGCACCATTGTGGAAAGAACAAGGTGTTTGCTTTCACAAGCTAAATTGCCAAGATCTTTTTGGGGTGAGGCAATGAAGACAGCGGTTGACGTGATCAATTTGTCTCCTTCCTATCCTTTGAATGGTGATGTTCCTGAAAGAGTTGGGACCAGTAAAGATGTGTCTTATGAGCATTTGAGAGTGTTTGGTTGCCGAGCTTTTGTTCACATTCCAAAGGATGAGAGGTCCAAGCTTGATAGTAAGTCAAGACAATGTATTTTTCTTGGCTATGGGCGTGATGAATTTGGGTATAGATTGTGGGATCCGGTCAACAAGAAAGTCATTCGAAGCCGTGATGTTGTGTTTCTTGAAGACCAAACAATTGAAGACTTTGGCAAAGGTGATTAACCGGAGCCAAAAACTAGTGATCTCATTGACATGGATCCATCTCCTTCATCTTCAGTTGATGATGAAAATGGGGGAGATATGCAGCCACCTATTGAAGATGTGGAGGATGATGCTAATCCTAATGAAGTTGAGCCAGAAATTGAGAAAGAGCATCTAACTCAAGAACCACCACCACAACTTGAGTTGAGGAAATCTACAAGGGACCGACAACCTTCAAGAAAGTATCCTCCGAATGAGTTTGTGTTGATTTCTGATCAAGGGGAGCCTGAGAGCTATCAAGAAGCAATTGAGCACGCAAAGAAAGGTGATTGGAAAAAGGCCATGGAAGAAGAGATGAATTCTTTACTTGAAAATCACACCTATGATTTAGTGAAGTTGCCTAAAGGGAGGAAAATTTTGAAAAATAAGTGGGTCTTCAAATTGAAGAATGATGGCAAGAATCTGAGGTACAAGGCACGTCTTGTTGTGAAAGGCTTTGGGCAAAAGAAAGGTATTGATTTTGATGAAATCTTCTCGCCAGTTGTGAAGATGTCTTCTATTCGGGTTGTACTTGGCATGGCTGCAAGTATAAACCTTGAAGTTGAACAACTTGATGTGAAGACCGCATTTCTTCACGGTGATCTTGAAAAAGAAATTTCCATGGAACAACCAGAAGGTTTTGTGGAGAAAGGGAAAGAGAAATTTGTTTGCAAATTGAAGAAAAGTTTGTATGGCCTCAAGCAAACTCTGCAGCAATGGTACAAAAAATTTGACTCTTTCATGATGAATAATGGTTTTTCTAAAACCACTTCGGACCATTGTGTGTTTGTGAAAAATTTTCCGGATGGTAAATTTATTATTCTTTTGCTTTATGTTGATAACATGTTAATTGTGGGTCAAGATTCTACCATGATTAACTGTTTGAAATTGGAGTTGAGCAAGTCTTTTGCTATGAAAGATTTGGGACCGGCAAAGCAAATTCTTGGTATGAAAATTGTTCGTGATCGCAAAGAGGGGTTGATTTGGTTGTCTCAAGAAAGCTGCATTGAGAAAGTTCTTGAGAGGTTCAACATGGATAAAGCAAAGCCGGTTTGTTGTCCACTTGCGGGTCACTTCAAACTTAGTTTGAATCAATGTCCTACAAGTGAGAAAGACAAAGAAGAGATGTTGAAAGTTCCTTATGCTTCAGCAGTTGGTTCTTTGATGTACGCTATGGTTTGTACAAGGCCAGATATTGCTCACACCGTTGGTGTGGTGAGTCGGTTTCTCTCCAATTCGAGTAAAGAACATTGGGCAGCGGTAAAATGGATTCTAAGGTATTTTCGAGGGACTTTGAAGGTGTGTTTGTGTTTTGGGGATGGTAAACCAATGCTTGATGGGTTCACGGATTTTGACATGGCCGGTGATATTGATTCTAGGAAATCTACTTCGAGGTATTTGATGACTTTTGCAGGGGGAGCTGTGGCATGGCAATCTAAATTACAAAAATGTGTTGCTCTCTCAACTACCGAAGCTGAATTTATTGCCATTACAGAAGCTTGCAAAGAAGAGTTATGGTTGAATTTTTTTTTGCAAGAGTTGGGTTTGAAGCAAGAAAAATATGTGATTTATTGTGATAGTCAAAGTGCTATTCACTTGAGTAAAAATTCTACTTTTCATTCGAGATCGAAACACATTGATGTGAGATACCATTGGATTCGTGATGTGTTAGATTCGAAATTGTTACAACTCGAAAAGGTTCACACGGATGATAATATTTCGGATATGTTGGCAAAGACTTTGTCGAGGGACAAACATTTAAAGTGTCGAACTTTGGCGGGTATGGTTGATGTCTCCACTTAAGTCGATAGGGGGAGAATTGCTGGGATATATCTCCTTATTGGAGTATGGGATCCAATGGTTTATTAAAAGAGTTTATTTTGGTTTGGTATTAATTATAATATATTTTATATATTATATTTAATTTGTGGAGACCCAATCCAATTTGATAATAATTAGGGTTTGATTACAAAACCTAAGATTCAATAATATATATATATTGTTTTGTTGCTCTTCCGAGGTGCTGCGGCTGCTACAAGTTATATTGATTAAAAAATCAATTTGGTGGGTTAACAAAGTTGATCATTATTCAGTGGGTTCATTGGTTAAGGTGTGGCTGTGTGTATTGCTTTCTCAAACAAGCAATAGTGTGCCTTGGTTGTTACTTTGCGTTGAAGCGTTTGGTTCGGTTTTTTGTGCTGATTTGGTTCGTTATTTTGGGTCTTCTACATTCTGGTTCTGAAGATTTTGGTTCATCTATTTGGTGAGGTCTTTCCTCTTGTTTATTTGTGATTATTTGGAATTCACCTAAGGGTGATTTTGTGAGACCATTCGTGTCTCGTTTGTAATCGTTTGGAAACTATTTGGTTGAAAGTGAAATCAGATTTCGATCTCGTGGACGTACCTCACATTGAGGAAACTATGTAAAAATTCTTGTGTTGCTTTTGATTTAATTTTTCCGCAATAGTTTTTATTCCCATTGATTGATTTACTTGTGGAGAATCACATATTTTCCCTAGCAGTCCATTGAATCCTAAGCACCGGTGGGAGAACGAATCTGTCTTAAGGAAAGAGTGTCACACACTTGACTCGATTAGGTTTTATCGATTTATGTGCTGTAAGTTTTATCACGTTATTATGTCGATTTATTTCAATTTTGGTTTTGCCCAAAAATCATTTACATATTTTTAAATTATATTTTCTATATGGTTTGGTACTATTTTTCTAATAATCTTAAGACAGATTCGCCATTCAACCGTAAACACCGTAGTAGAGCGAATCTGTTTTAAGATTGTTAGAAAAATAGTACCAAACTATATGGAAAATATAATTTTAAAATATGTAAATGATTTTTGGGCAAAACCAAAATTGAAATAAATCGACATAATAACGTGATAAAACTTACAGTAAATAAATCGATAAAATTTGATCGAGTCAAGTGTGTGATACTCTTTCCTTAAGACAAATTCGTCCTCCCACCGATGCTTAGGATTCAATGGACGTCTATCTCCCTGGATACAATGATCAATGTCTTGCATTAGCATCACTACTATTGCAAGCCTAGCGAACTTCGTTGTGCATGTACTCTCTTTATAGGAAAATTAGACTTAGGAAATATGAAGAATAAATGCAAAGTGAAGAAGAAAAGATGAAATCTCTATTTTAATCAAAGTGAGGGAGATGGAATTTTATAGATTCCTCCATGACTCTTCAGAAAGGTTGTGACCCTTCAAAAGGACACACCTTTCCATGTCAAGAGACACAACCATCGGAGTAAATTTAATTCAAATTTTCCAACAATTTGAGTAGCTACTGAACCGATCACTTAAACTTTGCCAATGCCTCCAAGAGAATGCTGGCTCCGCTATATGATTTCGGACTTGTGTTACCGAATAATTTGTACATGTTTGGATTTGTGTTACTGAACATTATTAAAATGTAAAATCTTATATCTATGAACAAGTTTGACCTATCAAAATTTAACTACAAAAATAAATATGCATCAACTAGTTTAATTAACGAATAAAATTAAAGTTCATTTCATAACCAAAATATAAGTATGCATTAAGATTACATTCAAAGTGCTAAACATATGAATAAAAAAGTTCAAATTTAAAGTGTCAAACATATGAATAATGTTTAGTTGGACGTTGTTAAACCAATGCCTTTAATTCGGCCTCGTGTTGTCATTTTTTGATATATGTTCGGGAGTTCAATATCCCCCAAAAAAAAGAGTCAAACCATTTTTACCATTTAAAAAAAAAAAAAAAATCATTACAAGATCAACCTCCTCTAAGTTGTGAACATCATCCAAGTTGTAAACTTCCTTTGAGCTTACATTGTGATGCTTCATTCGTTTCATGGTATCGAAGTTGTCAAAAAACTTTAATTCATCACCATTGTTGGAGAAGTGTGTACTATCGAATAGTTGCAGTCAGAAGCTGCCAGAAGATTAACCACCAAAGGATTTGTTGGAATGTGTCTCACATTGCCTGAAGTTCCCTCATCTATGCTGTTTATAAGATTCTAATTTCCTTCTCCTTAAATACTTGGGTTTTAAGGAGAAATGTGGGTTGTGCTTTTCAATTTAGTATCAGAGCTTGGTTGGCTCTGTGATTGGTGTGCCATTTGTTCGACTTCTATATGTTGTGGTGCAGGAAGGTATGTTAGAATGTGTTCCACATCGCCTAGATGCCCATCTGTACTGGTTAGGCTCCAGTTTTCCTCTTTTTAATAATTGGATTTTAAGGAGAAATTTGAAAAGGGTGGTGATGGAAGTGGGTGCTATCATAAATCTTATATTATGATTTAGTTGGTAGGTAGATTTAATTGTAAGATGAAATGTTCCAAAATAATTCATGTCTTTTAGTAATTTCATTTAAAATTATTATTGTAATAAAAATAAATAAAAGAAATAGGGACTTCAAAGTAATAATTGTAGTGGTAATAGCAACCCTTAAATTTTCAATTAGTCAAACAAAAACTGCAATTAATAAAATAATATTTTGCTTAAACTAGAGGATTAATGGCATAATTTATTTTAAATTTATCTACACACTATTTATTTAATTTTGAATTTAAAAAAAAAAAGAAAAAGAAAAGGGTATAATGGAAAAATGCTTCATTTACATAATTTATCTCCCATAAATTTATGAATGATGTAATAAAAATATGAAGGTGTAATGTTAGAGAATTTAAAAATTTTGGGTTTGTTTGGTTTGTTTTTCGGAAAAAATTTTGGAAAAAATTCTCTACAAACAAATTTTCAAGAGTAATCAAATGAAACAAATTTTTTCAAAAAAAATCTCAAAATTTTATTTGGTTACCTACTTTCCAAAATCACACACTCTCTCTCATACATATCAAATCAATCACTTTTCTTAAAACTCTCTCCCCAAAATAATTTTCCAAAATCATTTCTGAAAAAAAGGCAAACCAAACAAGTTTTCGTACTTTTTATCTCAAAAACTACTTTACAAACACAAACCAAACACACCATTTATTAAAATTTTTACTAAATGTCTTATATGGTGTGGGTCGCACACCTATGTGAGATATTTGATAAAAAATTTAGTAGAATTTTTGAAATATCTAACATTTTTAAAAAAATTAAATATTACAATAGTGTTAGAAATCCTAAAAGTTTCATCAAATGTTTTATCAAAGGAAAATACTATAGATCCCAAATGAATTACAAAATATTCTTACACAAATCACATGAGTATGGGACTTACACAAATCACATGGGTGTGGGTCCCACACCCATGTGAGAAGTTTAGTAAAATATTTGGTAATTTATTTGAGATTCTCAACATGAGGCTTTAACAAATTGGAAAAGTTAGGGATCATGAAAATTTTGTCATGAAAGTGATCATGAAAAATTTATCACCCTTGGATTACCTTGGTTAGTGTGTGGTGTTATATTCTAAGTGTAATCCAAGGGTTACAAAACTTTCATGATTATTTTCATGAAAAAATTTTCATGATACCTAGCATTGCTGTTTACAAATATATGACATATGTATAAGACTTATACCATATGAGTTTCATATAAATTCGGCATTCATAAAAGACATTTAATAAAATAAAATAAAATAAAATTTTTGAGATTTCTGACCTTAGTCTAAGGCCAAGTTTGGCATCCTCCAAAAAATCTAAAAAGTCAAAAAGTCACTATCACATCATTTTATTTAAGTCACATCACTTCTCTAACAGATCACTTCAAACCCAACGCAAATCCAACTCATATTTCATAAAAAGTCAAAAAGTACACTTATTTAGTCTTCCCAAACTTGACCTAAATATTGACACATGATTCGGAGATTTGTGGGAGGGAAATTGTGTTAATGCAAAAACAAACAGGGCAGAAGCACAGTGCTCCCGCTTTACCAATATACAGGCCATTCACCCCACGCACCATATATAACAGTCACCACCTCTCTCAACAACTGCTAGAAGTGATACTTAGGCTAGCTTCAACCCCAACTCTCCGGCGACCAACCACGGCGGTGCAGTGGTGGTGGTGGTGATTAAAAGCTGCCTTAGCGGGTAGGTAAAGGGGTATATATGACTGAGCTGGTGCCCATTTTCAAAGTCACACTTTTAAACAATTCTATAATAATAATACTATTGGATTGGATTGGATTGGATTGGATTGGTTAACTATTGTATTGTATTGTATTGTATATATATGGGTATGGGTGTATATGTAACAGTTGATTCAACTGTTGACTGTTGCTTTCCAACGGCAGATACACAGAGAGAGAGAGAGAGAGAGAGTGGCGTCTTTCTCTGTTATTTGTTAAAAAAACTACTACTAGTACTACTTGTTTTTTGTTTTCTGTGTATTGATTTTTGTTTCTTCTTCTTTAACTGATATGGGTTTCTAAAGATGAGATGAGAACATGTGTTCAAGAAATTTGGGCTCATTTATGGGACTGAAAGGTCCTCTCAGCTTTTGGGGTTTTAGCAGAATCAAAACTCTAACCCATACTCCATCTTCTACTAAATCGGTTAGCTTCTTGATTCATATATCACTACCATATCACTATCATACTTCTTTCCAATCCATCTCTCTCTCTCTCTCTCTCTCTCTCTCTCTCTCTCTCTCTCTCTATACATATATATATATATATATAGAAAATGTTTTCAAAATTTATTTCTTTGTTTCGTTTCGATTCTGTGTCGTCAAGTTCTTCCTCTGTTCGTGTTCTTAGTATTCTTTAATTTTGTAGTGATTGAATTTGGGTTAATTAGACCTCCTTAATCATTAGCAAATTTCATTTTATCCACTCATCTATTAAAGCCTACATTTTGTTCCATCTGGAGGGGTGAAAGTGATGCTTTTGTATAGTTGAAGCTTAAAATGTATGGATTCATAAATGTGGGTAAAGTGATATTTCCCTAATTGTTAAGAGGGTTTAATTAACCCATTGAATTTCTGGTTTTTGGTTTGGTTATTTATGCATATGACTTCAGCTCAATCATGAACCCCTCTTCTTCTTCTTTTTTCTTTTTTTTGCCCTTATTTCTTAGGTTTTTTCTGAGTTTTGCTCGGTTCATTGGTAGCATCCCAAGGATTCATTGGTTGCCCTTCCGAGAATTATCATATGTTGTTCAAACTCATGGTTGATTAAGCTTGTGTCCCTGTTAGCACTATTGGTGTTTAGTCCTCAGTGGAATTACTAGTCATTAAAGTGAGCCTTTTAAGTCACTAATTAAATACTGAGTCTATTACCTTTGACCTGTAATCCACATACATTCTTAGTACCACAAGCAGAACACAACACTACCACTCTCTTGGCAGGACTTACTGTGTTCAAGCCCTCTGTCAACTGGATATGCTCCATGTTAGTAGTCATCTTGGGCATGTAATTGATCATATATATGTATATATGTATATGCATATCTTAGCTTGGTGGCTGGCTGTTGATTTTGCTAAGATAAGAGGATTTCTTTCCATAATTTTAGCTTGCTAGATTTGTACAATACAGATCATCAAGGTTTTGCCTCACTAGATTCATTAGCCTAGAGAAAACCAAAAATTGTCATGGTGTGTCGGGGTTGAGGCCTCACCCGTTGGTCATGTAATGAAATCTCAATGGATAAGCATTCTATTTCACATTTAATTCACTAGAGGAGCTAAATTTTCTTTTATTTTTCTTCATATTTTTTCTTTTTATCTTCGACAAAAGTGCTTCCTAATACTACTGTAGCAAATGACACTTGAAGTTTTGTAATTACAAACATATTTGTGAACTTTGTTTGGAATTCTTTTGCTTCTTCTAGCTCTGTATATTTAAATTAGCTAATGTAATGGTTATAATTACAAAGCTGGTCATTTGTGAACTTTGCCTAGAATTCTGCTGTTTTGTCTAGCTCTATTTCTTGATTTACTTTCTTGTTTGTTTCTCAATTAATTACTTATCTTTCCCTGCTTTTCTTGGTTCAGTCAGTATGAGTTGATGTGATTTTGAATACATTCAATTTACATAATTTGTATGATGCTGCAGCTGAATTACTACTTCTGCCTTTTTATCAGTGAATAAAAGTATGAGCTCTTCGTCGACTCAATTTGCCACTTCAGGCAGGATGGGTTTGTATGAGCCAATCCACCAGTTTGGCATGTGGGATAGCGCATTTAAAGGTGAAATTAGCCCAAACATGGCCAGTTCTATAATTGTACAGGTTGATGCTAGCCTAGGCGGCAACAAGGTGAAGCTGCATATAGTTTTTTCTCTCTTGGTTTATTGAATTTGGGGCCATTTATTCTGATACTGATTTTCCCAATTTGAATTCTATAGTCGGAATATACAACTTACGAGTCAGAAGGCCCTTCAGGAAACAATCAACAAGCGAACAAAACACCCGATAAGGTGATTAGAACACACTTCCTAGTCAACACAAACTTGTCATCCAGAGCATTAATTTTAGTCATTGCTGCTAGTGCAGGTACAAAGACGTCTAGCACAAAATCGTGAAGCTGCACGTAAAAGCCGGTTGAGGAAAAAGGTAATAAAAAATGCATAGCTAGCCACAAGTTCATGCTTATGAAAGGTTTATAGTTTTCTGGAGTCATCTGTTGAGTAATTTTCAAATCTCTTTAATAGGCCTATGTTCAACAATTAGAAACGTGCCGATTGAAGTTAAGTCAATTGCAGCTGGAACTTGAGAGGTATAGACCGCAGGTGAGGAGTAAATTGCTTATGCTAATTTTCTTATTAACCAAGCATTGTAATTCAGTTATCTAATGGATCAGTGGATTGCTTATTGCAGGGTGCTTACATAGGGGGAGTGCTAAATGTTGGTCATATAGGTTTGTCTGTACCTGTAAACTCAGGTTTGTGCTGGCTCTCTCTCTCTCTCTCCTTCCTTTTTTGTAGGTATCTTGTTTATCTTCTTACCCTCTTAGATGGTCTGCTGTTCTATTATTGAACTTCAATTTGTTTTTTGCTTAGCTAACGTTTGTGCAAAAACAATGTTGTGCGGGTTGTTCTCTTTTTGCTTTTGATTTTCAATTAGGTTGTGCTTGGATTTTGGATTTGTAAATGGAAAAGTAAAGGGAAGGGGAAAATGAATGAAATAGAAGCTTTTTCTTCTTCTTCTTCTTCTTCTTCTTCTTCTTCTTCTTCTTCTTCTGCTTTTTTTTTTTTTTCCCCACAAATCTCTTCCATTTTTCTTTTTTCTCCAGAAATCCAAGATCTAAACCTTTGTTACCTAGCTCCTTAGCTTTTATTTCATTATATATATATATATTTTACCTCTCAAGGAATCCTTCAATAGTATTTGTTTACTTTTTCTCTGGTAATGTTTTATTCCTACATTTGGTTTTTTCTTCACCGTAGTTCTAACCATGGCTGTTAATCATATGATTCACGATTCGATTCATACTAGTTTCAACCAAAACAATTCAAATCGTGTTGTTAAAATCAGAAATTGAGTGAATCATGCGATTCAATATGTGAATCACTACGATTCATTGCAATTCTTCTTCTTTTTTTAATGGATGAATTGACATTGTTTCACCTCTCTATCAAGAAGTAAAAAAGAAATCTTTATTATCAATAGATACGTAATTTTATATATATATATATATATGCATATACACACATTGAGCTATTTTCTTCATTTTAAACACTGTGTATTTTCATATGTGTATATATATACATATAAAAAATTATATATTCGTGATTTAGTAACAAGGGTCCTAACTGTGGATATGCAGGTATTACTACATTTGAGATGGAATATGGACACTGGGTTGAAGAGCAACAAAGACAGAATATTCAACTAAGAGAGGTGTTGCAAGCTCATATAAGTGATATAGAGCTCCATTTACTTGTGGAAAAAGGCTTAAACCACTATGGCAATCTCTTCCGTATGAAAGCAGATGCTGCAAAAGCTGACGTCTTCTATTTGATGTCTGGCATATGGAGAACATCGGTTGAGCGCTTTTTTCTTTGGCTTGGAGGATTCCGCCCATCAGAGCTTCTAAATGTAATGCTTAGTTCAGTTTAACTAAGTATTTAAAGAATAAATATTCCTCATCTGCTAGTTTTTGGTTATCATGCTTACTGTCATTTATATGACATATTATTCATCTAATCATATGAACATGGTTTTTCAGTGATGATAGTTTGTAAAGAAAAATATGATAATTTCTTGTCAGTATATTCACTCTGCATTAGAATTTTTGCACATGAATTTTCATATTGTCCATTTTCCGGGCATGATCCTTCGATGCACAAAGAAAGTATATTAGATTGGCATGATTTCGAGAGTATTGCATGGGGATGTCGCAAACATATAAAAAATTGATTATCTAGAAGCTGGGGGAGAGATGTTTTTAGCTTTTGCATTCTGATTATCAATTTTCAGCTTGAGAAAAGTTGCACCAATTAGGTCCAATATGCAGTAGACTTGCAAAATTTAAGATATCCTTGATTTGTTTTCAAAATTTTACTGGACTATACAGTACATTCCCATTCATGAATTGTGAAATTACTGTTTGAGTTTGTTTCCGCAGGTACTAATGCCGCAACTTGAGCCCTTGACTGATGGACAACTTATGTTGGTTAATAACCTGCGGCAATCATCTCAGCAAGCTGAAGATGCTCTCACGCAGGGAATGGAAAGACTTCATCAGACATTGGCACAGAGCATTACAGCTGAACCTACTGATGCAGGAATTTATAGCTCTCAGATGGCTTCTGCAATGGAGATGTTGGATGCACTGGAGAGATTTGTGAACCAGGTAATTTATCACTTCTCAACTAAGAAACACAGACACGGACAAGTGGATGTGCAAATTTTCGAAAAAGGCAGCAGATGACACGCCAGGGACACATGCAAAATATATAATTTTATATACTTTTTATATGTCATGTTTTTTAATATTATATATTTATTCTATATTAAATATTTATTTTCATCAAATTCATCAACCTTGAGTATGCTATTTTGGTGAAAAATAAATATATGTGTCTCAGCGTGTCCCCAGCGTGTCTAATTCCTCCAGCTTGTCGGACAAGTGTTTGGAGCATTTCTGCTGCAAGTCCGTGGCCTCTGTAGAGGTGTCTTTGCTTCATAGCTTCTCAATATGAAGTAATATGGCGTACTTTAACTATTATGAGTTCCTTTAATTTTTCTTCTTCGTAATTTTGTTTTATGTTTTTGGGTGAATGGAAAGGAAATAAATGGAATTGACAACTACTGAATATTTTTATTTCTTTGCTGTTCTGAGATAGGAATGTTTATATCATGACCATTGTCTCCATCTAAGAGACATTGTTTAGTGTAGTACCACAAGCTCAGGCTGCTAAGTGTGGGAGTGCATGTTTGAGTCTGAGTAGCCCGCTTTGTGCAATTATGTCAAAATTAGATCCGAGTCTACTCTGCTCTTCCTAACACCCTTAATTAACGGGAAGCCATAGTGGGCAATGTCCTTTTGACAATAATCTCTTGCCATGTTTACAGTTATCTGGTTAGAAAGATTAGGAAAACCGGGTTATTGGCTTTCACTATAAAGGTTGGCTGTCACCCAAGCTTGGTGGTGCTTAATTGTGTAAGAACGAGTTTTAGGAACAAATTCAGAAGTTTCTTCTTCTTCTTCTTCTCCTTTATTAAATGATGAACATCTTCATCCAAATATTTTGCTTCTATAGTTCCTCAATTTATTTAGGTTCATCTTGAAGCCCGAGGCAACCATCCTTTTTAGCTTCCTTTGTCTATGCTCAGGACTGGTAATAGAAAGTAAGTCCCTTTATAGAATAAAATGGTGAAAGTGGACTGTAGTAGCTGAAGCCAAATAGTTGAAAATCGTTCTTTGTTGAGTTGAGCATTTTCCCTCGCACTTTATTAGAAAACAAGATTTTAGAGAAAGGTGCCCTGTTTTTTTCCTCCGCATTGCTGTGAAAGTTAAGATTATTTTTCTAGTCATCGTGTCACCTCGAGAAATTGTTTTATGTCAACAAACACACATTTGTTGTTTAGTCTGAACTGAGAATTTTTGTGGATTCTATTACTCGATCTGGAGAGGAACAGAATCATTTGCATCACGACTATGTAATGTAGTTCCAGTCATGCTTGAATGAGTCTTATGTCACTTCGTGAAAGTCATGACTGGGCAGAGTAGTATATCCTATAACTGGTACTCAGGCCCTGAATTTTGAAAATTTAGAGTCGCCGCCTAACATGGAGTTCGGGTTGTATTAGGTCACCCAAAGCCAAATCCACTGGAAAAGGCTTAGTTTTGAAAAAAGTTTGATTTTGGAAAACATGTAACCTTGGTCGGGGATTTGCTGTTATGAGTAGGAAATGTGTTAAGTATCTTACTTCGCCCTTTTTATTTTTGAATGATTGGAAGCTTGAACAAAGTGACTGAACTATTTTTTGTCTCATGATTAAATTGATGAATTGCCCGCCAAGCACAAAAATTGATAATTACCCAACTGTTGGATAGATGATAGTAAAATTATTGTATACTCTTGTGCTAGAAATATCTACTAGGCTAGATTGGTTAGTTTTAGATATATTACGTCAAGTTTGGTTCAATACGTTGCTGAACAGACTTACGCCAATTCGCTTCTTGTAGGGGAATTAACAATTTACAGGCCCTTGCTGTCGGTTTAAGTAACCACGGAACTAATTTCCAGAAACAGAACCGACTAATCTCTTCTTATGCTTATTAGGACAAAAAATTTCTCACATTGATGATTTGAATTCTTTTTAGACAGATAATATTCCATTTAGCATAGAACTGACTAAAATTCCACCCGAAATAATCATTATTCACTCGACTATGTTGCTTTTTTTTCTCAAACAGGCAGATCACCTTCGCCAACAAACTCTGCATCAAATATCTCGCATCTTAACAACCCGTCAAGCAGCTCGAGGCCTGCTTGCATTGGGAGAGTACTTTCAACGACTCCGTACTCTTAGTTCGCTTTGGGCTGCTCGTCCTCTTGAACCCGCCTAGTTTACTATGGTAGGAACCACAAACCACAATATTAAGGCTGTCATGTATTTTGCAGAGTACATTGTAATCTGCTTGATATTTTCAAAGTGGCTTCTTTGTAAATATGAAGAGGAGATTAATTTGAACTTCAAACATTCAGTTCCTGTGTTGTATAGTGTATTGTCATGAATGGCTCTTCTCAAGTTTACTTGTTGGTTGAGACAATTTCATTGCACTGTTATATTGTGTTTAGATCATGAATTTGAATAGGAATTTAAAAAGGACAAAAGAAAAAAGTAAGTGAAATGTGAATAAAATATAATTATATTTCACCTACTTTTTTTTCTTTTCTCTTTCTAAATTCCTATCAAAATTCATAATTCAAACACAACCTTTCTGTCTTTAAACTTGGGTTTAACTTGAAAAATCAATATATCTTCTAATGATAATGCATCATAAATACTGTAAAAAAAAAAAAAATTTAAAAAAGAAAAAGGAGAAGGGATAGTTGCAGAGCGATGCAGTAAAACTCAAACTCAAATATCACCTCCGATAAGAGAGCGTCTCATCCATCATGTGAACCCTATGTCAAAATTATCATTTCTCTGCACCCACATTTCCTCGAAGGTACCAGAGTTATTTCATAAGGTACAAGTATTATAAGACATGTAATGAGTTTTCAATTTTGTTTGTCTAGGAAGTCCAAAATTTTTCAACATAAAAGAAGAAATACAACAATATTGCTTTTCAATCTCTCAAAATCTTTTCATTAAAGAAAGGAAAAAAGAAGAAATAAATAAAAAGAAAAAAAATATTACACTAAGCATTATTTGAACAGCTATGGATGATTGTTGACACCTATCCAATTCTGTAAGCTTAGAAATCAAGAATCCAAATGTTCAATGTAAGATGAATGTTTCTCCACAAGGAGTTTGATTAGCGGACTTTCTACATCAGCACTAGCTTCAGTCTTGTCTCGATGAACTGAAATCTTTTCACTACTTGTGACGACTACCACAACCTCTTTACGCGTTAAAAGCTCGTTTGCAACCACTGCATGCATATTGTACTTTTTAAGTGCTATTTCGGCCTTCTCTAGAAGAATCTTGGAATCTGTCTCTAGCTGTTAGACAAAAGAGAGGGAAGAATAAAGAGGATTATCTAAATGTGTTAAATATAGAGTGCATCTACATACGAAAGAAAACTTAAAGCAAGTGCTAGAAAATTTTAAACTTTTTTTTCGCAAATACATTATATAATCATATTTAGCACAATGTTATAAAATTTTGAAGATAAAGAAAAAACATTGCATCTTCACCAGTCCTTCCCTCATCCCAAAGTCGTACCAAGAAACAAGATATATAGAATCTTAAGCTATGTTTGGTTTCAATTTCAGAATCAGTTTTAGAAAAAAATTCTGAAGAAATAAAAATTAGTTTGACAAATAAATACCAGAATGAAAATTTTGAGCTCTTAAAAATTTGTTTTACCACAAAAAACTTCTAAATTAGTGTTTAGTTTTTTTTTTTTTTTTTTTTTTCAAAAATTTTCAAAAAACAGATTCTAAAAATTAAACCAAACAGAGTGTTAATTTTTCATAATATGTCCCTATATTGACCTACTTAAAGAAATCATTATCTTGGATCTATTTAAAAGTTCATTGTGATTGTCAACAAATTGTACACAATTTTTAGAACATATGAAAACTGGAGATGCCCGTTACCTAGAGTTAATCTCAGTGGTGGACCTAGAAATTGTGTAAAGGGGTGGCCAAGGTAAAGTATTTAAATTTTGGCGGCGTCTAAGTAAAAATTATATAAATTCTGTTGGCCAAAATGCCATATATATATATATTTATAAATATTCAAAGTTACATGGGGCTAATGAAGTTTTTGTGAAATTTGTGACGGTTGAAGTAAAATTATATAAATTCAGCAGGGGCCAAAATACTAAAATATCTTATAAATACTTGAAATTGCATGGGGCTTAATGAACCTTTTATGAAGAATAGGAGAAGAAAACAGCAAGTTATAGTCAGAATTCAAAAAAATGGTTGATTTAAACTGACTTATTTTTTTGAAGTCATTATGGGTGCCCCAATTGTACTTGTCATTTCATAAATTTTCATCAGTATGGTTTCACTATGAAAACATCTAAACAATGGAGATAAATATCTAACCTTGAACGATATGCAGAAGGCCACGGGAGCCCAATCTTTCCTCAGCACTGAAAGCATCTTTGGCACTTGAACCAGTCGCATATCCAAAGGACCAGATGAAGACTGAATTTTATGTTCTACCTATTTCAAAAAATGCAACGATTTATAAAAGCGTAGGAGAACATGAACTGGAGTTACTAAATTAGATTTTCCAGTTTCACGAAGAACGATATGGGATGTATCTCTCTATATCAGCTAGTAATTTTCATTAAGGAAACCCAAGTAAAATCATTACCATGCTCTTCCATGGAACATAAAAGTCAGATACTGCAGCTGCAAGATAAAACATTGCGTGTGTCCCAAGATTCTTCATGGACATGGCAATCAACTGTAAAATCTGCTCATGATACAGAGAAGAAATATCAGAAAAATTATTTCATGGATCAAGTAAAGCAGCAGCCAGTGCAGAGAGTTAGAAGCTAGGCTGCAATAAGCATATTATAATTCAAGTTATCCACCAAAAAAATAAAATGTCGAGTTGAAAAAACATGCACGGAAGTAGGCTATTAGATTTGCATAATCTATACTATAATATATAAAGCCTACACCAGACTTGATGTATATGTCACATATTTTTGCTTTTCCGAAAATGCTCATGACAGTTTACTGTCCATGTGAAAAAACTGATTCAGATCCTCAAAATTTCAACTATTCATCTTCTTCATTCCTCAACTAGATGCACTGCACATGCATCGCGTGTGCATCCGCCGCTAGTGATACATACATGGAAACAAAAATTCAAGGGAAAACTTGGTGAAAGTAAAAACCATATATAAGCAGCTGTACAACATGAAGTTCATAGCAGGCATTTTTCTTGCAAAGATATCACCTACAAACTACAGAACTTCTATCGAACAAGAGAGAATTGTCATCAAACAGATGAAATCCCTGTTCAAGCACTTGTTATTTGCATCAAGAGAACAAATAATCAATTGAATCAAGGTGCTTGTGACTCTTAAGAATGCTGAGGACCAAAGGAATTCTATAATTCCTGAAGTTGATGGTAGTGAGTAGTTCATCTTAGTTGATCATCCAAGACAATTCATTTGGTAGTGTAGGAGTTCTTCAGCTCCACAGGAATATGAAATAAAACTAAATGCAAGATCCTCCTTACTGCTCGACTGTATTAGATTTCTGGTCATCTGCTGTACGGGAAATGGAAACTTTTTTTTGGCAAGTATGGGAAATCAGAAAGTCTAATGACCCAAGCCGATTAAATGAATAATGATCACTGCACCTACAAATTTAACAAATGAAACTATCTGTCAGGAACAAAATTATGACGGTAAGAATGCTTGAAGTTCATATTTTTCGCTCTTCTCCCCCTTATAGTGGACAAACCTTGTTACTCATTTGAAAGGGTTGGATAGTAATTACAAATATTTTTATAGATTGGCAGAACATCACAACCTAATTTCAACGGAAGAGCACTGATAAGTTGTGTCAATGGAAACATACATAGCAAGTAACTCTAGGCTAGAAAAGCATACTTTTTATCTTTTTATCTTTTTTGGGTCACATCACCTCTTTACGTTTTTGCATATCTTTTCGTAAAAAGTTAAAAAATGCACTTATTTAGATCATCTCAAATAACCCCTACATTTCATAAAACCCGTTTTATCTTAGCAGGCATTCCATGCTCCAGCTAAGTTTTAAATTATCGTTATGTTGGGTGAAGCATTTTATAGTTTTTGCATCTTATTTCCTTATTTCTGTGATTTTATTAAATTTATATGGACAAAGTGAAGCATCAAATGAAACTACTGGAGTGCCAATCAGCCCATCAGTCAGAATTCAGAGAAACATGCAAAATAATCAAATGAAGTTAACCTGAAGATACTCGAATATGGTAGTGAAGGGAAGTTTCAACAGGAGTCCTCCCTCTACTGCCTGGAAGAAAATGAAAAAGTGGCTCATCATTTACCAAGCTAACATAATTCCAATGCATTAGCAACATTAAATATGCATAGTTATGATCCATACAGCACAATGTTCACCAATGGCCGTCCTCACGGCTTCAGAATGTGACTGGCATACTGAAATGTGAAACAAAAATTGTTTATATTACAACCATAATCAAATTGATCATAAATATTTTGAGAAACCCTGAAAAATACTGCTATAACGAAGCTACCAATAAACAATTTCAGTAACATCAAACCCCTTTCCCCACCCTCCAGTGGGGTAAACAAAAGAGAAAAAAATATCAATCTCAAAATGAAACTCCTGTGTAATGCATAACAAAAAATGTCAAGTTGGGCTCTCAAGATTTTTTAACCATCCATGAAAGATATCCTAGACTTTGTCATTACCAATCAGGAACATGACGTGAATTGGAGCTATGTTATAGGACAGGCCTGCATGACAAGTTCAGTTTAGTACATCAAATCAAGGTTTCTGCCAGGATTCAACACAGCCTCCTATGTCTTCAAAGCATGAAGCAAAGGTAATCGGTCTACATGGTGTCAAACTATGAAAATAGTGCTACGGTATACAGAGGTTACAACCCATTGGTCACTTTTTTGTAAACACATATTATAATAACAAAAAAAAAAAACCCATATGAAACAACAAACCTCGAACATTTAGCTCCTTGCAGACCTCAAAACATTCAAGCAATGGATCCTCTGGAAGAGATCTACAAAACGGCTGGCAAGTTCCCCTGCATAAATAGCCCTAAATACATCATTATCCACTATCTAACAAAAATGTATAAAAGATATTCCTATGGACCAAGTAAATATTACTAGGTGAATGGAAGAAGAAACAGGGGAGGAACAGAAATTTCCCCCCATTTATAGTTAGAAGTACTCATTAAACGATGTTAAACAAAAGGGAGCTTGACCACTCAACCCAAGCATAGTATTTACCTACGGGAGAGAAAGATTACGGAATATCCAGCCTTCAAAAAATACCTGTAATTTTGATCATAAAATCCACCTAGTCATAACATGAGTTAAGCTTAGAATACCAAATAACACATATCACATAAGATACAGGGTGGTTACTCTGTGGATGCTGCTCCTCTATGACCTGAGCTAAAATTATCAATATAACGTACGCATCGTTTCTCCAAAGGAACTGTTGTCCCACCAGATGTAACACACACAACCCTGCTAGCTCCTCTGCCTCCTGAAAATAGATTTTAAACCGATCAACCTAAACAACCCTTACATCAGACAAAAAATATTACAGAAAAGGACAAAGCAGTTATGAAGGAAATAACGGCTGATTAGAAATAAACTTGCCTGTTGACTGAGAATTCCTCTCAATAAATTCCTTTAATTTTCTACTGATATCAGGGCCATCTTTTAGAGGAGGTGCTGATTCAAAGAAAGTGTTAATCTCGTCGTATAGTGTATCCTGTGGAGTTTCTGAGTTGCTTGTTGCATCCATGGAAAATGCCTGCAGTCATGTTCCGGTCAAAACACCACAACTAAACAATACAAATAGACTACAATTTTTGGGACTCTAGAATTGAACTTGACCAACAGTAACTAAAACACAAAACAAATTCAACAAAAGTTCGACAGAACACAAACCACTCTCATACTCTAGTTGTAGCAAAGAAATCAACCATTAATACTCAAAAAAGAAAATAAGGACCCTAGCGGAGACTTAGGTATGGGACATGATGGCCTCAAGTTCACCTGAATATAGAATTGGGGTAATGGGTTTGTTAAAGAGTTGAGTTTTATAATATATATAAAAAAAATGGAATACACAGTAACCATTGTGTATAAAAAGACACAGCACAAGTGCTCCATTTGCTTCAAAGGTGTTGGGGTAGTGATATTAAAAATTAGGGGCCTAGTTCCTGTTCTAATTTCAATTTCCAATTACAACATTTGGTGCAACACACAAGTTTGGCAAAAAGGATAATGAAAAAATAAAAATAAAAAAATCCAAATGATTGGTTGCTTGATATGAAAATAAATCAGGAATTGAATTTAGATTTCAACCCCTCAAATCCACAATGACATTTCCACAGAAAAGACAGTTTTTTAAGATCAGCATAACGGGTTCCAAATCAAAACCATTTCTCGCCCAACAAATGTAGTCTGAATAAGTTAAAAAACCAACCACTCGATAATCAGAAACAATAGCTAGAAACCAAGAACATCAATTGAGCTCTTAATATAAGAATGAATCAAGTAAAATGATCTCATATCATTACCTTCATATCAGTCATCTAACATGATTCAGAAAACTTACATTTCATCAATTTTCTTACAGTAAATCCATACAATTTTTTAGGGAAGTAAATTTTAATTCCATTCTAGCATTTACAAGTCTATGTTTCATCACATCCATTCAAAATCCAATCAAACATGATACAAACACACACACAAAGGCACAACAAAACACAAAGTATAATTCCAAATTAATGAGAAAATACTTGGAAATTTCAAACTTAAAGAGAAGTAATTTTAATTGATTTCATGATTCAAGCCCTAGAAGAGAGAGAGGAACCTGGGAATTGGATCGTCGAGCTGATTCATGCCCTAGAATTGATATATATATATATATAATTTGGTAGGTATATTAATAGCCGTCAATTCCCGCAAACAATGCAGCCGTTATATGATCCAACGGATTTGGAAAATTTAAGGTACAAAAATGGTATATATGGATGTCAAAAATTGTTTAAATTACTATAATCTGCTCTGTTTGTTTCTATTCAAAATAGAATTCTAATACAAAATTTTGTATACTTTTTGCAACTTCAAAAAAATTTTTGAATAATGGTTTTTAGCAATTTTTGTTTTTGTTTTTTGAAAAATCATTTGATAAAAATAAAATAAAATTGATGTGTTTAAGAGCATCTCCAACAGTGCATTTCTTTTTTCATCAAATCTGAGTAAAAAATGACCTATTTCACCAAATATGATATCACTAGCTCCAACGGTGCATCAAATCCCGTATCAAATCTCGGGAGTCAACCAGTTGGTCGACCGGTGGATTGACCGGTGGGTCGACCGGTTCAAAAAACAGAAAGAAAAACATAAAGCTTTATTCCATTCTGATAGATGTACCACCCACGGAAAATTTGTCAAGTGCACAAATCAGTGACTTCTTCTGAAAACAAAGATCAAGAAGGATGATTCCACTACTTTCATGGCTAATCTCAAGCTTACTGATATTTTCGAACTGATATTTTCTCAAGCTTACCTCATCTCATTGCTCTGGCTAATCTCAAAGAGCTCGTGGAACACCATACATGGGAAGAACAAACTGTGAGATTGCAGACAGAAGCTGTTCAAATGGCTAGTCTTCAATACCTTCAATATCTCCTTCAACCTCAACCTTCCATGTCAACTTTCTCAAACAACTCAAACTCTACTGTCACAGATATGGAGACTTATAATCTTCTGAACTCACTCTCTTTAATGAAAGATAGCTCAATCCAATTTGGAACTCCAACCCCATCTTCTCTTGGAACTACTACCACTCTTCAATCAATCCAGGACTCATTCCCTTTCAGATGTTTGGTGGTGGGTTGACCGGCGGGTCGACCGGCCGGTCAACCGGTAAGGCAAAAATAAATTTTTTTTTTTTTTTTTTTTACCTGTTTGAACCTTTTTGACCGGTTTGAACCTAAGGAAATCGGTCGACCGGTTGGTCAACCGGCCGGTTGACGCTGGTTGACCGGTTCCTCCCTCCAACGGTCACAAACAGTGTTTTGATGAAATCTGCTTTCTGTCCTCAGTTTGATGAATTATTTGGTGAAATCTCATTTTGATATCGATTTGGTGCAACCGTTGGAGCACCAAACAATAACTTTTTCACCAAATTTTAAATTTGATGCTGGGTTTGATAAACCGTTGGAGATGGTCTAACGAACTACTTTTTTTTTTTTTGCAAAGTTATTTTGTGAGAATAAATTAGTTTTTTCAATACTTTTTAATTGGAGTAAACTTTTTGTTTGAGAAAATTTGGCCCTTTTGACTTATTTAGAAAAGTATATCAATGGATTACATTCATTTTTTAGTGGCATAACACAAATTTTAAATTTATATAGTACGTGTCACTTTCAAAATACTTTTGAGATACAAATTCTGGGCAAGTTTTTAGAATTTATTTTTGAAAATTTTTCAAAAACTAGATTGGTGAAAAAATAAAAAATAAATTATAAATTATAAAAACTCATTACTCTTGCATGGTTTTCTCTTCTTTTTTTTTTCCTTAGGGATGAAAATAATTTTAGAAAATTTAAAATTACTTTTTTAATATTTATTTTTGTCAAACTAATTTGTAATCTTTTTTTAAAATTTCATAAATAAATTCTAAAAATTCAACCAACCAGAAAAAGAAAAAGAAGAAGAAGAGAAGAAAAAAGAAGCTATATAAGCACCAACCACCAAACAATACCTAACAAGCGAAACTTTAAGCTATTATTGTCAAAATATTTTTCCTTTCATTTGATTGTAAGCATGAGCATATCGTCAGGGGTGGAAACGGATTGGTTCCAACTATGGAACCTTCAATCTGCTATCCGTTTGTCAGATTGACAGATTAGAGAAAATCAATCCGCATCCGTCCGCTAATCCGGCGGATGCGGATAGAGCGAATTGGTAGATTAGCGGATGTATACAAATCGGTTTGGCGGTTTCAAATTTTACAAATTTTCAACATAATTCAATTGTGCACTTTCTAAAAAAATAACCTGGGCATAATTCAATTTTCAACATAATTCAATTGTGTACTTATTCAAAAAAACAACATAGGCATAATTTAATTATGCACTGTCAAATGTATTACAACAAACCAAAGTATTTAACAAAGAGGAAGTATTAAAGTTATCCAAAGAAAGAAAGAAAATTAAAAATAAAATATTACAGTCATCCAAAATAAAGTGTTATAATCATCCAAAGAAAGAAAGTTTTAACCAATAATCATATTTTGAAAATAACTTAAAAAGAAACAATAAAGTCATTTATTTCCTTAAGCCAAACCATAAACCATCTAAACTTGCATAATAAAAAAATGAAATTATTTAATAAGGAAAACACTAAAAAGTGTTAAACTTAAAACAAGTAAATATATATTAACAACATTTAACAAATGAGAAGTATTTTACCAATGATATTAAATTTCAATAAAACTACTCTCCGGACTTGGGCTTGAACATGAACTTGATTCCGAAACAATTACACATAAAATATAACACAACAAAAACATGTGAAGTGAAGATAATGAATTTTCAATAATACAAAATAAATGAAATTTAAAACAAAATAAATCATTGTATATATTATCCGAATCATATTGTTGTTCAAATTTTTCAATATCATTCATTGCTTGTCAAAGGCATATTGGAATGTTACTTCGAAGCCAATTTTATGTACAAACAATAACCTCCACCATCTTGGGAGCAAGTGAACTACGAAATGGATCAAGTATACAACCTCCTGTACTAAAAGCCGACTCAAAAGCAACAGTGAAAACATACATTACTAACACATCTCGTGCTATAAGTGATAATACTCTATACTTTGTTGCATTAACCTTCTACCACTCCAAGATGTCAAATTGAGCATTCTTCCCACCTTTTTCAATATCACCCAAGTACTTGTCGAATTCCAACGTACTCCCACTACTAGAAAATTGTCCATCCAAAAATGAGTTAAATTGAGAGTTCACAATAGAGTATGGGTCATTTTCATCTATCACCATTTCTACTGTTTCATTTACATTGGAGACATGCACATTTGTTGAATCAAGCGTGACATAATGATCATACAATTGACTCAAACAATTTTTTACCTTATCTAACATTTCTTTCACTTTCACCACATCTCCACCAAAAATTATTGAAAAACAAAATTGCAAGTATGTCATTTTTCTTCGAGGATCAAGCACAACCACAACATACAAAAGGAGATTGATTTTATCCTCATTTCCCTAATACTTGTCAAACCTCTCTTTCATTTTATTTTCCATTGAAAACAAAATAGGATCATTGTCTTTGATTAATCATTTAATCATATTTTCAATGATAAAAATTTCAGTATAGAATGTATTTGAAGTAACAAATGAAGACCTAGAAAATCTCTTTGTTGCATTATAGAACATTTTAAGAAATTTCAAAAACACCCTACAATTATCTCAATCCTCAACTGTAGGTATCTCTCTCCTCTCACCCCTTTCATTATCCAAAAAGTAGTGTTTATAATTGTAGTCCTCTTCATCCATTCTTTGAAAAGCACTCTCAAATTTTTTAGCCGCCTCTAACATAAGATATGCGGAATTCCACCATATTGGCACATTTAGTGTAACGCCCCTTCACATGTCATCGATATTGTCCGCTTTGGGCCACGCCTCACGGATTTGTTCTTTCTAGCGGGTCACCCATTCCAGAACTACTCTAGACTAAGCATGCTTAATTGGGGAGTTCTGCTAAGGATTTCACCACCCGAAAAAGGCCTCGATGCTATATAAGGGTCTAGGTTTTTACTCTTATAACCCAAGAACTCCCCCTCCATTCCCGATGTGGGACACCGGGACCTTACATCTAGGCACAAGACTCTTACTCTCAATTTTGAAACTTTTCACATACTTTTTAAAAGTGTCAAAGCGGTTTGGAGAAGACCTCACATATCTCACTGCATGCCTCATATTCGCTGTACAAGACTTAAGATCCTTTAATCCAACACTAATAATGAGATTTAGAATATGCGCACAACAATGCATCTATAAAAATTCATAGCCCAAGATAGTTCCCTTCTATAGTTTTGTGGTTCATTTCAAGAATCTAATGGTTAGATTATTGAAACTCGCATTATCAACAGTTAAGGTAAAAAAGCCATCAATGTCCCACTATTTTAAGAGTGCTTCAATTTTTTTATCAAGAGTTTCTCCTTTGTGGTCTTCAACTTGACAAAAATTTATGATCCTCTTTTATAACTTCCAATCATCATCAATGAAATCTGTGTTAAAGCAAATTTTACGCCCCTTCACAATTTTCTTCAACATCTCCCTTTCATTAGTGTATATGTCTACAATATCCCTAACAACGGTATATCAAAATGGGATCTTGAACTTGGGTTGCATGACATTACAAAACCTCTTAAAACCAACCCCGTCGACAAATTTAAAGGGCAATTCATCAATTACTATCATCTCGGCAAGATACCTCCTAGCAACTTCTATAGAAAATGGCGTAGCCACAACATCAACAACACCCTTCTCACCAACTTCTCTAGGTTTAAATCTCAATGTTTATTGCCACTGAGTATCCATATAAGGACACTTTGTACAAATTTCAAATAACTTAACAAATTACTTGTTACATGACTCTTAGAGCCTGTAATATATTTTTTCTTACAATATTTGCACATAGCCCTACCTTTCTTATCAATACCCTTAATCTTTTCAAAATGATCCCAAGCCTTTGATGTTGTTCTCCCACTACTACTACTTTTGGCCAGGGGTGGTTTAGGAGAGGGAGCGTTAGGTTGGGTAGAGGGGGTGGCAATAGAAGATGATTCGGGCTCAACATTAGAACTCACAAAAAATGTTTCTTTGCTTGGAGGATCCATAACCAAATGTTTGTGAAATAAACTATCAAAAATAATAAAAATCATTCAAAATAGGTCATCCTATATAGTCACAAAACACAAGTTAAGAAGCCCTAATTAATAGAAAAACAAAACATCCCATTTACTCAAATGACAGATATATTGTTGGCTTTAAAATCCAATATATTAAACATGACAGATATATTGTTGACTTCAAAATCCAATAAAATCTTCAATGGTTCAAACTCAAAATCACAGTTACAAAACACAAGTTGAGATTATGCAGAACACAATCACAGAAGCCCTAATTATTGAAAAAACAAAACATTTCATTTATTCAAACAAAACATCCCATTTTCTCAAACAAAACATCCCATTTTCAATGGTTCAAACTCAAAATCACAATCACAGATATATATTATATGACACATTTCATTGCATTTTAATAAAATAAAATCAAAACTATAAATTACTGGAAAAAAAAAATTTGAAGCCCTAATTGCATTTTGATATTTTAAAGGAAAAAAAAAAAAAAGAAGTCGAAGCCCTAATCAAAACTATCAAAAAAAACTATAAATTGCATTTTGATATAAAAAAAATTTTTAAAAAAAACCCTTTGAATCGATGCTTCAAACACACTCACAGAACAAAAGTTGAAGAAGAGAAGATCCATCAAAGAGAAGAAGAAAAGAGAAGAGAAGAGAAGAAAAGAAGAATACCTTCGAATCGATGCTTCGATCGCTGCTCGCTACCACTGTCACCAATTCGCCGATCGTCACTAGCCACTATTGTCGCCAATTGTCGCTCATCGCTCGCCTCCGTTCAAGTGTGTGAAAGAGAGAGAGAGAGACTGTTAGAGCTACAAAACGTGAAATGAAAAAAAAAAAAAAAAAAAAAAAAAAAAGAGAGGCAAGACAGGGGAAAAAATGGAGAAAATAAGTGGGAGGGAATGGCGGGTCGGGTAAACGAATAAAAATAGCAGGTTACCAGTGACCCGACACGAACCCGCGAAAATAAAAAATATGGACCTGTATCCGCCCGCCATGTGTCACGCATCCATTCAAAACATGTCGAGTTGGGTTGGGTGTGGTGGGTCGGCCCATCCGCTGTACACCTATGTAGTATCTTGTATAACATATATTAATCACATCCAATTTAATTAAGAGAGAGAAATAGTGAGATAGATTGTAATTTTTTTTTTAAAATTGCTGATAAATCCAATCTAAGAAAAATATAAGGCATTCAGGTGTTGTTTGGGAAGTGCTAAATTAGTAAATTTTTTAACTTTTTACGAAAAATCGTGAAATATTAGTTGGGTTTGAAGTGATGTAGTAGAGAGGTGATGTGATCCAAATAAGATGATTGTGACCACAATAAGATAATGTGCTAAAATAGCATGTGTTATTTTAGCACATGCCAAACAAGTACTAAGTCTAGTAAATATTTTTTTTGTTAGTGAAATGTCCACATTTTGTGAAATAGTTTGGTGAGAAGTCCTAAAAGATATTTTATTTCCAATTTTACCCTTTGATTTGTTTCATCTATTTGATTTTTTGTTGACTATATATTCAAATTTACATCTATCTGTTCAAATATTTTGTCTATCTGTTCAATTTTTTTCCTTATCTGTTCAATTTCTTTCCTTAAATTCTATCTATCTATTTAATTATTCTTATCTGTTAAAATAACAATTTCTTATCTATTACTCAAATTTGAAAACTCATTTTTTCTATCTGTTTGAAATTCACAAAATAATTTTTCTATTTGTTAGAATTATCTACCATCATCAATCAAATATTACACAAAAATTCACAAACTATTATTATCTGTTTAAATTTTGAACAGCTTTGTCCTATATCTATTCAAAATTTGAACCAGATCTTACTTATCTGTTAAAAATTTATTCTATGTCTGTTTCATCATCATCATCAACAACAAAAAAAATATAGATGCAGATCTGCTACACAAACACACACCATCGCCATTCAAACAAAAAATAATCCATCAAAACTGTAACGACCCTCGTTACTGATTACTGAATAACCTCCGAATTATATATTGATTATCGCCAAACTGAACTGATAATGATTGATAATCGAATGAATTGAAGTACTGAATAGATCGATTGAAATCGAAACTGAAATTGAATAAGTTTAGTTATTGAATTGTACATTGCATCTGTTTAATTGATTGAATGCCTGTTTGAATTATATGTTTAAACTGCTAATTGAAGGCCTTATCGGCGGCCGAATTAGAAACCGTTTAGTGTTTTGAAATCAGTAGAATTTTCCGGATTTAATGGTATATTTATCTGAAAATCGGTTATGAATGATTAAATTAGATTTAAATGAATTAATTGTCAAGTTTGATTTAATTACGAAATTGCCACCCGTAGTGGACACTTTGTTTAATCTTTGATTTGAGCCTATACACTTAATCAACAACATTTGATCAGGCCATTTCTTCCCTCTTAGCCGACCAAACAAGAGGATAGATAGAGAGAGAGTTCATCTTGAGGGAATTAAGCTCAAATTGTTGAAATTGCTAGAAGAACTTGAAGATTTGTAGGATAAATTGCTAAGTTGAACTTCTAGACAAGAAATTGAAGACTTAGGTAAGTAAAATCATCATTTCCTTGTTGTTTGAGCTTCATCTTGCATGCTCTAGGCTCCATTTTTAGAATCAAGCCATGAAATGGTGTATAGAGGTTGAAATAGAGCATAATTGTTGCATGCATGGCCATTTTGATGATTTTTGAAGTTGAATCCATGATTGATTGTACATGCATGCTCATATTTATATTATAGTTCATGTTTTCAGTTTGTTTTCAAAGTATTGAACTCTTTGGAACAAGATTTGAAGATTGATTTTGGTTTAAAAACTCATGCATTGCATGTTTGAAAGTGTTCTTGAAAAATGGTTTGAAAATGGCTTTAATTGACCAACTCTTGGCCCTTGCATGTGCAAATTAGCTTTTAAAACTTGTTGTACATTGAGTTTAAAGTGTTTTCCCAGATTTTGGGGCCAAGAGGTTGAGTTTTGGATGGTTGAATGCTTGGTTCGAACTTGGGAGACAAATCTGGAAATTCCAGATTTGGCTTCTTCGCTCGAGCGAAGGATTCCTCGCTCGAGCGAGCCCTTTGATTTTGCAACCCTCGCTCGAGCGAGAATCGAGCGACCATCGCGCGTAAAATTCCAGTAACCAGTACTTTTACTGTTCATACAGATCGCTCGAGCGAAGGATTTCTCGCTCGAGCGAATCCTTTGATTTTGGAAGCTCGCTCGAGCGAAGGAAGGCTCGCTCGAGCGAGGTGCCTATTTCCAGCAACTTTTGAAAAATGCCTTCCAAGTGTAATTTTGCATCCTCATCTCATCCTAGGCATTCTTAGGCCTAGTTTAAGGCATCTTAATGAGGATTTAGACATAGAACCACACCGAGGGAATTTAGGGATTTAATTATCATCCTTCCAACTGTAAACTTAGTGTGTGTTCTATTCTGTTAATTGTTTAGGGTTGGCTCTCGGGGACGCGCTCTAGCTGCTATTAGCCCAAATCTCTGTGAGTAACAGATTGTGTAAAGATATGTTCAAAATGGTTATATTTTGAATACCGAACTGAACTGTTTATTGAACTAATATTGTTTATTGAATGAATGTATGTCCTGTATTTCGAACTGTATTGTGGCATCCTTAGCACCCATTGTTATTGACTGATACAGAGCTCTGTCGGTTTCCTCGTGGAACCATACTGTTATTGATTGATGGCCATCACTATTGTTGGGTCTGTTAAGGCCCGGTCCTTTTGGATCTATTGTTATAGGCTAATGGATGTACCACATATGACTGATTGATTGAAATACTGATTGATCGAAATACTGATTGATTGAAATATTGAAAGAGTGAAATACTGTTTAATGAATTGATTTCATTACTGTAAGGACATTCATTCATAACCCCTTTACACATTATGTTATTCACTGGGCTTTAGCTCACTGTTTATATATATATGTAGGTTCTCAGCAGCCAGACCGGAGCTAGGAGCGTGGGATTGGTCCCCAGTTTTGTCAGCCAGCCTGTGTGCCTCACTGCGAGGTTCCGTGTTGCCATGCTATGGCTTTGGGGTCTTTTGTATTTCCCTCTGACTGTCTCACTGTTTTGTACTATTGTGAGATCACTGTATAGACTGTTTACTGTTTACTGTACTGTCCAAGGGGTTAGGCCCCGGTTTTATCGACTGTTATGTATATGTATATTGTGTATGCCATACTGTATTGTACTGTTGTCAAGGGATTGGATCCCTGTATCGACTGACTGTAAATGGTCGTATAGACCGTACTGTTTTCAGGACTGTTTGAATGCATGAAAAACTTTTTGGCATACAGATTGTCACAGCTCATTGGACACTATTCATTTATTGTTTTGGCTTCCGCCAGGCCCTGAACTCTGTTTATATTGTACTACTGATAAGCAGGCCTTTGGTAATCACGGATTACTGGCCAGTTACGGTGCTAAACCCATAGGCCGGGGTTTGGGTCGTGACAAAAACAGACAAATCAAACCAAAATCAAACTCCAAAAAGGGAACTAAAATCAAGCCACAAACAGTAGGGGTGTTCGCGGTTCGGTTGCGCCCAAAGAACCTCCAATCCGCCATTTGTCCGTCAATTTGGCGGATTGAAAAAAAATCAATTCGCATCCTTCCGTCAGATTGACGAATGCGGATTGAGCGAATTGACGGATTGACAAATGGATGCAAATCAATTTGGCGGTTTACATTTTTATAAATTTTGAACATAGTACAACTTGTTAACATTTTTTTTAGATAACAATCCAACTTGACATAACCAAAAAATTATAAAGTAAATTGTCAAATACTAATAATAAATACATATAAGAAAATCATACATTATCAAAACTATTTCATTAATTTTTTTTTTTATTTTTAGTGAATATTTTTTAATTTTTAAGCAATTTTTAACTTCTTAGATGCACCTTACTTAGATGTATCTAAATAGTAAAATATTTGTAAAAAAATATTTTAAAAAATTAATAAATATTCAAAAATACAAAAAATGTATTGAATTTTCATTTTTTTTTTGTATTTTTTTGGTATTTAGTGTATTTTTTAAAATCAAATTTTCACAAATATTATAATTTTTAAGTGTATTTATGTTAGGTGTACCTAAAAATTTTTTAAAAAAAAATGGTTAAAATATTTTTAAAAATTCATTAAAAATATTAAAATACAAAAAATAAAAAGTAGAATTTTTTAAAAACTATTTTTGAAAATTAGAACCAAACAAAGTCATTTTTAAACTTTTTGGCCCGAATGCCCTAATTTTTTTTTTAGCTAAAATCTCTTCATATCAATATTACTCATTACACATGATCAAATTTGAAATAACTCTTTCCATTTCAAATTTCAAAAGAAAAACAAAACAATTATAACCAAAATTTATGCTTTTCTACATATAATTATACAAAAATCTTCTCAATATTGACATGGGTAGGCCTATAAAGGATATAACCCACCATTTAGAGCCCAATATATATCCCAAATACTAGAGCCCAGCACTGCTAAAGCCCCATGTAACAATAAGAACCAATGACATCAAGACACATGGCAAGAGAAGGGCAAGCCACATCAGCAGACAAAGATCTGCAAAGTTATTACCACAGCACATCACCATTAATGAGGCCCCCTTTACAGCATTTATTGCGATAACCCCTCTCCGTCGGGACGGCACACCCTCACCCTGACAAGGAAAGCTACAGCATAGACTTTCGGCCAAGGCGACAGGTCGGAAGGGACAACGAAATGATTACCAGAGGATATAAGCAGACGTTGAAGACAAGAAGAAGGTTAAGCTTTTCTATCTCTAATCTATCTCTACAATCCACTTCTCTTTCTAACTTGCTTGTCGGAGGGTTCGCTGGGGACTCCCCATTTCCCGTTGAACTCTTGTGCAGGTTCTCTGGTGGGCTTGATCACTCGGATATCGTTTGGAGAAGCGTGGATCAGTCCTGACCCGTCCAAGTCTCTTGTAGTACCATCAGGACATTTTTTCTAACAATGGTAATTCTATTCCGCTTCTCTAAGAGCCCGACTGATGTAGTAGATGGCCGTTGAACAGAGCTGTCTTCCTGATAAGAACTGCACTGACTGCAGTGTTTGATACGGCTAAATAGAGGAAGAGGGGTTCGCCCGTGATTGCTTGAGAAATGAGAGGGGTTGGCCATGCACTGCTTCAACTGCTGAAAGGCCTCTTCGGATTCGGCCGTCCACTCAAAAGTTTGCCAAAGAACTTTGAAGAAGGGGAGGCACTTATCCGTTGCGCGGGAAATGAAGCGGTTGAAGGCAGCTACTCGGCCAGTAAGCCTCTGAACCTCCTTAACCATTCTGGGAGACTATATTTCAATCAAGGCCTTGATCTTTTCAGGGTTAGCTTCAATGCCCCGCTGGCTGACCATGAAACCCAAAAACTTCCCAGATCCTACGCCGAAGGCGCATTTCTTCGGATTGAGCTTCATTTGGTACTTTCGTAGGGTGGCGAAGTCTTTCGCAGGTCAACCAGATGATCAATGGAGAGCTTGCTCTTGACTAACATGTCGTAGACATATACTTCCATGTTTCGGCCTATCTGGTGATGAAAGACAACATTGACTAACCGTTGGTAGGTGGCCCCAGCATTTTTCAACCCAAACGGCATCACACGGTAATGGTAGGTACCTCGGTCGGTGATGAAGGAGGTATGTTCCCGATCAGACGGGTGCATCCGAATTTGGTTGTACCCAGAGAAGGCATCCATGAAGCTGAGCATTTGGTAACCAGTCGTGGCGTCAACCAGCAGATCTATACGAGGGAGAGGATATCTGTCTCTGGGGCAAGCTCGGTTAAGGTCAAAGTAGTCGACACAGAGCCGCCACTTACCATTATTTTTACGAACCAGAACCACATTCGACAGCCATCTGGGGTAGTCCACATTTGTGATGAACTGTGCTTCAAGGAGCTTATCTACTTCAGAAGCAATAAGGTTATTGCGCTCCAGGTGAAAGATGCGTTGTTTCTGGCAGATAGGTCGAAAATGGGTCACAATGCTGAGACGGTGTGTGGTGAAAGAGGGGTCAATACCCGGCATATCGAAGTGGGTCTATGCAAATACATCGTTGTGCTCAATCAGGAGGGCGGTAAGGTCGGCCTTGGCCTGGGGAGATAGTTGGCTACCGATCTTGGCAGTTTTGGCTGGGTTGGTGGGATCGATGAGGACCTCGACAAGCTCTTCCACTGGTTCTCCTCTGACCAGCTCGTCCTCGTCTCTGACGTCAAGTCCTTCAATGATCATAGCCTCCCTGAGTTTGACTTCTTTAAGTGAAGCGACATAATAATCTCTGGCCACGGTCTGTTCTCCCCTCACTGTGCCGACCCCAAGATCGGTGGGGAACTTGATGGCAAGGTAGAAAGTGGATGTGATAGCTTGGAAAGCATTTAGGGCGGTGCAGCCAATGATGATGTTGTAGGCAGAGGGGCAGTCGACCACAAGGAAGATGAGCAACTTTGTGGTATGTTGAGGGTACTCGCCGATTGTGATGGGAAGATCGATGGAGCCAATGGAGGTCACCCGGTCGCCCGTGAAACCCACCAAAGGGGTTTGGAGAGGGGACAGACTTTCTTCCTCGATCTTGAGCTGGCGGAAGCAATTGAGGAAGATGATGTCTGAAGAACTGCCGTTGTCGACGAGAACCCGTCTGACCTTGTAATTGGAGAGGAGGGCAGAGATGACGAGAGGGTCGTCATGGGGGTAACGGATGCCCATGCAGTCGGCGTCTGTAAAGGTGATAGGCTCGGTCCACTGCTTAGGCTGTTTGGAGGGTCGATCCAACGTGGCGACTTTTTTGTCTGAGCCCTGCCTTATTTTTCTGAGTTCTGCCCGCTGGGCCGAGCGAGATGGTCCTCCACAAGCAAGCCCGCCGGAAATAACTCTGATTTCTTCAACAAGTGGGACGGGGTTACCTTGTGCCCGAGGTTGCTGTGGAGAGTGATCATGACCTTGGTTAGATTATGCTGGTTGTCGGGGAAGGGTATGCCGACGGTTGTTTCTGATGGGTTCAGTCCGTTGTCTCTGTTGAGAGCGAGTTTCCATGAACCGACTGAGACGACCTTGACGAATCAAGCCTTCGACCTGATCTTTGAGGTTAACACACTGTTCGGTGTTATGGCCGTGGTCTTGGTGAAAACGGTAGTATTTGGACTAGTCTCTCCGATTGGAAGGAACCCGTGATGGTTGGGGCCATTTTAGGGGGTAGTCACGCTGGATCTGATTGAAGATTTGTTCCATGGGTGAATTGAGGGGTGTGTACCGCTCGAACCGGCCGGGCGATCGGACTGGTGCCGACCGGTCGGCTCGGGAGGGTCAGTCGATATAATGAGGTGTTCGGTTATTGTATTGGGTGTTTCTGGTGCCTGAATCCTTTCTCTTCTCCCTGATGGTGGGGTTTTTGGCTGCAGGGTCTTGGCAAGCGGCTAGGGAATCTTCGGCGTTCATGTATTTTTGGGCTTTGGAGAGTAGGGCTACCATGGAGGTCGGGGGGTTTTTTGAGAGGGAGAAGAGGAAGTCAGATGACCGCAGACCGGCCATGAAAACTGTAAGGATGACTTTGTCATCATTTTTCGCTACCTGCAAGGCTTCAGTGTTAAAGCGGGTTGCCGGATGTCGCTGGCGCTGAGCTCTAATGAAATGGCTGAGGAAGGAGTCACTGAGGTGCTGGAAGGTAAAGACAAAGTCCGCCGACAGCTGGCTAAACCAAAGTCGAGCTGACCCCTTGAGTGTCACGGGGAAAGCCCGACACATAATTTCGTCAGGGAATGCATAAAGGATCATAAGGGTTCTGTAGGTCTCCAAGTGGTCAACTGGGTCCGTTGTACCGTCAAAAGAGTCGATGGTGGGCATTTTGAATTTAGGGGGTAGAGGTTTGTCCCTGATAGAAGCAACAAATTGGGAGTTGGCTGTGGTAGATGGTTTATGCTGTATGTTCTGCATGACCCCTTGGAGCTGGAGCTTCATGGCTCGGAGTTCTGCGTCCCAGAGAGGGATGTTGTCACCACCGGAGGGCAGTGGGAGCTGGACGCTGCTGGCCTCTCCTTCAAGAGTCGGTGCCGGGATCGATGGCTGTGGGCCCCGAGGTGGTAGGTTTATACCTGGGGGAGGGTTGTAAGCCTTCCAAGTTGGGTGGATTAGGCTGCAGGATAGTGTGGCTCGGGGCTCGTTCTTGGTTGGAGGGAATATCTGGAGGTAGTGGAGAAGGCATAGGAAGGTTTCTTTGGAAAAGAGCATTAATCAGGGCTTGGTTTTGCTCGGCCAAGCGGTTAATGCTGTTGGTGAGCTCGGTGAAATATGGTGGTGGGTTATTTAGGTTGGGGGGGTCGGCTTGATGATCGGGAACATTAGGGTGAAAAGCCATGGATCTAGTCATGACCATACACCTTGGCAGGTGGTAGGAAAGGGGTTATTGGGGAAGGGCCTCTTGCGACAATGAGCACAACTGGCGCGCGAAGTAAGAGGTTCCCACAGACGGCGCCAACTGATGGTACTACAAGAGACTTGGACGGGTCGGACTGATCCACGCTTCTCCAACCGGTATCCGAGTGATCAAGCCTACCAGAGAACCTGCACAAGAGTTCAACGGGGAATGGGGAGTCCCCCAGCGAACCCTCTGACGAGCAAGTTAGAAAGAGAAGTGGATTGTAGAGATAGATTAGAGATAGAAAAGCTTAACCTTTTTTTTGTCTTCAACGTCTGTTTATATTCTCTGGTAATCATTTCGTTGTGCCTTCCGACCTGTCGCCTTGGCCAAATGTCTATGCTGTAGCTTCCCTTGTTCAGGGTGAGGGCGTGCCGTCCTAACGGAGAGGGGTTATCGCAATAAATGCTGTAAGGGGGCCTCATTAATGGTGATGTACCGTGGCAATAACTTTGCAAATCTTTGTCTGCTGATGTGGCTTGCCCTTCTCTTGCCATGTGTCTTGATGTCATTGGTTCTTATTGCTAGATGGGGCTTCAGCAGTGCTGGGCTCTAGTATTTTGGATATATATTGGGCTCTAAATGGTGGGTTATAACTTTTATAGGCCTACCCATGTCAAATATCATTGAATATCATTTATTCCTTTTAACTGAACAATCATACATTTTGAAATCCTCCACTATAAAAATTTTGTTCTTTTTATTTGTATTGTATTTTTATGCTTGAGATCAGAGGCAGAGGCATAGAGGGCTCAAGGGTTACGTGCCCCCTAGGTTTTGAATTTCTTTTTTTCAAACATAAAGAAAATATTTTAAATAAAAAAATTTATAAAAATATTATTTAGAGTAAAATGTTAATGACATTTTTAAAATTATGAGAACAATAATGGTTGTTTTGATTAAAAATAAAAAGATTATGATAAGTCATATTATTATTTATGAAAATTTCAATATAATGGTGATGTCTATCATTATTGACATGTAAACATAATTAATCTCAATGAAGATATGGAATTTATTGAATTGTTAGTTACATTTGATATGTAGATTTTATCTTCCATGTGTTTCTTTACTATTGGTTGGTAATATCACATGTCAATGATGACGTGGTATTATTATTATATTGAATTTTTACTCAAATTTCGTGTATAAAAAATTACTTTATCATTATAAAATTTATTTTAAAACTTATATCCATGACTTTTTTTTATATTGTCCATAATACACTTGTTACAAATAATATTTAGTGTGTGTGTTTTTTTTTTTTAAAGTCAATCGTAAAAATTTATGTGAAATATTTTTATAAAATTTTTTAATATTATAATTGATAAGTGTCCATTCTAATTTAATTTTTTAACTCCGTGACTGCTTGAGATGTATTAATGTATGATTTTTAATCAAAAGGAGTTAAGTAGTATTGAAAAAATGTCTATGTAACTCTGATGAAGATAACGGTCTAACACAATTGAACTCAATGTTGTCGGTTGTGTTTTACATAGCAAATGTTTTTTTTTTTTTTTCCTTTAAATAATGATGACATTGGCACTAATTGATATTTTCATGATAATAGGTAAAAGATAAAATGTAATAAAATTTGATACTTTCATTGAAATGTCATATTTCAAAAATAGTATATAAAGTAACAATTATACATTCACCCTGTTTGGTTTTAATTTTAAAATTCATTTTTTAGAAAATTTTATTATTTTATTTTTCATTTTTTTTATTTTTACTGAATTTTTTTAATATTTTAAGTAATTTTTTTTAATTTTTAGACACATCTAACATAAATACACTTAAAAAATATAATATTTGTAAAAAAAATCTTTAAAAAATTCACTAAATACTAAAAATATAAAAAAATAGAAAAATTCAGTATATTTTTTTTATATTTTTGTGTATTTATTAACTTTTTAAAATATTTTTTCACAAATATTTAACTATTTAGATACATCTAAGTAAGGTGCATCTAAAAAAGTAAAAAATTTAAAATTTAAAATTTTAAAAATATTCACTAAAAATAAAAAATGAGAAAAATAAAAAAATAAATTTTTAAATAATTGAACTCAAAAAACTCAAATCAAGCATATTGATTTTTTTTTTTTTTTTTTTTTTTAACAAATATTAGATGTATAAATCAAGATTCAAGAAGATAGGACATGTACATCATGAGTAAGTAAAGATTTTTTTTTTTTTTTTTTAAACAAATATTAGAGGTATAAATCAAGAAGATAGGACATGTACATCATGAGTAAGTAAAGAAATCAGAGTCAAAGGCTGACAAGTTACCCAGAACTCACGAATGTGGCAAATCACTGCCATTCACTCTCAAGGGGCCAGATTTTCAAAAGCACAAAATGGATGTTTGGGAAATCAAAAATTAATTTTTTTGATTAAAATTTATAAAAAAGATAAAATAAATTAAAATAATTAATAAAATAAAATATTATATTATATTAAATATACAATTATTTAATTTTTTTTTATAAATATCACATTTAATTATAAAAAAATTCAATATTTTTTTAAATATAAATATTTTAACCTATTAAAATAATTAAAAATTAAAATAGTTAATTTCTCAAATAAGGCCAAAGTTTGATAACTTTGTGATTGTGTGTTAGAAATTAGGCGCTCATGTGGCATGACTCTTTGAACATTTTGAACCTTATCTATGTAAGTTTAAATTTGAATTCAAAACTTATTTGGATAACCACTCATGATATCTAGATCTATCATATCAACTGATATGGATAAATGATATAGTTATCATATATATCTGATATGATATATGGGATATGGGGATAATGAAAACAAGGTATGTTTTTCCCATACTGACTCTCTCCCATTAAACAACAATCAAGCTTTTTGCAATGTGACTTGTTTGGGTGATACTCATATTGTGGTATCACTCCACTGCTAGGTTCGTTGCTCACATTCTTAAAGCACGTGATTTACCCACGAGATTCTTCGCTTCAGGTTCTGTCACTAAGGTATGATCTGAAATTTTTACTTGCTGCGTTATACTTTAATTTACATTGGTATCAAAGCATATATGGGTCTTTTCGTACTTATTTTTAAAATCATGTGTATAATTTTATATAAATATATACACATTATATGCATGAAAATTAATGAAGTAGGAAGATGAAGTGTAGGGTTTCTGCACTTCCACTCTCATTAGATTGAGAGTGTAAAACACCTCATTTTTATGTTCATTAAATGTCATTTTTTAAGACCATAAATGTTTTTATTTTGAAAAATGGAGTCCGGTAGTACCAAAATTGAACCAAAAATACACCCCGAAAGGCGGCGCGTGTGCCGCACGCGCCATATGACGCCGTCAGCGGCGGCCACGCGCTGCCACGCGCCAGGCACGCTTCCCACGCGCCGTCACAAGAGCGTCAACCGGGCTGTCTACGCCCGCGCTGTCCGCGCTACACAAGCGCGCGCCATGTGCTGAGCCGCACACTAAGCCGCGCCATTTTCCTCCGTCGGCTTGGCTGCTGATGTTAAGGCACTGTTTTTTTTTTTTTAAATTCTGAACCGCGTTAAATGGTCATAAATAATTCGTTATAGATTTGTTTTATGCGTGGTTGGTACTATTAGACTCAGAATTAAATTTTCTATCTTCTGTAAAATTTTAAAAATTTTATGAAAAGAAAAAATATTTTTTCTGTAATAATAATTCATTATTTCTACTTTAAAATGCTTCTGGTGTTGCATGATTAATTTTCTGAGGTTGAAATTTTTATTGTAGACTACTGTAAAGGTTTACTATTTACTGGTATAATTGTTTCAATTTACCAGATTCTGCAATATTTATTTATGTTTTTTATGTGTGTTTATTAGTTATTTAAAATTCTAGAAAAATTCCAGAAAATTTCAGAATAATGTACATTCTATTATGGCATAATCTGAATATTAAACACAACATATATATATATATATTTTTGGATTTGTAATATGTTGTGATTAGAGAAGCATGCTTAGTTTTTATTTATTTATTTAAATTTCATTATTAAATGAATATAGCATGTGTAAAATTTACATTAAGATGCTATTGTATATGCCATAAGTAGTAGGAGATTGATTTTTTTTTTTTTGCGCATGGAATTAAATTAAATTTGATAATTGTCACTAGAGGCGCAAGAGATGATTACGAGTATAGCAAATTTTCGATCTTGAGACGTGTGTAATATTATCATTTTTTAATTTAGATTCTTTTTGCTGCAAAATAATTTTTGTGTTACTATCATTAATATCTCCTGCGCATTTGTTTACTCTGTATGTAGAAATGGCTGCTAAGATAGTGGTGGGAGACATAACTAAGGGAGAGAAATTGGATGGCGACAATTATGATATATGGCGCCGTAAGATCCAATACCTCCTCAATGAGCAAGAAGTGTTAACCACAGTTGAACAAGTGATGGTTGAGCCAGAGCATGGCAATACAGCTCAACATTGTCGTGATCTTGAAGTCTTTCAGACTTGGCGTAACAAAGATCGGTGTGCGCGCTTTACTATGTTGAGCAGCATACACAACAACTTGATTAGTGAGTTTGAGCATTGCCCGACTGTATTTGAGATGTGGGAAGCTCTCAAGCAAAAGTTTGGTATTACCTCTTTGGCAAAGTTACGTGGGCTGACAATGAAGTTTGACTCTTATCAGAAAAAGGCGCATCACTCGATGAAGCAGCATTTAAGGGTCATGTCAGCCATGATGCGTGAGCTTGCGGTTGCTGGGCACAATTTGACTCAAGAACAGCAAGTACAAGCTGTGATTCGCTCTTTGCCAAATTCTTGGGAGCAGATGAAGTAGAACATGATGCATAATGAGAGTGTGAAAACATTCGAAGACATATCGCGTCATTTGGAGCTAGAGGCTGTGCGCCTTGAGGCGGCTAAGTCTGATGGTTCTGCTATGGTAGTTGAGTCGAGCTCACGTAGGACTTCTTAGTTCAAACGTGGAAAAGCAAAAGGTGCCCTTAAGAAGCAAGCAACAGCTGCGCTAAAGCCCAATGGCACTAGAAATTTCAAGCGTAGGGGCAAGAGAGGTGGCAAGAAGGTAAAGACTAAATTGACATGCTTTAACTATAACAAAGAAGAACACTTCGCTCGGGATTGGCCTGAGCAGAAGAAGGTACTCCCTTACTTAATTTCTCGCATTCAATGCTTTGTTTCTAGTCAAGCATTAATTGCTCATTCTCCTCATTTTTGGGTTGTAGACTCCGGAGCAACAGACCACATCGCAAGGGACAGAGTAGGGTTCGTTGAATATCACCAAGTACTTGCTGGGAGCAGAAAAGTTTACATAGGGAACGAGTCCAGTGTGGAGGTGTTTGGCATTGGCACATACAAGCTGGAAATACGACAAGGGCACACCTTGTATCTTCATGATGTTCTTTATGCTCTGGATATTCGGCGAAACTTAGTTTCAGTTATTAGCATGATGAGCCTTGGTTTGTAGTTTTTGTTTTGAGAATAATGGTGTTAGCATTTATTTGGGAACAATTTTTTTATGGTTTTGGTTATCTTTAGATGGTTTTTTAGTTTTGGATGTGGATGATTCTAGTTTTAATAAAAATGCCAATGGCTCTGTTTCTAATATTGCATCTTTTTGTGATAATGATTTTATGAGATGGCATGCTAGATTAAGCCACATAGGGCAAGCCAGGATGACTAGATTGGCTAGAGAAGGTCTTTAGGCCCACTCGCTAGAGTCACTTTGCTTACTTGTGAGCACTATCTTGCTGGAAAGGCAACAAGGAAACCATTTGGAAAGCTATAAAGGCATCTATCCCATTACAACTTATTCATTCTGATATATGTGGACCAATGAATGTGAGGGCAAGACATGGAGCCCCTTATTTCATCACATTTATAGATGATTGCACGTGTTTTGGTCATGTCTATTTGATTTCTCACAAGTTAAAAGCATTGGATTGCTTTAGACGGTATGTTAATGAGGTTGAGAATCAATTAGACAAGAGCATTAAGGCTCTAAGGACTGATCAGGGACGTGAGTATCTATTTGAGCAATTTAAAGTGCTCTGTGAGGAAAAAGGAGTTATCAGGCAATTGACAATTCCTAGGACTCCGCAGCAAAATGGTGTAGCGAAGAGAAGGAATCGCACATTGCTTGACATGGTTAGATCAATGATGGCGCAAGCTAATCTTCCCATTTCTTATTGGGGAGATGCTTTGTTGACTATTGCCTACGTCCTTAACCGTGTGCCCTCCAAATCAGTTCCTTCCATCCCATATGAGATATGGACTGGCAAAAAGTCTGATTTGGGCAATTTGCGGCCTTGGGGTTCGGCAGCTTACATACACAATGCTTCTCATAAGTTGGGAAGTTAGGCCTAGAGGAAGGAAGTGTATCTTCATTCGCTATAGTGAGCATTCTATGGGCTATGTGTTTATTAGGGAACATCCGGATGAAAGTGTGACTGAAATTGAGTCACGAGATGTGGATTTCCTAGAGGGGGATTTCCCTAGCAGAGGTGACGTAACTAGAGATGTAGAACTCTATGAGATGGAGGATCTACTTGAAGGCACACCTAGTAGCCTAGTAGAGAATGAGGAGATAATCCCTCAAGCTCCTAGGGACAGTGGAAGCAATCTACCTGTCCATGGATTAAATCCAATGGATGAGGATTCTCAGGTTTCTTAACTACGCAGAAGCAAACGTGAAGCTATACCCCGTCGTCGTTTTAAGATTGAAGGGGAAGCATTCATGATTGCTCCGAGTGATGAGATGGAGCCTAAGAATCTCAAAGAGGCTCTCTCATCCCCTGCTAGTAAAGAATGGAGTACTGCAATGGACGAAGAAAAATCATGTCTGGGACTTGATTGATTTGCCGCCAGGGTGCAAGACTATTGGGAACAAATAGGTTCTCAAAATCAAGCGCAAAGCAGATGGTTCCATAGAAAGGTATAAGGCTCTCGCCTAGTGTGAAAGGTTACACCTAACGAGAGGGTGTGGACTATGAGGAAACTTTTTCACCAATTGTAAGGTTTGCCTCTATTCACCTAATTCTGGCCATAGTAGCTCAGTTGGACTTAGAGTTATATCAGATGGACGTTAAGACTGCATTTCTCAATGGAGAATTGGATGAAGAGATCTATATGGATCAACCAGAAGGCTTTGTGGTAGTACGTCAGGAGCGCAAAGTTTGCAAGCTTCAACGATCTATTTATGGCCTAAAGCAATCATCCAGACAGTGAAATCTGAGATTTCATCGAGCCATTGTTTCTAATGGGTTTACGATGATCGATGAAGATCACTGTGTGTACGTTAAGCGGTCCAAGGACATTTTTATGATATTATCATTATATGTGGATGACATATTATTGGCTGGAAATGATAAGGAGATGATTGTCGCCACTAAAAGGTGGTTGTTCTCTACATTTAAGATAAAAGACATGGGTGAAGTGAGCTATGTGCTCGGTGTTAAGATCCTTAGGGATCGCTCTAGGAGACTTCTTGGTTTGTCTCAAGAGACTTACATTAAGATTATCCTAGAGCGATTCCAGATACAGAGCTGCAAACCCATTGACACTCCTATTGTGAAAGGCGAGAGCCTAAACCTTGATATGGGTCCTAAGACTCCAGAAGAGAATGAAAATATGGCCGGTGTTCGCTATGCAAATGCTGTTGGAAGCTTGATGTATGCTATGATGTGTACACGCCTTGACATTTGTTATGCAGTCGGATTGGTGAGCCGTTACCAATCCAACCTAGGACCAACTCATTAGAAAGCAGTTAAGAGGATATTACGATATCTTAGAGGGACTGCAGATTACACACTTTGCTACCAAAGTTCAAATCTACATCTAGTTGGCTATTGTGATGCTGACTGGGAAGGAGACTTAGATGAGCGTAAGTCTACTTTAGGATATGTTTTCATGCTTAGCGATGGTGCTATTTCTTAGAGCAGTAAGAAGCAATCTTGTATCGCCTTATCGACTATGGAGGTTGAGTTTGTAGCTTGTTCATCTGCCGTTCAGGAAGCCGTTTGGTTGAGGAGATTCCTTCAGCATTTGGATGTTGTCACACACACTTCAAACCCTGTGACTATCCATTGTGACAGCACGGTTGCACTCGCTTACGCTAAGGATCCTAAATACCACGGCATCACCAAACACATTGATGTGAGGTTCAACTTTATCAGAGACATTGTGGCGCAGAAAAAAGTGATCCTGGAGCACATCTTTACGAGTCGCATGGTTGCAGACCCTTTGACTAAGCCCATTGCTAGAGATATTTATCTTACTCATGTTAGGACTTTAGGACTACGTAAGTGGTGATATATATATGTGTGTGTGTATTTAGTTGAACTCATAATTTTTTTGAGATATTTATGCCATTAGTATTTATATTTGTTTTTATTACACATTTATGTTTACTGCTTTTTGCAATGGTTTGTGAATTAGCGTACACAGAATAAAGAAATTGATGTTAGCAGGCAAGATTGGTTCACTCACACGAGCAATCGCCCTTAGCGCTAGGTAGCGAGCAAGGATAAGACTAGTGGCTTATTGTATTTGGAGCAAATAGAGAAGCTAAAATTATCCACTAGCTATGTTGCCTTGGTTGGAGCCAAGATAAGGTCTTGTTAGAGACTGACCATGGATATGAGAGTACCCACTTTTTCATGATGTGCCTGTTATGGATAGCCAGATGCGAGATCTCATTTGATGCCTGAGAGGCGAGCAAATAGAGAATTCGAGTTAGACGTTGGGAAGCGGCTTGTGCACTTAAGAGCGACTAGACTAAGATCTGTATGGTGTGTGAGTTTAACATCACTCTTTGGAAGAGTTACTCCACTATAACATGCATTCGTACTGCATGTGCTTATCGACCCGTTAGCGAGGTGAAAGAATGGATCCCTGCTTCTTCACCATGCGAGTCCTAAAAGTCATTTTTCCCTAAATGACTTCACTTTGTGCCTTTTGTGACTTTTGACTATGTCATAAGATGAGGAGTTGATGTTCAGCTACTTTGGTATGTTGTCTGCGGTCATATATGATTCGACTTTAAGGGACATTACTGGGAAAACGGTCAATTTCAAATTAAATGATATGAGGGTGAAGGGAAGATCATCTAGTTCTACATCTCTGCTCTGTATTCACTGTCGATAACTCACATCGCTCTCTATGGAGTGCTGATTGGGTGTGAATATAATGCAGGATCTAAGAGAGTCAAACATGCTCTTTGAGAGATTAGAGATGTTTTTGGACCGATGTAGCTAGATGGGTCTGGGTACATGAGACACTATTTCTGTTCATTTTGGGTTGATGTCTCTATGCTGACTCATATTGAGTTTCTAGTATAGAGCTCCCACATGCAGGTGTTCTCAGCGGTCGCACGGTGCATTGGCTAGTATGAGGTTGTTCTTTTTTTGGGGAGGTTGAGATAAAGATGTGGCAGTGTCATGCCAACTCATGTGCAAGTGGGAGATGTTAGAAATTGGGCGCCCATGTGGCATGATCCTTTAAACCTTTTGAACCTTATCCATGTAAGTTTGAATTTGAATTCAAAACTTATTTGGATAGCCACTCATGATATCTATATCTATCATATCAACTGATATGGATAGATGATATAGTTATCATATATATCTGATATGATATATGGGATATGGGGATAATGAAAACAACGTATGTTTTTCCCATACTGACTCTCTCCCATTAAACAACAATTAAACTTTTTGCACTGTGACTTGTGTGGGTGATACTCATATTATGGTATCACTCCACTGTTGGGTTCGTTGTTCGTATTCTTGAAATACGTGATTTACCCACGAGATTCTTCGCTTCAGATTCTATTACTAAAGTATGATTTAAAATTTTTATCCGTTACGTTATGCTTTAATTTACATTGTGACTTTCAGAGCCTGAGCCAATGAACAAGCCAACCGGACTGCAATTGCTTCTGCTAGAGAGACAGATGTAGCTGGGTAAGAGGAGACCAACCCATCCATGAACGTCCCCGTTGAGTCGTGAAGGATAGCAGCAACTGTAGCTCACTACTCACATTTGTTACTCTCTTTGAAGATAGTATTAGGGATCAGCTTCCGGTCCACTTTGTAGACTAAGCTGTGTTGTTCGAAAAATTTATTATGAATTTTATTTCAATAAGTTATATTGTTCATATTAAATCACAATGTGTAGATCATTTATAAAAAAAATCAGGTCAATTTGATTATTATAATCACATTAATTTATTACATTTGTATCCTAAAAAATGAATGGTTTAATTTTTAAATAATATTTGTCATTTATTTTTTTGCAAATAAATATAATAATATATTATGATTATCAGATTAATTTAATTTTTTTTATAGATAATCTACACATTACAATTTAAAAAATAAACAAATTTAAATTATCAAATCAATACTCATAGTGAGCCCACAGCCCGAACAACACTCTACTGCCTTAAAATTATAACTTTATCCAATTTGGGTTGGTTCTACCATTTATTTACATCAATTCCTGTGTCGGTAAGGGAACTGACAAAAACTTGAAAGCATTGTATACATTCCAACTCAACTGAAGGAAAATTAATTTAGGTTTGGGGATTTGGTTAATTATTTTTTGCTGACAAACAAAAAAATTTCAATGAAAGTGATACAAAGAACTATAAATTATCTATTTCGAATGTTTTTACTCCCGTCACAATTCCCTCCCTACTCATCACTATCACGGATCATCGGACCATTATTATTGGTGATCTCCCTAAACAATCACCTTCAACCATCACCTCTTATAAATAATCATAATCTCTTATCAGAAATCACCTTTGGCCATAACCTCTAACTACTGGTCACTACCTCCAATCGTCGATAACCATTTTCAACTATCACCTCCTCAACAGACAACCACTTGCGACCTCCACAAACCACCGCCCATTGATGACAATCACCTTTAGTGACTATCTCCAACCGTCGACAATTATCTTCGACTATTACCTCTTACTAATGACTCCTTTCACTTGTATTCAAAACATGTTTATAAAAAATAAACATAAAACATATTTAATATTTTTTACAACAAAAAATAATAAATTACAAATATTGCCGAACAAAACCAAAGTGTTTGGTTGTGTTAATCTTTTTACGTTTTCATTTTTCATTAGTCATTTTCATGTTTTCAAAAACAAATTAATGTAAGGTTTGAAAACACCTTCAGTTAAACAATTTTCAAAACTTTGAAAATTATTTTTTATTTTCAGAAATTTTTTCTAAATCACTATTCAAAAGTGGTTTGCCAATCAAAATTTTTTTTTTTGCATAAAATGAAAAAATAAAATAAAACATTCATATCTGCATACTAAGCTAGAGAGAGAAAGAGATTATAGGCTACAGCTATCTGGTTTTAAGTTAGTAATCAGATTCTTGAAATTTTTTTGAAAAAATAAAAATGAAATTTTTTTTTGGGATAAATTATAAATACAATTTGTTTAAAATATGAATTGTTTCTTATAATTTTTAAAATTACATTACACCCTTTGAAATTTTAATTTCATAACAAATAAATCATTTTATTAATAAATTATTAAATCAATTAATCATTTTTAATAATATCATAAATATATTTTAATTAATAATTTAAATAATTTTATTATGTATTGGATGCAGTTAAAAGTTTAATTCTATTAAATAAAAAAGGGCATTGATTTAGACCCCCTTAAAACACTCACCCCCACAACCCCCTCACACACATGGAGGTTGGGGATTGGGTGAGAAGAAAAAAAAAAAAAAAAAAAAAAAAAAGTTAACCAATCAAAACTAATGGGGGTGAAGGGGGTCTCAACCTTTATTCAATAAAAAAATTCTAACAAGCGGGCACTTGTAACTTTTTAAATTACTAAGGATAATTTGTATTTTAATTAAATCTTAAGGATGTATTTATAATTTATCCAAAATCATAAAATAAAAAGATGTCCCAAAAAAATAGGAAATTGAACCCGACGTGAATCGAACACGCAACCTTCTGATCTGGAGTCAGACGCGCTACCATTGCGCCACGGATCCACTTATTTAGTAAGGGAATCAAATAATTTTATATAGACATTTCATAATAATACTATAGCCCAACTTTTCTTTGTATTTTCATATATTTATTTAATGGGAATATAGTTTAGATATTAAATTTTCAAGGATTTTGTTGAAGCTTAATTGTATTGTATATTTCACATAAAACTTGATGTCATATATAATATACAATCTTATTAAACTCTCACACGAATTTTGAAACATATCTTATACATCATATGTTGAGAGATGAAATGGGAGACTTTAAAATAATGTTTAGATTACACAATAAACGCTATAAAAATTTATAGTTATACGAAATTGCACAAAAAAATAAAAATGAATATTGAGAGTCTGTTTTGTAATAATCAATTTAAAAATTGGGTATAGGAGTTATATGTTAAGTTGACAGCTGTAACTAATTACAATGTCTGTTTTATGGATTAAGTTGACTAAGATTACGAGTATTATCTGATTGAATGATATAATTATATATTAGTATGTTGTTATTGAGTAGAAGATATTGTTTATTAGTGTAATGGTATTAATTGATTGTGATTAAATTTATAAAATTATAAATAAAATAAAAAAAATCATTTTTTATGGACTAAAGACAAAATAATCTTCTACTTTCAATCCCCATAAAATTGAATAACTAATTCCAATCTCCATGGAATTTTAATCTCACCCTTTGTGGATAAGTAAGCCAAGCACATTCAAGTCCACTCCACACACACAAATAGAATTAAATTAAATTGAACACAGACTATGAGATCAAGCATTTTAGCAAAAAAAGAACACATTCTATTTCTCCACCTACTAACCAAACTAGCAAAATTCGTACTATCGTACTACAATTTACAAACTTCCCAATTGGACAAAAAGGGAAGCTCACACTAAAATCTCTCTTACTAACACTTCATTTTTTTTTTTTCTTTTCTGAGACACAAACTAACACACAAACTTGAATTCATCACTACAAAACAGCAACAACACTAATCCATTAATTCCGTGACATCTTTTAAGAATTGAAAACGGCGAATGCTGACGCGTATACTGATATTTAAAACCGTGTTTGTTGGGCATTGTCAATTGGAAGGAACATGGTAATATTTCCCTTTGCACATGCACCTGTAGACAATAGGGCAGGACTCAGTAGCACACTGGAAGCTAACCATCACCCTCTTGCATGGAAAGCATGGTCCACATGCATGGGAACAGTCTGGCAAGCTTGAACCAGTTGGGTATAGTTCCATCCCAAGCTCTACTACCTTTGCTTCATTCTGAGATTATTAACAAAACACACACACGCGCGAAAGCAAATTAGCACTAGAGTATTAAAGCCATACAATATATGAATAATTATTCAATTTTGAAATATTTTGTATTATTGATTATGCAAGTGCTCTCAACAATTGACATAATAGAAAACTTTATGGATGTGACATTGCTAACCATTTTTGTTAAATAAGTGGGAAATATTATTTATCAGGAGTTCCAAATAGATAATGCGCCTGTCTGGTATAATTTATTCTAAGTTAAAAGTTGATAATTAAAAAAAACACAAGTTAAAAGTATGCCTATCCCAACTTTTAAAAAATTAACTTATTAAACTATTTATATCTAACAAACTGTAAGTAAAAATTGCATTAAGGGGTTGTTTGGGATGATCTAAATAAGTGTACTTTTTGACTTTTTATAAAATATGGATTGGGTTTGAAGTGATGTGGTAGAGAGGTGATGTGACTTAAATAAGATGATGTGAATTAAATAGTATAGTGATTTTTTGACTTTTTAAATTTTTTAGTTTATGCCAAACAAGGCCTAAATAATCTAACACAAACTCTCAAAATAATAAATAAATAAAAAAACTGTAAGTGACTCATATAAATGACTAAAAATTTTCTGAAACTACATAATAATTTTCTCATATGGGTTGGAGTCTATAATGAATTATGTTTTGGTTTTAAATTCTGTTTAGGCAGAATTTCTTTTTTTTTAATGTAAAAAATATTTATATATGTATATATATATTTGTATTGAATTTTGTTTTTGGTAGTACAAAATACTAGTAAATGTATTATTGTCCACTATAAACAACAAAAGGGCATTTTGGAAAACAAACCTCGGGGTACATGTGACTTCCATCTCCACTATAGGTACCTTTTCCATTAAAGTTTCCTGATATATCTAAGTAAAAAATTAAACCATTAAATGTAAGTACACACACATATATATAAAGAGAGAGAGAGAGTTAGTAAGAATGAAAAATCATAATTTCAAAGATAAAATGTGCTTACAATGATGAGGCCTGAGGCTTTTAGCAACTGTTAGCACCATGATGAGGATAGCAATGGTGAACAAGGTGTTCATGTTCTTCATATCTCTCTCTCTCTCTCTTTCTCTTTCTCTCTATTTGTATATGTTGTTGAAGCAAACAAAGCACACACAAAAGTTGAAGAAACCTTTGAAGATGTGTTGTTACATTAGGAAGGGAAAGTACAGGACATTTTCAAAACCAAGAAAGAGGAGTGTGGGAGGGAATGTGATCAATGGACAAAGTTAAACCATATATATATACATATACATGGGAAATTAAATAAAAAATAAAAAAGGAGAGGGGGGCTGGTTTTAAATGTTAGGATGTACATTTGATGCAGTACTTCACATGATCCATGGCCACATTTTGAAGGGTTTCACATGTTTTGGTGAGCCATCAAAATTTCTTTCAGGTTTTAAACTTTCACATTTCTACATACAAACAAATTTTACTATAAGCACAAGTACTTCACGTTTCTACATACAAACAATTTTTACTATAAGCACAGGTACTACAGATATGGGTACGGATGCCCTGGTAGGTTGATATGGCAAAAGTAATAAAAATTAGGGTAAATTACATTGACACTCTTAAGGTTTGGTCCAATTACTACCTATTTTCTGATGTTTTGGAAATTACATTCTCACTCCTGTGGTTAATAGTCTCATTTCACAAACCCTCCTACTTATATAAAAGGTAACAACTTTTAATAGAAAAACAGATGAAATTATATTTAAAAAAAAGGTAAAGGAAATGGGGCAAAAAAAAAGAGAAAGTAAAGCAAAACAAAAAAAAGAGAGAGTGCATGAGTTTAATGTCTTTATTCCATCTAAATAATTACAATGACAGGGGGTTAGTGTAATTTTCCAAACGTCAAAGAGTGATATGTATTAAACCCAAATCTCAGGAAGTCTAAGTGTAATTTACCCTAAAAATTAAGATACAAGTACAGGGTATTTTCATAAAAGTAGAAATATAAATAGAAGTCTAAAGAATGTTATTTCAAAATTGTGACAATTGCATAAATACTTTTATTTTTTTATTTATTTTTTGGTATAAGAGATCATATATTTACTCCAATACCATTATATATATATTTTAAATATATATTTATACCTTGGCATACCCACAAAATTACATACTGTGTACTCATGTTGTACCCAACATTCTTTATTTTTAAAGTATCAAATGCATATTTACTCACCGTGCATCTACTGGTACCCGTATTGTAAACGCATCTAATACTTGTATGACATAATTTTTCGTGGACCCAACTTCATATATTCAAACCCTTGATGAAAACGATTTAGGATCTTATATTTTGAAATCACTATTCTCAATACAATCTCAACCATATGATGTAGTGAAAATTTTAAAACACGGACGACAGAGGTTTTGAAGATAGAATGTCATTTATAACAAAATGATATAATGACAATATATATTAGGATTTCTTTGGAACTAAAAAGTTTTATTGACTAAACAATACTCATTTTTTGCAAAAAATAAAAATAAAAATTAACCACTCTAAAAGTCATTAAAAAAGAAGAAACTAGTAATATACCAAAATAACTAATTTTTTTAGCATTAAATTTTTATTTTTAGTTTTTTTGCTAGATGTATGCCTATTTGGGAATCCACCATCTAGCTAAAAGTCAAAAAACTACTTAATTATTTAATTTTTTCTATTTTTTTACATATATTTTCATAAAAAATAAAAAAAATTATTAAAAAGCTAATTTCTAAAATAAGCCTTATTATTTTTAGCTAATGGGTTAGCTTTTTAGCCTACTTTGAAGTAGGTGTGTATATGGGAATTGGGCTTTGCTAAAGAGCTCTAATTAGAGCTGTCCTCCAACAGCTCTAATGAGCTGGCATCACTTAGTTGTGTCATACATAAAGAAAGAACTACATTAAATAAGACACAAATATGACTGATGAGATTTTAGATTTGGCTTGATTTAATTTGATTAGGACATAAATGTGACTCAATGTGTTCAACATTTACAGTTGCAAACAAAGTTTTTACATCTATAATTACAAATATTATATCATACATCTATAAAGTCTGTATTTGGTACTTTTTGTACACTTAGACTTCGTTTAGAAATAAGCTATTTTAATAATTTTTTGACTTTTTAGTTAAAATATGAGGTAAAAAAATTAATATGTTTAGGATGACTTTTTAGCTTTTTATGAAAAGATGTGCAAAAAGTAGGGAGAAAAAAAAAAATCTTTAACTTTTTGGTATAAGTTGTCGATTTTTTAATTTTTTAATAATTTTTTGACTTTTAAATTAAAATGGTCACTTGCCAAACAAGACCTTAGACTATTTTTACTTTTTAAGTTGAAAAAAGGGGATGGGAGAGAAATGAGGGAGTTCACGTGGACAGGCACTTGGGAGCATTAGATGAAGTTGAAGTTGAAGATGAAGAACACACTACCACTGGCATAGGTCAATTGAAGAAGGCCTCTGTCACAAACGTGAATAGCTCAGACCTTTGTCTTGTCTTTAATGAAACCCCCTTTTTTTTTTTTTTGGCTTTTGTTTTTGTGTTTTTGATTCTTCTATGCCTTTATGAATGCTTATAGATCTCTCGGCCGTTCCCATGTTTCTCATTTATATCCAGGGTTGAAGTTGGAATTTTTTATTGTTTGTTAACACTGTCCTTTTCTGTTTTTTTATTTTCGTTTTCACCTTTTTTTTTTTTAACTGAAAACAAAAAATGGTTTAGTATATTGTTTTTTTTTTTTTTTATATATATATAATAAAAGTGAAACTGATTTTAAAATTTTCAAAATTATAAATAATAAAAAAAGTATTTTCACTTGTTTATAAAATAACTCTCCTCCGTCTCTATCCACCTCCGGCCACCACTAGCCGCCGACCACTTGTGACACTTTGGCTATCAACTCCGATGGCCACCTTTCACCTCCAACCACCATTTCTGGCAACTCAGAAAACATGTTTCTTTATTTTTATTTTTATTTTCTTTCAAAATATTTTTGTACATCAAACAAGTTTTTGTTTTAAATTTTTTACAAAAAATGAAAATAAAAACTTATTTTCTATTTTTTGTAAACAGAAAACAACATACTGACAAGATTATCAAACAAGTTGAAGCGTAGCAAAAAAAAAACAAAAAGTTATTTGGGTAAAAAAATCTCAATTGTTTCGTATAATTTTTGCTCTATATAATTAGGATCTCGGTGCAATCCAAAAAATTACGGTCTTAATGTACAATTTATTATTAGACTATCATTTTAATGCATCTTATTGGTTAATAATATTAATTTATATAAATATAAAAAAAAATACCTTTAGAATTTTTAGAATAAAAATATAATGAATGATATTTACATATCAAATTAATATAATTGATCCTATTAATTAATAAGTGAATAGTTGCCAATCAAAAAGAAATATGTGAATAGTTCAGGTCATGACATATGTATATATTCTAATAATTGAGTGTCCGAATCAACTTATGCACAACTCAACTAATCTTAAGGTCTTAAAGTTAATGATTGGACAAATCTCCAATTTATATTAGGAGAAGCCAATAATAAAATTTAAAATAAAAAGATCATTCTATAAACTTTGTGAAACTACTCATAAATTAAGGGGGCTAACCCTTAGGTTGCTCCTAGGCTCTCATGCAAAATAAGAGATCTTAGGGGGTTTTTTTTTTTTTTTTTTTTGTGGATATCCAGAACACTCCCAAGACAGGACCCTTAGGATCCACCCTTACAAGCCAAACTGGGGGAAGCTAGCTGATCCACCTAACCCGTCAGATTTCCACTTGAGTAGTAGGGGATTCAAACCCTAATCCGTAAAGAGATGAACATGCTCTCTTACCAACTAAGATGGCCCCTTGTTGGTAGATCTTAGGCTTCATTTTTCTTCATTTTCAACTTTTTCTTCAGGGTTTATGCCTACTAATTATCTTGTGGTTAGATCTGGACACACATAAGAGAGTGGCATCCCTGTCAACTAGAACTGGTTATAGGCTTATTCGAACGATATAATTCACCAAATTCGAACCGATTCGTATATAAATGGGCAGTTTCGTAGACACAATACGGGCGAATGTGGTTTAGAATATGACATAATTGCGGGTTGCGGATGGATTGAGGGTTTAACCCACACCTGTAAGAACCCGCCCTTACTTAGACCTTTTTTTTATTAAAACCGGGACTGTTGTTATTTTATTATTGCATTTTGGATTAATGTAAAAGTTAATGAATAATTACTTTTAGGTAAGTTTAGAATTTTGAATGATTTTACTTTAATTGTATTATTGGGTAGTAGATAGTAAATGAGATTAATGATCTAATTTAGGATTTTGAAAGATATGCTTGTATTAGTTTATGATTTGATTTAAAAGTTTAGGATTTTGAATAATTTGTTTGTCTTAGAAATTGATTTTGTTGTGCTTTTAATTTTATAAGTTTTAATTCATTAATTATTAATGTTTGAACATTTTAAAAAATGGAGGGAAAATGGCCCAAAATAAATATTTACAAAATGGGAAGAAAAAAAAAGGCTCCAAAATATATTTTTAAAGAAAAAAGTTCAATCCGCAAACCACCAGCACATTTGCGAACCCTATCCACACAAAACTCAACCCCCACTGCTGGCGGTTGCGGATTGAATTTTTCCCTTATCGCATACATGCGGGCGGGTCCAAACTGATCTACAAACCGTCCAAAACCGAACCACGACCACCTTACCGACAACATTGTTAAGAGTTATTTTGGGAAAATGGTTAAAAATATCTTCTAACTTTTAACGAGTGATTCTATTTTTACACACTATTTACACTTTGTGAACATCTTTATCAGTGCACACACTTAATGAATTTATTTATCTTTTGTTTTACTGATTCCACATACAAAATGTTCTAAATATGCCTATAACATATAATGTGTACAAAAATTCCAACACATATAATATATACACACCACAAAAAACATAAACTCCCGCCACAAGCACAAGCCTAAGTCAAAACCTAAACCGTGCCCTACACACATGACATTTTTCGGCACACTCCACCAATTTTCTAACCATATTTACTAAGGTATGCAAAAAAAAATTTAAATCAATAATTTTTTATATTATTTTACTATTATTCTTCAAAAACTAATACTCTATTTAGTTTTAAATTTTCAAAAATATTTTTGTTAATTTTAAAATCTTATTTTAATTTTTTTATTAAGTAAACTTTTTACATATTTAATCAAACCTTTACTTTTTAGAATCACTTAATTTAGATACATTTAAAAATTAAATTATTTGCCAAAAATCTTTAAAAAAATAATAAATACAAAAAAAAATATGTATTGAATTTTTATATTTTTGTATGCTTTTTAAGTGTATTTAAATTAGGGTTTTTTTTTTTAAGATCCCTGGTATTAACATTTTATAGCATAAAGGATACCAAATATTTTCATAATGTCTAAAGTCCCTCAAGTTGATCCAGATAAAATTGGTCCAGAGAAAATTAGTCCAGAGAAAATTCACATTACAGAGAAATTTGGTTTAGAGAAATTCTAACTTTCTAGAGAAAATTGATAAATTCTGAAGTGAAGTAATAGACTCCCTCTATTGTGTATATACATCTCTACTAGTTTTATTCTTATTATGTATACGGAGTTTTCTATTATTGAGTATTACAACCTAAACACCAGAACAGCTTTTGGTGATTTGTGTAAGGATGTGTCTCTTGTGATGGTATGTAACATAACATGTTGCTTATATATATCTTCATAGAAAAGTGATTTTGATGTTATTATCTTCCTTTTTTAAAAAGAAAGAAAATTAAATTCTTCAATATGTTTTTGAAGTCGGAATCAGTTGTCTTCTTGTCCTAACAATTATTAGAAGGTGCTGCACCTTGGTTTGCTCCATTTGATCGATGCAATTTAAACTCTTTTTTTTTTTTTTTTCCTTTCAATTGGGCAAAAGAATTTAGCAATTTTTGACATTTATAACTAGGTTGGTTAAATTTTGAGAATGAAGTCAGTTCAGAGCTTGTACCGGGTTTTTTTGTTTATGTTTTTTCACCATGATTGTCAAGCCTTTGTAGATGACCAAAACTGAACCTCAATAGCAGTTACTTTCTCTAGCTTCCTGGATTTATCTCCAGAGAAATTTTGAATTTCTCTGACTTCGGAATGTGTTTTAACCAAATTTCTCTGACTTCGGAATTTATCAAATGTGTTTTCATAATGTGTTTTAACCAAATTTCTCTGACTTCCAAATTTTTCACCAGAGAAATTCTGCTCTGAATTTATCTCCAGAGAAATTTTGAATTTCTCTGGAACTGGTATTGATGAACAAAAGACAAGGAAAAAAAAGAGATGAGAGAGACTGATTAGCACACACTGTAGTTCGGATCAACCAAGGATGTATCGAACCAAGAGTAATTAGAAGCTCCAATTCAAGCGGAAATCCTTTATATGCAGGTCTTTGATTCTGAAGTCTTGTCAGAAGCTCTTGCTAGTACGGTGTTGATTTCATCATTAGGGTGTAACATTGCAAACCAGGAAGGTTGTCAGAGCTTCCACCTTCATGTACGTCTATAAAATCGCTCGTCAAATTCCTCAACACATTCAGACCTTGCATTCTTTCATCCACAACGCTTGAATCGATCTTCTTTGCAATTTCATCAATGAAGAACTTTCTCGCTCTGTTTTCAAGCGAAAAGCGTGTTTTCTTCGTGGTTGATTTGAAGGCCAAAGGAAGAGATTAGGGTTTGAAATTGGCCATTAGAGAGAGAGAGAGAGAGAGAGAGAGAGGATAGAGGGAGATAGTGGTGGGATTGGAATAACAAAGGCAAATAAGAGAAACAAAGAGTCAAATTCTCTCTGATATATGTTTAGGGACCTTAGACATCAAAAAATAAGTTTGTGGATCTCTTCCATTACGAAAAGTGGGAGAGGGACCCTAGACTAATTTTCCCTTTAAATTAAGTGAATCCAAAAAATAATAATTAGAATATTAAAAATGTTCACTACAACAAAAGAATACGAATTGAAATTTCTAAAAATTATTTTTTAAAACTCAAAACCAAACTGTGTAAGTTATTGTTATACTATTTTCCTTATTCGTTCCATATTGACTAGCAACGAGATGGAAATAATTTGGTACTGGTTATCCAAATACATTAAACAAATTCGACAATCAACAATTGAATCAAACAATAGTTTTTTATTCTGTACTTTCGAACCAAATATAAATTTTCGACATATAACTATTTTTTAAGTTCATTTTCGAATATATGAAATGTTTTCAAGAGTTAATTTCCGTATAGGTGCAACATTTTCAAAACTGATTTTTAGAATGATAATTGCGACAATTAAAAAAAAAAAAAAAAACCTTCCGAACCAAAAAAACTCACATATTCGTTGCCTAATTTTTTATTAACAATCTTTTTTCTTTTTCTTCTTTTTTTTTCTTTTTTTTTTTTTTTTTTTCTACATCTAAACATTCATTGTTTTGTAAATCCTCCATCATACAAATCAATAACAACGGTGGGGTGTAATGGAACAATATTATAAGTAATGGATGAGAAGTGAAAATTTGAGCAATATTGGTCAAATCTATAAGAAACAATGAAGGAATAATAAAATGAACAATAATCTCAATGGAGGGAGTGAGAAAGGTACAAAAAATTAAAAAGTAAGTCTAATGTGTGTATTTTTTGAAAAGAAAATATGTACTGAGAATTTCCATATAAAATATGTGTACCAAGAAAATTCAGTTTTAAGGATTGATATATATATTGATATCCATATTGGTCATTTTGTTTAGTGGTAAAATTATTATAAAAATTAATTAATTCATTAAGTGTATGCACAGAGAGTAAATAATGTGTGGAAATAGAACTACCCTCTTTTAACTCATTTTGAGTCATCCCATCTCTCACTTTTTTTACACGTTTTCAAATTTTTTACACGTTTTCAAAAACAGATCTGCTGGATAACTCAAATTTTTCCTGGCCCGAATGACTCGAAATGCCAAAACTACATCGTTTTGATACTTTTTTTTTTTTTTTTTCTTCTTCCCCTTCTCTTCTTCCTTTTCTTCCTTCCCTCTTTCTTTTTCCTTTCTCTTTTCCCTCTGTTCTTTCCACTAGCTTTGAACTCAAAATCAAAATCAATTTTTTTTTTTCCCTTCCTTTTCTTCCTATATTCAAAATCAAAACTTAGAATAAAAATCAAAACCAAACCCACATAATTAAAATCAAAATCAAAACCCAAAATCAAAACTAAACCCAAAATCAAAATTAAAATCCAAAATCAAAAATCAAAACCAATCCCATAGAATCAAAATCAAAATCAAAACAACCACAGCCAAAAATCAAGCTTCGACCTCTTCGTCCATGGCGGTGGGTTGGGTTGCGGTTCAGCCAAAGATCATGGCGAGCTAGGTTGTGGTTCAGCCGAAAATCATGGTTAAGCCAAAGATCAAGCTTCTGTTCCTCCTCTCTTTTTTTTCTTCTTCTCTCTTCCTCTTCCTCTTTCTCTTTCTCTCTTTCTCTTTCCTCTCTGTTTCTCTCAAACCAATTTCGAAGAAGAAGGAAAAAGAAAAAAAAGAAGGAAAAAAAATGCCAAAACAACATTGTTTTGGCACTACTAGGATTCGGGGCATTCGAGCCCTCTCTAATTTTCGAGCTAACAATCATTCTTTATTTCCAAAAACAAAAAAAACAAAACAAAAAAAAATTTAAAAATTAACTTTTAACCATCTTTTCAAAACAACTAAATGTTCCATACATGGACCGGATACCTAGAAAGATAACCCAAACCAAAGCATTTTTTGTGAGCATTTCAAGCAACCTTAAAAGAAACAAACAAATAAACAAACTTGAATATTTGGCATTTTGTCTAATTATATCATGTCATCTGGGCATATTAGGTCATTTTCAATTTATTTATTTTTTTATTTTTTAATTTTTTTAATTTAGAGTCTAGGACCTAAAATTAAAAATTTCACATAAAAAAATTCCCTAAAGATAACAACTATTTTGATACTCAAACAAAGGTCTATCTAAGAGACGGCACAATCTTTTAGTTAGATACATATCAATCCACCTAGGCAATGTAAAGGCCCCTTTTTTTTTTTTTTTTTGGCCATACCAACTAGACAAAATGCAAAAAATAGTCATATAAATGGATATAATTTTAATATTAGATTTGTGTATAGAATTTTATATAGGGGACTTAAATATAAGTCTTAATAGGTGAACTTCTTATTTAATATATCTAATAATAATTAATGATATTTTTTATCAAATACTATTAAAAAAAGTCACTAATTATTAATTTTTAGTAACTGTTCAAAAATTTTGTTACAAAAAAATCACTAATTATAAATTTTAACAATAGTTTAAAACAATTGTTACAAAAAAATATTACTATTTTTAACTTTTAGTAACAGTTTAAAAATTTTATCATATAAGAATATCACTAATTATCAGTTTTAGTAAGAATTTATAAAAATCTCGACAAAGAAAGTCACTAATTGTCAATTTTTAACTACATGTAAAACAAATTGTCACAAAAAATTATGTTTAGCAACGATTTTACTAAGACTTATTTTTCATAGGACTTAATAATGTCTAACTATTATGACTTATTAATAATTACCCTATTAATTAATTTAATTATAAATTCCTTGTAAGAAGTATCTCTAAAAACATCAATCCTCAAAACATCCACTTTCACTAATCTCCACCTCCCCAGCCATGCATAAGTTCCATTTTGATTATGGTAGGGTGCCTCTAAATGCATCTCAAAAATATGATGGAGCTCTCTATTTCTTTAAACACCTCATTCTTAAATTTAAATTTTAGTCTTCTTTGAAGATCCTAATTAATTCCGACCTTAACTCCACCCACCTCAACCACCTTCTGCCATCCCCCGTGTCGGTGCCACCTCTACCACTACCCTACCATCTCCAGCATAGAAAATAATCTCTCCAAATCACAATAAATTTATATAAGGACCATACCCTTTATTTTCTATGCGCTTCGTAACTTGCATGTCTTTGTAACTTTTTTAACTTGATGGCTATGGCTATGGCTATGGCTATGGCTATGGCTATTTAATTAAAAAAAAAAATTGCACCGTAAATGCAAGCAAATCTAATGATTAAAACTTTAGAAAGAAGTTGATTAATGGACAAGACTTAAACCAAATTTATACAGCAGATCACAAGCAACATGATGTTAATAAATCCCAAAATGTGTTACTAAAGTTCACCATAATATATGAACACTAAAAAAGATAATTTGAATAACTTACAACACATGAATGTTACTCGTTCTCTCTATCGAAATTCTGCAATCTCAAATACTCGAGCAGTTCCATCAATCGAAACGGAAACCAGGAATTCTCCGTTAGCAGATACAGCCAGTGACTGAATGGCATCGGAGTGGCCACTGAAGGTCTTCACACACTCTCCAGAGAGACTGTCCCACAATCGTACCTTCCCGTCTACACAACCTGTAGCCAAGAACCTTGACGCACCTAGCCATGACAAGCATGCAACCCCATCCTGCACCCAAGAAACACACTCTTAATGATAACCGGTGATCTAAAAATCATAGATCCTTCGAACACTTTCAAATATGTCTGATAGTCTTTTTTCCATCTTCATAATAAAAATAAATATAAATCTTAATTTTAAACATGTGCCTGGCACTCTTTCTTGTGACATGTCCGTCACTTCTTGACCATGTCTATCACTAAAAAATAAACATGAATCCAACACTTCATGGACATTTACTAATGTATGATGTTTAAAGTTTAAAAATTTGACATTAATATCTCATAACTGTAACAAATTTCTCTCTTAAGAACAATCCTATAGAAGTTTCACATAAAATTAAATGAGAAAGATAAGTAAATATATTAACAGATGGCTTAGGATGATGAGGGAAATGTTTTAATTAATTATGTTTGCTATAATTTGTCAAATTTTTAAGTATTATTGTCTAGTAATCTAAAAATTAATTTAAGAGAATTAGATACAAAATTTACTTAGTATGAAGTAATTATTTAGTTTGGTATATATTATGCACATATATAACTACATACTATAATATATTCCTAGATTAGATATAGTTATTTGTGGCATGTCCAAACAGTTTGTGCCCCTACTTTTTTGGAATTAACTGTGTAAAAGAGTTCATGTTGTGCCGTATTTGTGTCTCATGTCCGTGTCTATGCTTCATAGCCGGAGATGGAAATGTCATAACCCCCTAAGTTTATACAAACTAGGTGGTCAATCACATCATACATGCCAAAATGATTTTTATTTTTTTAGTTATTCAAAACTAAAATCCAGCATCTTCAGGGAAAAAGAAAAACACAAAGCAGAATGCCAGACAAACCTCATGGTCGCACGTGCAGCGGGGCAATGAATGCTGCAGATCCCAAACAATAAGCTTCTGATCCATGCTTCCTGTTGCAGCCCAAGGGGAGCTGTCATGCAAATTTTAGTCATGTTAGTTCATTTAGGACACATGATTAGTGAACGGAACAATGGATAAATTTAAGAGAAAAAAAAAAAAAAAGTCAAATTCATTTTACCTCCTTGTAGTTTGTGATTGGAGCATTTTACCCCCCATCGTTCAAATATAACCAGAAAACCCCCACATGGTTTTGAACTACAGTGTTACCGTTAGTTTTTCCATTCAAACTAACGGAAGATATTACCCACCATTTTTTAGAGTGGATTTTGTTTTCTAAAAAATAAGAATGAAATTAATACAACAAATGGACAATTTTACCTCCATTTTCTCCAAACCTAAAATTAGATTAATATGTTAATTAAAATAAAATAAAATAAATTAAAATATAATTAAGAATTGATTTAAAATATAACTAAATAAAATATATAATAAACAATAATTAAGAATTGATCTAAAATATAAGTAAATTAAAATTAGATTAACATGTTACAAACTATAATAAATAATTAAGAATTTAAGATTAATTGTGATCTAAAATATAATTAAATCAGAAATAGAATAAAAAGGTAGTAATTACAATAAATAGTTAAATATTTAGGATTAATTGTAATCTACAATATAATTAAATTAAAATTAGAATAAAAATTTAAGAACTACAATAAATAATTAAGAATTTATAATTAATTGTAATTTAATTGAATTAATACTAGACATTAAATTATGCGTGTAAGAGATGGAAGAGAAAGAAAATTACAAAAAATATAGAATTTGAAGGTATTATAGTCATTTCACATATATAATTAACGGTGTTAACCGTTGCATTTTAATCCAAAATCACATGAGGGGCATGTGGCTATTTTTAAAAGACAAGAAAGTAAAATTCTATCAAGCCATACCACAGCAAGGTATAATGGATTTTTCCCTAAAAACAAGGGCTAATTACATTTTACCCCTTGTAATTTTATCAAAAAACACTTCAACTCCCTAAAGTTTAAAATATATAAAATCACAACTCTCCTGAAAGTAAACCGCATCATAGAAACTGTATAACATCACAACTCTTCCAAAATCCATTCTTTGTTTTTTTTTTTAATTTTTAAAAATGACGGATCTAGGTCTCACATATAATGAATTGCAAATATAGAAGGTTTAGAGAGAGAGATCAAGCAACCAAGACAATAGGTTGAACTTTTGCAATTTTATTCATAATTCGAAGCTTCTTCATACTGCCTACATGTTATCCCGAACATGATTGTCTTGATACACAAAGTACATGTCCTGTTTATAATCAATTTATGATTTATTACGTTATATATAATATTCTTTGTTCCTTTTATAAAAAATTTCCAGCTTGTATCATAAATTGGATGGCCTATTCTGAGGCACACAATTCCATCCAAGTCGTATACCATCTATGTATATGAAGAAAAGTTCAACTCATTATATCAATTACTGATAACATGCTTTTCGGGAAAAAAAAAAAAAAAACAGGTTTTTCAAACTGTTTAACGATTATATCAATTAATGTGATTCAAAAAAGTGTGTGATGTCAATCAACCACCAAATTGATTTTTCTGCAAAAGAACATTTATTTTCATGAGCTCTTAATGGAGCTACTGTCAGTGTGAACAAGATAGAGTGACAAGTTGATTGGGTTTATCTGGCATTACTGTTGGGTGTGGGTGTTGAATTGTTGGTGAAGGCTTCTATGGAGAAGGAAAGAAAGCAAAACAGAAGGTGATGGAATGGCAGAGGCTACTGTTGCTGTTGCCGTAGAGGGAGGGAGAGAGGGAGCAGAGAAATAAGGGGTCTACAGTAATTTGACTCTCAAAATACATCAATGCACAATTAACACGCACATGGTTAACAACTGAGCAACACCCGTTGTTATGGATAACTGATTCTGTTAGTTTTGCTTTTTACTCCAAATCACAAGGAGGTTATGTATATATTTTTATACTTTCAGGTAGGTAAAGTGTTTTTGAGTAAAACCAGGAGGAGTTAAAGTGTAATTAACCCTTAAAAAAAGGAGGAAAAAAAAATGCTCAAAAAGTCAAGAGCTATCTTGACTTCCTTCAAAGGGTTTCGATCCTTTGAGTAAAGAAAAGATGGCGAGAAACACCTAAAGGTGATTTAGCAAATTCTATTTGACATGCTTAAATAGGATTACTTCTTATATGGTCAGAAGCATTATTTGCATAATCAGCATTCTCAACACCAATTAAGAAACAAAAATACTATATTATTCATCCCCAAGGTTTTTAATAAATTGGGAGTTAGCTCAAACATATAATTGCACAGAAAATCCACATGGCAAGATCACACAAACACCAGTTAAAGGTGAAAATAACCATTACATGCTATTTGATGGCTGACCTGGAATAGGAAAATAAAGAATTAATAAGTCAGGTTCAGCACGTGTTTAAATGCAGAGTGAGGGACCTTGACAACTTAAACATATATTTAAATCTATATGTTTCATTCTTGTTTCAAATTGGTCATTGTATCCCAAAGTGACTCATTCACAGGAGGCAAGTTCAGATGTGCCAATTTTGATTGGCAAGCTACCTCCCTAAGCGGTGAAGAGAGGTCCCATGTGCCAATTTTGATTAGCAAGCTACCTGCCTAAGTGGTGAAGAGAGGTCCCATGCGCCAATTTTGATTAGCAAGCCACCTCCTTTAGTAGTGATAGGTCCCAAGTCAATATGTAAAGACTTGCAGACAAAAAGGAGGAAGCTGGCATCCTCTAACATGTGCATTTGTATTTTCTCTTCTTTCTTGTGTCATATCTCTGATAGACACCAAGACACCATTCTAATCGCATCTACCATTGAACTTGGTAATTCATAGAGGTTTTTATCTCATATATTATAGAAACATCTTGACCACTAGATTTCCAAGAGTTGAAAATTCAAACAATCCTAAAATATGAGTAAATAGTGGTTTCTTGATGCATTCTTGACCAAAGATTGGAAAATTATTATTATAAACTTGTGTTGTGTTCCTCTGTTCCTGCCATTAATTAGGTAATACACCTTAATTCATATAAATCTATTTTCTTGAGAAAACACAGAAGAAATTAATAATTAAATAAAATCTCTTAGTATGTACCTTATTGCAAGCCCGATACATTCAATAGAGTCTGAGTGCGCATTCAAAGAACTAACAACCTGTGGATGGAAACTCAAGTTTTTAATCACCAAAAAATACAAACATGACTATGCACAAGAGATTACAGACCTGCCTATAATTAGAAACATACACCCACAATCTGAAATTTATTTTTTATCCACATAATACAACCCAATGCCGTAAATATGAGTTGACTGCACATATATAGAAGCACATCCATTTCATATTTATAAGCAACAAAATGCAAAGATGAATACAATTATAATACCATGATGGGCTGTAGCATATTTGAAATGATCACTAGTCTATATTTCCACTTCCCATAAAAAAGAGAAAATACATGGTACATAAAAATTCATAGATCAATTATAGAAAAGCGGCTATTGCTTGGTCTAGTGGTAAAAAATTGGGCTGTCAAGCATAGGGCTGCAAATGAACAAAATTGTTCGTGAACAGGCTCGAGCTCAGCTTAGTAAGAGCTCGTTCGAACTCGATTCATTAAATTTTTAGAGTTTGAGTTCGAGTTTGTTAAAATCTTAATAAACAATCCCAAACATACTAAAACTCGGCTCGTTAGCTCAGCTTGTTTAACATTTATTTAAATAATAGAATAAATATATTATTTGTAAATTAAATAATGTAAAAATGTGTATAAAAAATAAAATAAATATGATATTTATATATTTAAATAATGTAAATAATACTTATATTTATTTATATCTAAATAATAGCTAACTATAGATAATGCATTTATATAATAGTGGTGGTAGATATTATTATTTTGGTAAGATATTGACTTTTCTTTTACTATGTTTATATACATTGTATAATCAAAATTTC
>CM069910.1:68613990-68831490 GCA_036172215.1 Camellia granthamiana | reverse complement strand
TACAAGTCTTGTACATAAATAAAAGTGGTGAGAATTTATTTTATTCAAAGAGTTAATCAACATAATCATAATTTAACCCAAGACAAAAAAGATAAGTGTTCATAATCAAAAAAGAAGTCAGCTTGAGTAGATAAAGAACCAAAACTGAGAACTTACCAGTGTGGCCAGTGAATATGTGCATGGAATCATCATCTTCCTCTGAAACAACCCAACACAATTAAACTAAAGCTGTGTTTGGTTGGGGGATATTAAAAGGGATTTGGAAAGAAAAAGAGAAAAGTTAGGTGAAATGTGAATAGAATTCACACACCTTCTTCCTTTTCATTTCTAAATCTTTTCACAAAAACTGATTACTACAATTATAACTATATAATCAGCATCAAAATCTTTATAAATAAATAAAAGAGGATTCAGTTAAATGAAAGCACTGAAAAAGATGAAAAGAGAAATGAATGATTTGAGTGAATTGAAAGAAAATATTGGAGATTACCAAGAGGTTCGGCATCAGATCCTGCTTCGTCGTCAGCGTCAGGAAGATCTGAAACCAACAGAGAGAGAGAGAGACAGAGAGAGATTGTATTATATAGATTGAGAATATGATATGAATGAAGAGAGAGAGAGGGAGAGAGAGAGAGGACCTTCATCGTCGACGGGGATTTCGTGGAGGATATCGCTTTCGTGGAGGAAAACCTCGCCGCCTTCTTCTTGATCTTCATCGTCGTTGTCATGAGAGCTCATCTTTGCCCTCTGAGAAGCTGCGATTGAGAGGAAGGTTTTTGCAGGGTTTGCTGAAGGACTTGTCTTTCTAAAATGTCTCAACACAAAGTTTATAATTTATCAATATCAAAATCAAAATACAATTTACTTCACACATCACTAATTATTTTCCTTATTTTCCAAATCATTTATTAAATATTTTCCAAATCATTTATTAAATATTAATTTAACAAAAATTTTGGTAAAAATAAAATATAATCTATTCTACTTAGTCTAAATCAGGGTTTCAATAAAAATTTCATGAATCTCATAGGATTGGCAAGAGAACTTGAAACACTAGTACCACTCCGACCGTGTCTTATTTTGATAATTTACACGTCATTTTATAATAAAAAATTAATATATATCATTCATGAAAATTATTATATTGATTTGATAATTATAATATTTTTATTTTATCACATTTATTTTTAAACAAAATAGAAAACAATTATATTTTTAAAAATATATAATCCATTTTCTTATGTCAAATTCATCAAACTAGAGAGAATTCAATCCAATCAAATATTTCATCAAATTTTTATCAAATTTTTACTGAAATGTGATAAAATTATTATAAAAATAAACAATTGAAAATCATTTTTTCCACCCTTTACAAAAGATTTTTTTAAATATGTTAGGTATTATAAAAAAATATATTTAAATTAGAGTGATTTATATCAAATTAAATTTTTAATCTAAATTATTGAATAAATTTAATGAAAAAATAAATAAATGAAACGTTAGACATACTCTAATTTTATAGGAAAAATAACCAATAAGTTCTATTTTACTCTCAAGATCACTGTTAACTCCTATTAGGTTTTCAAATGAACAACTAAAGTCCTATTTGTTATAACATGTTCCCAGAAGATTCATTAGTCCATGCATCTTATTCCAATTTTACCCTTCTTCTTTAATATGAACAATTTTATACAAAATTTTAACATAATTAAAATTTAAAATTCTAATTTTAAAAAATATTAATATTATATTAAAAAAATTATAAATAACAATTGGACAGAAACAAGTATGGTATAAAATGCATCATTTTCTGTTATTTTAAATTATGAATTTTTTTAGTGTAAATAATCTAAAAAAGCTAAATTCTATTAAAATTGCAAAAAGTTATAAAAAATAATAATATGAAATTTTTATATATTTTTCAGTGCATGAGATAGTTTTATACTTATACTTTTATTTATGAAAATTCATTTAATTTCAACAATTAAAAACATTTTTATTATAAAATTTTAAATTAATTTAAATTATTTATGAAATTGTTGGTTCATGTTGAGAAAGATAAAATTAAAATAAAATATACTATTGTGAATAATTGAATTTTTTATAAAATTTTATTAAAAAAATAATATCTATTTGTTAATATTAAAATCTGATATAACTCAATAATAATTTTCAAAATAAAATAGAATTTATTGATAATTTTTCATTGTCCTTTATGATTTTTTAATACAATATCATAATTTTTATAATTAAAAAATATAATTTTATTTAGATTAAAAATATTTATGAAAATGTTGTGCATATTAAATGAGAGATAAAATTGGAATAACATGCATCATTATGGAATAATGAACTTTTTAAAAATATTTTAAGAAAAATAGGATTTAATTGTCCATATTAAAACTTTATAGGACTCAATAGTAATACTAAAAGTAAATTATGACTTATTAATCATTTTTCCAATTTTATATCCACCCCATTCTTATAAGTTAGCATCAACTACCAAATTAGTTTCGAAATCAAAGTATAGCCAAATCGTGAATTTTTGCTCAAAGTTAATTTTTAAACCATATCATTTTATTTGGTGATTAATAATTGTACCCAAAAAATAAAAAATTATGGATCCCCTGTATAACTATATCACTTTACCCGTCAACATATTTAACTCCTAATTTTTTAATTTATTAAGGATAAAACGATATATCAACTATACATGTCAATTTTATAGTAAAATGCACATTCAAAAATTAATTTTTATTTATATACCTATATACTACATTTTTGCTTTGGTTATAAAGTTAGTATGCACATATATTTTTTCCTTACATATTTTTTTAAATAATATTGTGGTACACACTTTCAAATATGCAAGTTACGACATTTATGGATTTAATTATCACAAATGTTATAACTCAATCATATAAGAATCATAACTAAAGTATATATATAACAAGTTATAACCAAACAATACAAGTATAAATAACGAACTCTTAAATTATAATCAAAATAATATCATAATCAATATCACAATAAGTTATAATTAATATTATAATAAATCATAACCAAAGACTACAAAGGTCATAACCAATTGTGCATATGTTTACCATAGAATTTTCCTTCTTTTTTTTTTTTTTTTATAGGGGATAATAGTATATACACATATATCTTTTATACCATTATAAAGCAAAAAACAGTTACGGTGATGTAGACGAAGCCAACTCATGCTGTAACTGCTTGGAGCGGTTTTATTTTATAATTGATTGGAGTAGTTTTTGACCCCATTTGACTGTTTAAATTCATAATTATCAATCTAATTGTTTCACTCAACCCTACCAATATATATCAACTCTTCTATTGATATTTTGGTAGAATTGAGAGGCTCATAATTGAGGGACAAGGGACAACTCAATGAACCACAAGGGACAAATGAATGAACTATAACTATTTTTGTGGAGTTCTCTATAGCTCCAATACTATTCGAGATTGGATTTAGACCTTCTTCAGTCCTATGAATACTAGGCATCTTCTATTTATTTTTTAATTATGTGTCAATACTTCAGTATGTGATCAATTTTTTACTTTAATTTAATACTAAAGAAACAATAATTTTTAACAAATTCAAAAGTGTAGCGATGAACTCATCTTCTTCAACCTTGAATTCACACTTCCACTTGAGATATTTCAAGCCCTAATTTGATGACTCATTTAAACATGAGTCCCACTCATTCCCTATGATGAAAATGTATTTTCAAAACAAAACCCACGTGAAGAAAATATTTGAAGCTAACATTGGGATCTAGGTGTGGTTATTTTCCTTTGATGTTATTGTATTCATCTGTTAGAAATGTGACCATTGAAGGAAATTGATATTGAAAAAATTGGTTCAACAAAGATCAACGAAAGTAGGTAAATATGGTTTAATCGTACAAGATGAGCAAAAAGACTAATAAAGAAACTAACATGATCAAGATGTTTTGAAGCACCTATTAAAACTCTGATCAATACTAGATAATTCTATCCCTAAAGCATACCACAAGGCTTTAAATGGGCCCCCGCTAGTGGACGGTGGGATTGGTCTCCCAGGAATTAGTCGAGGTGTGCGCAAGCTGACCCGGACACCCTGAGTTATCAAATGACTATAGTAATATCATGATTCATGGATACTCAATTATCTAAAACGATGTAGTTTTCGCATTCGAGGGATTTAGATCTATATTGACCGGTGATATTCAATTGTAATAATGGGTTAACTCTTCAATTAATGAAATGGAGATTTCCATTCCATTCAAGAAATGAAAATGATGTGGGTTTTTTCAAGATAAGATAAGTGAATATTGACATTTGAATATCAAAGACTACAACATTCTTAGCATAATAGAATTGAAATTGGCAATATTTGAACTTGTTTTTAAAACAAAAATAGAAGGGAAATTGAGCAAATGAAATCCAAACATACCATTGATTAAGGCTAGATTTGGATTTACATTTGTAGATGGAATTTTATTTAGTTGACAGTAAAATTTCACTACCGAAATGTAAAATAAAATAAAATAAAAATATCACCACCACCACAGCCGAGGGAAATAAACTTAGACAATCATAATTTCCGCACAAAGTTTACCAATTAATTTTGAAATCATCCAAAACATTCATGGAAACATCCCAATTGCTCAAAATATAAATTGGAAACAAAATGTAAATTAATTAAAAACAAAATACATTAATAAACCCCCAAATCCCAAAAAAAAAAGAAAAAAAAAAGTCTCTGAGAACTCATACTGCGAGTTGAACATCTCCGATATCGAGCTGAGCAGCAATGTCTTCAAGCTGCTTCTTCACACTCATATCAATCAACTTCGATCCATCTTTCCCATACCTGATCGTGAATCCAGCCACCAACGATGGATCGATCACCGTCTTGATCCTCACGTTCTTCGCTCCCGTCAATTTCTGAACTCCCTTCGCGATCTGCGCCAAGTGCTGCGACTCCAATTTCACCACCGAACTCACAATCGCAAGCTCCGTATCAGTCAATTTGTTGTAAACCACCTCGAACTCCTTCACTATCTCCTTCACCAGCTCGATTCGCTTCATATCGATCAGGATGTTGACGAAATTCGCCGTGTGAGGCTGGAGACTCGATGTCGATACGATGTCGTCGATCACTTTCCGCTTCTTCTCGAGGTCGATGGTAGGGTTTACGAAGAAATTGTAGACCTGAGGGTCGGAGAATAGCTTGTCAATCTTGTCCATGTCGGCGGAGGTAGCTTCTAGGGTTCCGTTCGACTTCGCGACTTCGGCGAGCGCGGAGGCGTAGCTTCCGGCGGCGCTGTCGGCCATCTTGGCTCCTGCGGCGCCGCCGCCTCCGCCGGAGAGTTTGACGGTGAGGTTGGGGATTTTGAGGGAGGAGAAACCGCCGGAGAACGAGAGGTTTAGAGGCTTGAGAGGATTGAATTTGGCGGTGATTTGAGTCGACGGTGGCGATCTGGACTGGAATGTGATCGGAGTTTGTTGCAGAGCGGCCATTGTTACCGGCGACAGCGAGAGCGAGAGAGAAAGAGAGAATTATAGTGCTTTGAATTGATAAAGATTGGAGGTAAAATTCGTTTTGGTGAGAACGGACGGTTTGGATTGGGAAGAGTGGAATGATCGACGGTGGATAAGAGATTGATTATCTTGTAACTTCGGAGAACGATGGCCTCTTATCTGCACCAGATAACGAGTTGACACGTGTGTGAATGATATTTGTGATTCATTTTCTGACCAAAATATCCTTTTCTTTTGAGAAGCGTTTAGGTCTTCATTCCAGGGATGAGGGAGTCCAAATCATCTGCCCTTTTTTTCTTCTGCGGCTGCTTCGGTGGCCTGCTAAAATGATGTCGCTTTGATTTATTTATTTTTTTTATCTCCTTCTGACTTTTCTTTTCATTTTTTGAACCCTTATTTTTTTGAGAGAGACGAAAGGAGAGGCGAGAGGAGCGAAATAAGTGCTCAATTTCAATGGGTAACTTTGCACATGAAATGTGAAGCAAATTTTTACACTGTAAACAAACATAAACTCAATCTCCATCAACAGCCATCATAGGAACTGCAAGTATAAATCAAGTTCTCATTGTTATTGCACAAAATCAATGGATATGGGTGATTAGGTTATTGAAACTCAATCTTCTTCTTCTAGATATTATTGTTTTGCTTGGGATTGAACAGAGCACACTTGACATTGAGGATAAAAGAACACCCCATACACTTGTAACTGAACCCTTTGTAGCAATTGCCTCTACAAGCATTGCAAGGGTTGAAAGGATTGATTTTGTGGGAAACAAAGAAGGTGTGGTGAGGAAGAGAGTGAAAGGGGCGGTGATTGTCGCTTCGCGCCCCTCCACCATCTTTTGTCCTTTGCTGTTGTCGTCACCTCCCTCCACCATCTCTCTCGGTTCATTTCTCTCTACATCTCTCTCTCTCTCTCTCTCTCTCTCTGTTTAGCGTCTCTCTCTCTCGTCTTTGTCTCTGTTAGGGCTAAACAGACTCAGATGGATGAGATGATAGAAAAAGATGAAAGTGAAAAAAAGCGAGAAACTCAAATTTTGGAAAGAAAAAAAAAACACAAACACTAAACAAAACGATGTTGTTTTGGCGAGGGCCGCAAGGAGAGCCGTAGGAAATGGCAACTAATGATCCTCACTTAGAGATAAGGGTGTAAAAATGGCTCGAGATTTGTGGACAACTCAAAATTCATCCATAGTCTGAGGTGGACCCAACCCAGTTAGATTTGACCCCAAGTTCAGTCTAGGACCTTGGATCTGGATTTGGGTCTGAGCTGTCATTTTGAAACTTGACTCAAAATATTTTTACGTCCTGACCCAGCAACCCATCCACTCCCCTCCTCTTTGCTAGATTACCAACGATCAAAATTAAAAAAAAAAAATTTGTTATAACTTGCAACGATAAATAAATAAATAGTCATTTCATTGCGTAGATTGATGCACTGCGCTGTCCCATGCCAACGGAATAAAATAATAATAATTTAAATGTTTGCTACTGCAGTAAAAATAAAAAATAATAATAATTCAAACGGTCACATGACCGGTTAAAACAACGACCCAATTTTTTTATTATTTGCAAATTTATCTCATCCTCTCAAGCTCCTATAAATATCCTTCATCTTTCAAAATAAATCTCACAAACAATTTTCTCTCTCAAACCCTTAGGTTGCGTTTGATTTAATTTTGAAATTGTGATTCTCTTTTTGGAGTTGTGATTTGAGTGTGAAATTGTGAGTCGGTCGAGATTTGAAAAGAGAAAATTTGTTTGGTTATGAATTTTGAAAAGTATTTTGAAAGGAGTTTTTGAATTTTTAATTTTGAAAAGAGCGGATTGAATCTACCCAGTCATCTGCCTAGACATTCTCTCGGACTTCCAGTCAATCTTACGCTTGGTTGACTGGAACAGTAATTTTTTTTTTTTTTTTTCAATTACAAGCTGTGATTTGAAATATATTTGCTTTAGATATTTTTTAAATTTAGAAATAATTTTTTTGAAATTTTTTATAAAAATAATTTAAGAATCCCATCACTAACCATTTTCAACACTATATCATTAAAAGAGTTTTGAAAAGAGTTTTGTATTTTGTGTTTGGTTATGAGTTTTGTGTAATTTTGAGTTATGTGTTTGATCATGAATTTTGAAAAGTATTTTAAAAATTTTGCCTTTGGAATCATAATTCCAAAGGCAAACCAAACGGAGCCTCAACCTCTCTCAACTCTTTCAATTAATTTTGAAATCACATTCCTAAGTGACAATTGCAATTGTACAAGAAGAAACTTTCATTAGAATAAACTCATTTTCGGTAAGATTAATTAGTTTAATGAAATTCATTAGTTACTCATTTTTTATTAATTATTTCTTAACATATATTAGTTGTTATTGTTTACTCATTATTGTTACTCATTATTTAAATTATTTGTTAGTTCTTATATATTATTTTACTTACATTACCATAAATCCTATTATTCCTAATGCTTATGTCGATATTGATACATATACTACACAACATGAATCTGTTGATTCTCATTCTAATGTACCTAATATCCCTCTTCCAACAGCTGGATCATCATTTAGGGGCACAACTAGTGGTGTTTGTGAACATTTCGAAAAAAATATCTATAAATAATTCTGATGGTATAATTACATTTAAAGCAAAATATAAATATTGTATACCTTTACTTAGTGTTGCATCTGCAGGGATACTAGCCATCTAAAAAGGCATGTTAACAGGCATTTACTATGTCAACAACCTGATATTAGAAGTAAAATGCAATTAGGGGCTTCATCAACTGATCATTTGCAAACATTTTCATATGATCCTATATATACACAAAATTTTGTAGTTGATTATATTATTAAAAAAGAATAATCTTTCTCTACTATTGAATGTCCCGATTTTGCTCTAATGAATCATGAAAATTTTGCATCGCAACATCAAAGTTTTTCAAAAAATATTACTAAAAATAGAATTTTGAAAAAATTTGAGGATATTAAAAGTAAATTATTTGGCATATTTAAAAAATTGAATGGAAGAGTTTGTTTAACATCTGATCTGTGGTCAAATAATGATTTAGAATATCAATCTATCACTACACATTTTATTAATAATGATTGGAAATTAAATAAAAGAATTATTTCGTTTAGATTAGTTAAATTTCCATACACTGATCATTTGCTTGATATAAAAATAATAAATATATTATATGAGTGTACTTTGAAAAATAAAATATTTACCTTTAGTTTAGATAATGTAACATATTACAATTAGACTGTAATCCATTTGAAATCAACTTTAGAATTACTTATTGATAGTGATTTATTTTATGTTCATTGTTGTATCCATATTTTAAACTTGATTATTAAAGAAGCTATGCATATATACGAGACTTCTGTACTGGTAATAAAAAATGTGGTTATTACTATTATGTCTTCTGCTAATCGAATTTCGAAATACAAGAAAATTTGTCAACGAGAAGGTATGTTATTTAAAAAATTAATTTTAGATATAGACAGTAGGTAAAATTCAACGTATAATATGTTAAAAAGAGTTTGTAAACAAAGAAAAACAATAGGTTTATTTTTTGCAATGATATCTATAAGAAGAGTACTGACTCCCACAAAATTTAATCGGCGCCAAGTAACTTTGTATAAAGATTTTTTGAAAGTTTTTGATACTGCAATAAAATTATTTTCTTACATATATTCATATTTTATCATTTGTTTTACATAGGTTAACAAAAATAATTAAATTTTCGTAAAATATATGGATAATGAATATCATGTAACCATTATTATTTAAATGAAAGAAAATTTTGATAAATGTTTTGATCCATTGCCTATTTTTTAGATTTAGTCATAATAATCGATCCTAAGTATAAAGAAATTGGTTTACAAGAATTTTTAGAACATATTTTGCTGATTAAAAATAATTTGCCAATATTATGCAAACATACAAAACATTATTTGAAGAATACATAGCAGTTACATCTACAAATGCACCTTACACACTACACCAACAGCCTCATCTCGAGGCAGGAGATTAAAAAGTGTTTTTTCAGTAATAAAAAGTAGAAGAATATCTTAATATACAAGCGTAAGTAGTTCTGAATTACAAAGTTATTTGGAAAGTCCATTAGTTGATGATTTGATGATTTTGATATTATAAATTGGTGGAAACAAAATGAGATTATGTGGCTCGTGGTTTCACAAATGACCCGTGATATACTAATCGTTTATATTTCTACAGCTACTTCGGAAACAGCTTTTAGTGCAGGTGGACGGGTACTGAGCGATTACCACAGCAAGCTTTCGCATCAAATGGTTGAGGTACTGATAATATCTAGAGAGATCATATGCATGCGCTTACGAGAAGACAAAATTATAATGAAAATAAGAGAATTCAAAACAATTTAGATAACATATCCTCGGACAATGCGAGTGAATTGTGTGCCTCCTCCAATGATTGATTAATAATTTGTTTTTCACTATTTCATTTCGTTATTTTTTTGTATTAAATTATTGAGGTGTAGTATAATGCAAATGATTGGTAGGTTAGTAGGTGACAATCTAGTTGTGATGTACTTGACCTATAGTAATACAATTGCTTTATCATCACCAATAATTTACATGTATTTTATTTAATGATATAAATTTTTGTAATATTTTATTTCATTTTGAAATAAAAATTATTTATTCAATAAATATTATATATTTAATTTAATGGTTGTAATATTGAAAGTTTCATTTTGATATATATAAAATTATTCATTTAAAACGAAGAAAATTATATAATTTTATACTTTTTTAGTCATAAGTTCATAACCAAAAAAATATAAGTCATACATGATTAAATTTAAAGACTACCACATATGAAACATAACCAAACATCTTATTAATCTTAACTAAAATACTCCAGTACATTTTATTTTTTATTTTTTTTATCCCTCATAAATAATCTATATACATAATATATTTATCGTGTATTTTTTGGAGAAAAAAAAAGCCCTCCAGGCCCGGGCCCTATTCTAAGTAGGTTTGGAGGTTTGGGCATGGGCCTAACTTTTCACCCTGCGGGCCCGATCAAGCCCACGAGGCCCACCACAAGTTGGGTCATGATTACATCCCTAGCCAAGGGTAGTATTGGAATGTGATCATTGAAAAAGAGGAAGGAAAAAGATGTGACCATTTTAGTAGTCCGTTTCGAAATATTGGTTCCTTTTGGAGAATTCAATTTTTTTTTGTGATAGTACAATTATCATATTTCAAAAATATTAAATTTTCAAAACTACACTTTGATTTAAAATTAAAATAGTACAATTTTTTTAGGAATATCAATTATCATAATTATACTTTTGTGTATATTAATGTTAATGAATTTAAAAGCATGGCAAAATAGGAAATTCATGATGTTTTATTTCTTAATTTTTGAAAATTGACTAATATTTTGAAATAATAAAAAATGAAATAAGGGACTAATATTTTGGGACAGAGAAAGTAGATTTTTTAGCTTTTTATAAAAAAAAATATATAAAAAAATAGAACTAGCGATATAACAACTTATAATGAATTTTTTGACTATATAGCCTAATGTCAAACAAGGCTTAGCATTAAACAGTTTGATTCTAACTCTCTGATTCATGCCCACTTGGTTCGATTTCTGTCACTACGAGAGAGTCTATTTGGGAAGTGATTTTTTTCCATGACTAAGGCCTTGTTTCGGGCGTGGCTATTTTAGTTAAAAAGTCAAAAAGTTACTAAAAGTTGTCACATCACCTCTCTACTTTTCTACACATCTTTTCGTAAAAAGTCAAAAAGTTACTAAAATAACCTGTTCCTTATTATTTTTTTTAACTATGCGAGAGAAAAAAATTTATGATATGCTTGAAAATGATTTTTTTATGTTTTCCGATTTACCAAAAACGTATAAAAAGCAATGTAAATAAAAAAGAATATTTGATTTTATAGAGTTAATGAAAATAAATCTTTAATTTTTTTATATAATTTTTTTTGGGGTGACTTTATCCTTTTTGCTAACATGCACACTTTCCAAACAAAGTCTAATTTGATAGAAAAAAATTAAAGTAAATGACTGGGAGATTGGTAGATTTAAAGTAGCAGTTTCGTAGAATCTTTTATTTTGTTATTTTAGCTAATTTAAGGCTTACTGATCATATTAACAAATGGATGGTCCATGATCCAGGTGAGATAGAGATGGAGATGGGTTAGAACTCTAGGTGGTGGATTAGTGTTCTACAAAACAAATCCTCAAAGAGTATAAATCACACTCTTTGGTTTTGATTTTCAAATTTTATTTTTTTATTTTTTGTTTTTTTTTTATTTTATTTTCACTGAATTTTGTTAATATTTAAGTATTTTTTTTTTTAATTTTTAGACACACCTAACATAAATACATTTAAAAAGTATAATATTTGTGAAAAAAATCTTTAAAAAATTCACTAAATATAAAAAATATAAAAAATATGAAAATTCAATACATTTTTTTTTTTTTTTTGTATTTTTGTGTATCTATTAATTTTTTAAAATATTTTTTTCATAAATATTTTATTTTTTAGATACATTTGAGTAAAGTGCATCTAAAAAGGTAAAAACAAAAAAATTGCTTAAAATTTTAAAAATATTCATTAAAAATAAAAAAGCACGAAAAATAAAAAAAACTCAATTATTAAAAAATTGAATTCAAAAAATTAAAACTAAATACACTGATTGTTTTTCTCAAAAGTCTACCAATGATTAGTTAATGTTGTGCTTGGAGAGGATGATAATGGAGGCTTAGAGTTTAAAATAGATATGCAATGTAGTTGGGTGTGTATGGACTACCTTTAACAGTTTATGTGAGGGGAATAATTTTATTAGTCTTTTTTCTAGTTAGGGAACGCCACTTGGATCACTATAATTTCTTACAGTAATGGTACAGAGCCTGAGAGCCCGAATATAGGGGCTCGAATTTGGCTCAAAATTAGGGGGAAGAAGAAGGATGAGGAGGAGGAGGAGGAGGAGGAGAAGAAGAACTCGACTGGAGGGGCCAACAAAATCGGGTGGAGGTGGAGGTGGAGGTGGAGGCGGAGGTAGAGGCGGAGGCGGAGGCGGCGGCGGGCAGAGGCAGAGGTGGAGGCGGGGCTGCGATGCTGACGAGCTGCGAGATCGGCCGACGAGCTGGGACGCCGACGACCTGCGACGACGACAACCTGCGTTCTCGCTCTCACCTCTGTGTTCTCTCTCTCGCCTCTGTTCAACTCAACGAAGAAGAAGAAAGAAAATGAAGAAAAGGAAGAAAAGAAAAGGAAGAAAAAAAAAAAAAATCAAAACCCAAAACGACGTCGTTTTGGGTTTTGAGCCAAATTCGAGCCCCTAATTTCGGGCCCTCAAACATTATTCAATTTCTTAAGGTTAAGGTTATGAGGTAAGTCTTCTTGATGGCTGGTAACGATTATAGGTAGAGGAACCTTCTTAAATCATACCATATCTCTCTCTTATTGTAGGCATAAATCTCATGTTCTCATCTCTATTTTAACAATAAAAAAAAGAAGAAGTTAATTTATTAATTTTTTTGAGTTGCATCACATTTTTATTTTTTATATATTTTATTACAAAAAATCAAAATAAAAAATTGACTTTTTTTTTCTTAATGTTGTGTTTAGTTGGGAGATTTAGAGAGAGATTTAGAAAGAGAACGAGAAAAGATGTGTGAAATTAAGTAAAATATAAGTATATTTTATTCATATTATATCTACCTTTTCTATTTTTCTTTCTAAATCTCTTTTCAAATTCCCTAACCAAACACAGCATAATTGATTACGATGACTACCAACATGGTGAAGCTGGCGTCCTGACCACCCTATATCACGTGTCCCTGTTGTTAAACCATCTTGCCACTTCTTGGATCGTGTAAACCATGGCCATAGACCCTTTTGGGCTGCCCCAATGGGCTATGGGCCTGGGTTGGCTAGGCATATATCACTTAATCCACATATAATCAACTACACAATTTTGCTGCAATGTTGCCATTTTGATTTTGTGCTAGGGTGACTTTTTTTTCTTGGCTGGTCAATGTACACTAGAGACAGATTGTATTTTTTTTATTATTATTATTTTGTTCTTCTTTTATTTGTGTATTCATTCATAACAATATATTGAAAAAAATTATTAAGCAGTCTAAACTGTCATGTGATATTATTCATGTGATACTCTTGATAAATAAAAAATTGAAAATACATTAGGTAAGTCATCTATCATCTCTTAATTATTTAACAAGATGGGTCAATGACATGTTTTGTTCACAAAGTTTTCTACTGTGATATTAGTTGAGAATTTCATGTAGGTATTTTGGGACTACTAAAAATATCATCATCTAAAAAATATGAATATTAAAAAATATGACTTTTAGGAAGATATGACCAATGAAAAAAATATGGTCTACAAAAAAAAATGACCGTTTAAAATATTAATGTTAAAAAATATGACAATTAAACAACATATAGTTGTATTTGAAAAAATATAAAAAGGAAAAATATTTTAAAGGAAAATAACTAAATTAGATAGCCTTATCAAAGTTTATATTTAAAAAGGTATTTAGCTATTTGGGTTGATTGGGAGTATGGGGCTATATGTAATTTAGTGAAAGATTTAAATTTTTTTTTTTTTTTTGGTAATAAGGATACGTGTTGAAAAGTCAACGGTGAAAGCTAATAGTGGTGAGGTGGACAAATAGGTAATATTGAACAGATAGATAAATAGATAGGTGACACGTGTACATATAGATTACATTTGAAAAGATAGTCGGACAAATAGGTAACACATGTATAAATATGTGACATTTGAACAACTAGACAGATAAGTAAGTGTGAATAGATAGGTGTCATTTTGGCCAAACTAGATTTAAGCTTGGCTTATTAACCTAACAGTTGCATAAATGAATCTTTGGCCTTAGTGCTTTTTTGTTTTTTCATATGATAATTTTAGGCCAAGAGACTAAATTGATAGTGGCAAATTCTTTTTTTATTTATATATATCTAAGGGATATTTACTAATAAATCCTATCTGACAAACACTTTTACCGATTGGTCCTAAGGTTATTTCTATTGTTCTGATTAGTTCTATTAGTGGGGGAATATCTTACCAGTTGATCCTATTTCCTTTGTTTGGTAACATTGAGTGGTCAAATATACCATTCCTTATGTGTGTCACGTGACATACATCATTCTAAGGTAAAAAGCATAAAGAGCCTTAGTGTACTTTGTTGATGTGTGGCACCCACCGATCACCCTCATAAAGAGCCTTAGTGCACTTTGTTGACGTGTGGCACCCACCGATCACCCTCAATGTGACACGTGTCAAACACTGTGTGTCATGTGACATACATTATTCTAAGGCAAAAAGCATAAAGAGCCTTAATGCACTTTGTTGATGTGTGGCACCCACCGATCACCCTCATAAAAAGCCTTAGTGCATTTTGTTGACGTGTGGCACCCATCGATCACCCTCAATGTGACACATGTCAAACACTGTGTGTCACGTGACATACATTATTCTAAGGCAAAAAGCATAAAGAGCCTTAGTGCACTTTGTTGATGTGTGGCACCCACCGATCACCCTCAATGTGACACGTGTCGAACACAAATTTCGGAAACACACAAACATGAGGTTGTGCCACACCACACCATCACCTATTTAAGCGTTCAGAAAAATATGTAGTGGTATTTACGTCATTCAGCAATAGAAAGGACCAAATAGATCAAAAGAAAAAAAGTTGGGACTAAAATGGAGCACAATTTCAACATTTAGGATTTATTGGTAACTTTCCCATATATATATATATATTATTTTATATATATATATATTATTATTTTTTAGATGGAGAAGTGGCAAATTTATTTTAAACTATTTTTGTAAATTTAAAAGGGAATTTTTTTTTAAGGTCTTTGATATTAAAATTTTATTAGATAAATGACATATAATATTTTCATAGTAATTGGGGTCCCTCAATATTTTCACAGAAAAAAATTTGACACAGAGAAATTTCGCATTGACAAAGAAAATTTTTAATTTTCACAGAGAATTTTTTTTGATTTTATAGAGAAATTTCAAAATTTCTCTAATATGATCACAAAGAAATTTCATTGAAGGACCTTAGCTAATAAAAAAAATATATTAGACCTCTCTTACTACCCAAAGTTTGAGAGGAATATTTTACTAATTTTTCTAATTTAAAATTGATGATAAAGATTTTACAATTTACATTAAGGTGACCCAAAAATAAATGAATAAATAAATAAGTAATTTGGGAGATAATTATGCTAAGTGGTAAGGAATTTTTTGTTCTCAAAATTCAAGTCATCCATCCTCGGTGAGTTTCAATATAGAAATCTTGAATAATAAAAATGTTAAGGCATAATCATGCAACTAAAATTTCATTAAAAACACATAGGGTAATTGGATGGACTTCATTTTGAAATTTAGAAAAAAATATAATGTGCTCTATAATTTTAACAAAATCACACTAACGCTCCCTTAAATTCAAGGAGAAATTACACATTAATAAAAAAAAATTATAATTATAATTATTAATATTTATAACATTTATTACTTTTTTTGTAATTTTTTTTCCTAAACACCACTAATGGGTTATTTTCCCTAAATGCAAGGGGCAATTAGATCCCAGTGTAAATTCAAAAAATAATTACATATGCATCGAAATTTTATAATTTTAATTATTAATATTTATAAAATTTATTATTAATTTGTATGTTTTTTTAAATGACATTGATCTGATATTTCTCCAATTCAAAATTGACAGAGTCAGAAACAATTTAAATCATTCTCTTACAATTACACTTTGCACACTCCCACAAATATTCACAATTTACAATATGAAAATTCTTGATATTATGAAAGCGTGTCCGCTTCACATGGAAAGACTGGCTTTCATAGAATAGATGAGTAGAATTGAAATTGTTTGAAGTCCGAAAAGATAAGAAAGAATCTCTTTTTGCGATTGTTGATAAAGAGAACATTATTGCTTGCATTTGCTGGTGGAGAGACCATTATTGCTTTGCATTTGGCTTTGTCAGTGAAGAGAATCCACTTTATGAGTTGACACTTGATTGCTTGAATCACGAGTTTGTTTTACTTTGAAAGGGAGAATCCACTTTATTGATATTATTGTCCTTGAATAGTTGTTTTGGACATTATGAGAGACAGAGATCACATGACTCATAAATTATTTAGGTCTATACCTTGATATGTGTCCGAAAAGTCGTCATTAAGGTTTTGAGTGTGGATCCTTAGAGATAATGCTAGAGAAATTATTGGAGATATTGTTGGTTGTCATGGTTTGGTGAGAATTAGGGGAATAATTTCCAATACAATGTCCTCATCTGAGTATGAAAGACATTCTGCTTCGGCCATTTGGATCATTTTCATTTTACCAAAAAGAAAATCCATGGACTTGATGCTTCAGATGAATTAAAACATCAATTAGAATAAATTATTCTTCTTGACAAAAAACTTGAATCTGACCTTGAAGATTCTTCTGAAAATCTTTCTGATAATGACTTTCAACTAAATGAAATTGATAATGATATTAATACTTTCTCTAATGATGAACTAGAAGATCATTTCGAAGATTCTCATGAATGTCCATGTCAATCAACAAATGATTATTATAAGGCTATTTTAGAAATAAATGGTCTCAGTATTAATGTTCTAACAACACAAGAGAAAATAATTCTAAAATTTATCGATAATATTGATGATCTTGAAAAGAAACAACAAGCTATATTTAAATATTCAAATTCCAAACAAAAGAATGCTTCAACCACACATATTATGCAATAATTAAAATATGACATTTATGATTTCAAAGATGTTCTTGATCGCGTTAACAAAGTACCCACTCCACTCAATACGCTTACTATTCAAGATCTACAAAATGAAATCCGCAACCTTAAAGCTGATGTCCAAAATTTACAATCCCGAGTTAGGGATGTAATAATGGCCCGGTCCAGCCTAAGTGGGCCTCGCAGGCTCCCTCCTTTTTAGCGGGTCGGGCCAGGCTGACCCATGGGCCAAAAAATGGGGCCCAGTCCCAGTCCCAAGCCCAAGCCCAAGCCCACTCATAATAGGGCCGTGGGCCGGGCCTAGTCAGGCTTTTTATTTATTTATTTATTAGGAATAAAAAATAAAAAAATTATACTAAAGTATTTTAGTTAAGATTAATGAGATGTTTTGTTTGGTTATATAATGTTTCATGGTGATATTTAAATTTAATTATGTATGACTTATGTTTTTTTAATTATGAACTTATAACTAAAAAAGTATGCAATTATGTAATTTTTTTTCTTTCGAAATGAATAATTTTATATATATGAAAATGAAACTTTTAATATTACAATATTAAATTATTTGTATAACATTTATTGAATAAATAATTTTAATTTCAAAATGAAATAAAATATTATAAAAATTGATATTATGTGACAACCCTCACCACTGTTTACTGAATAACCACTGATTACTGCTAAATTGAGACTAATTATGATAAGTAATTGAATCGACTGAAATACTGAACTGAGTGATTGAATGTACTAGTTTAAACACATTTCTATCTGTTTGATTGTTAAATTATCTGTCCATGTTTTATACTTTAAACTGCAAATTGAAAGTCTTATCGGCGGCCGAACTGGAAGTTGATCAGTGTTTTATGCTAATTGAGATTTATATGATTTTATGGTGTATTTATCTGAAATGTGATTTGGTATGATTAAATTAGATTAAATATTGATAAATTATACTAATTGGCTTAATTCACCAAAATGCCACACTAGTGGCCCACTATCTAAACATATTTGAGCCTTATTACATTCAAACAAAACATTTCCTCAGCCAATTTCCTTGTTATTGCCGACTAGAGAGAGAGAGTTAGGAGAAAACCTTGTGTTCTTCAAAGAATTGCTTGGAATTTAGAAGAATTGAAGGAGTCTTGCATAATTGAGCTTGTACATCTTGTATTCAAGACCTAAGGTAGGACATTCAACCTTTTATTATTGTATTCAAGTCATATGTTGCATGGTTTATGGAAGTCTAGGGATTAAGGTCATGAATTAGCTTAATTTGGTGAGTTAAAGCTTGAATCATGCATGCATGCTTATATCCTAGCACTTTGAGGTTGGATACATGGAATTTGGTACATGCATGCTCATATTTTCGCATTGGACCATGAATTCATCTTGGTTTTGAAAGAATTGGCTCATTTGAGCATGTATTTGAAGCTTGAGTTGTTTAAAATTCATGCATGTTATGTTTTACATCATGTTCATGAAATTGGGTTTGAAATTGGATTTAATCGACTCACCTTTGGGCTTGGATTTTACAAATTGAGCTTTGAATCATGTAATACTATAAGTTTACAAGTGTTTTCCAGAAAATTAGCCCAAGAAGATCGAATTTGATGCATTAAAACTTGGTTTTAAGCTTGAGGTTCAAATTTGGAATTTCCAGATTTTGGACCCACGCTCAAGCGAGGAACTCCACGCTCGAGCATACAGTTTGTGATCATGTCGTCCGCTCGAGCGAGGAAAGTGACGCTCGAGCGTGAAATGCGTGTATCCAGTACTTTGCATGAGCTTGCAGTTCGCTCGAGCGGGGGTCGAGCGCCCGTCGAGCGTGAATTTTAAGCATCTAGTATTTTCACTGTAGCTTACATTCCGCTCGAGCGATGGAAGTCACGCTCGAGTGGAGCTCCTTTGTCTGCATGCCCGCTCGAGCGTAGAAAGCCACGCTCGAGCGAGACCTCTGTTTTCTGAAAATTTTGAAAAGTGTTTCTAAGTGCAACTTTGCGTCCTCTTTCCATCCTAGGCATTCCTAGGGCATGTTTAAGGCATCTTAATGAGGATATTAATGTAGAACCACACCGAGGAAAATTAGGGATTAAGTTATTATTTTCCCAACTGTGTAGCTTAGTGTGTGTTCACTCTGTAACTGTGTAAGGTTGGCATCTGGACGCGTACTAGCTTATCTGTAGCCCAGAACTCTGTGAGTAACAATTGTGTAAAGATATGTTCAAATATGAATATCTTCTGAATGGTTAAACTGTACTGTTTCTGAATTGATACTGTTAACTGAATGAATGTATGTCCTCTATTCTGAACTGTATTGTGGCATCCATAGCAACTACTGTTACTGTTACTGCTACTGTTACAGAGATCTCTTTTAGTTCCTATCTTGGAACTTCTGTTTACTGTTATGATGGCCATCATTGACTGCTCGGTCTTTTAAGACCTACTGTTTACTGTACTATTCTGCTAATGGATGTACCACATATGATTGTTATGACTGAATGACTGATATACTGAATCAATTGACTGTTTTCAATACTGAAAGGACATTCATTCTTAACCTCTTTACGCATTATGTTATTCACTGGGCTTTAGCTCACTGCTCATATATATATGTAAGTGTACAGGCACCGGACCGTTGCTAGGGGCGTTAGGTTAAGCACCGTTTTGTTAAGCTAACCTTTGTGCCTCACCTCGAGGTTCCAGTACTGTTCAAGCTAAGGCTATGGAGTGTTTTAGATTCCCCATTTTGTTTGTCCTGTATAGACTGAGTGAGACTTGTACTGTACTGAATGTTTCTGTATACGTTGTAAATACTGTACATACTATTTTGGTACTGATAGTATATATGTTATGAAAAGTCTTTTTGCATACAGACTGTCACGGCTCATTAGACATTGTTTAATTATTGTATTGGCTTCCGCCAGCCCCTGTACTCTGAATTACTGTATTACTGTCAAGCAGGCCTTCGGTAATCTCGGATTACAGGCCGGTTACGGTGCTAAACCCATAGGGGCGAGTTTAGGTCGCGACATATTATTAAATAAATTAGGTGTAGATTACTGATGATGATAAAGCAATTGCATCACTATAGGTTAAGTACATGCTAACTAGGTTGGCACTGTTAACTTTCTGAATAAAATTGTGTATTCAATTGTGTTTTAATGCAATGTGTACATCTAATATATATAGCAATTCTAAAACTAAACCTAAAAGGAAACAAGAATAAATCTAGACTAATCATAAATAGGAAATAAAAATAAATCTAAACCAATCCTAAATAGGAAACAATATTCACATAATATATACTATACTAATATTATTTTCATACCCCCACTCAAACTCAAGGTGTTTGGGCAGAAAACACTGAGAGTTTGTCAAGAAGAAACTGAAATCGAGCAGTGGTGTGAGTCTTGGTAAAGAAGTCAGCAAGCTGCAGAGCCAAAGAGACAAAATGAAGCGAGATAGAGCCAGACTGCCGATGCTGACGAACAAAGTGGCAATCAATCTTAATGTGCTTGGTCTGCTCATGGAAGACAGTGTTATGTGCAATCTGAATAGCAGTACGGTTGTCACAATAGAGGGAGGTTGGAGAAGACTAAGAGACGCCCAAGTCAGAGCGAAGACAACGAAGCCAGACAACTTCAGCAGTAGCATGAGCGATAGCACGATACTCAGCTTCAGCAATAGAGCGAGTAATAACAGTTTGTTTCTTGCTTTTCCAAGAGATCAAGGAATCGCCAAGAAACATACAGAAATCAGACGTGGACTTGTGATCAGTAAGATCACCAGCCCAATCAGAATCAGCATAGGCCACCAAATCCAGAGAGGAAGTAGAGAACAATAGTAAACCCTGAAATACAGTACCTCCGATATAGCGAAGAATCCGAACCAAGGCAACCCAATGTGTAAAGCAAGGAGCAGAGACAAACTGGTTAGTCACATGAACATCATAGGCAAGATCAGGATGAGTAATCGTTAGATAGACTAAGCAACCCACGAGCTCTCGATATAGAGTAGGATCATCCAGAAGAACACCATCAGTAGTGTTGAGCTTTACATTAAGCTCAATGGGGGTATCAGAAATCTTAGTGTCAGTAAGACAGTCACGATGAACAACCTCATTAGCATACTTAGCTTGAGAGAGGAAATAGCCCTTGGGAGAAGAAGCTACCTCAATATCAAGAAAGTACCATAATGGGCCCAGATCCTTCATTTCAAAGGTGCGGAAAAGATGCTGCTTGACCTCAGATATAATAGAAAAGTCAGAACCAGTGATGATCATATTATCTACATACAATAATAATGCAACAAATCTAGTAGAGGTGTGGAGAAGAAACAAAACAGAGTCTTAGACACAAGGATGAAACCTAAGTTCAGTAATAGTAGTTTGAAAGCGATCATATCAAGCACGAGGAGACTGCTTTAGACCATATAGAGCACGCCGAAAGCGACAAACCTGTCTAGAGAAATGGTGAAGGCTAAGGGGAGGACGCATGTAAACCTCCTCAGTGATATGGCCATTAAGAAAAGCGTTTTTAACATTTATCTGATAAAGAGGTCAAGAACAAACAGCAGCGACAGAGATCAAAGTACGGACAGTAGTCATCTTGGCAACAAGAGCAAAGGTCTCCTCATAATCAATACCATACTCCTGTGAGAAACCTTTAGCAACCAGACGAGCTTTGTAGCGCTCAAGATAACCATCAGAATGAGTTTTGACTTTGTAGACCCATTTGCAACCAACCAAATTCTTACCAGCAGGCAAAGAAATCAACTCCCAAGTACTTGTTTCTGTAAAGTAAACAATTCATCCTTCATAGCTTGAACCTAATGAGGATCCTGACAGGCCTTCTTGTAAGATTGAGGTTCTGAAAAAGAGTGAATAGCAGACAAAAAAGTATGCTAGGAAGCAGAAAAATATGTATTAGACCAACCTAACCTGTTTGGCCGATGACGCGTTCGAGTAGGATATCAGTGTGTAGTAGGATTAGAGTCATCAAAAGTAGGAGGATCATCAGCAGGGGCAGAGACAACCGGTGGATGAGGGGCCTTACAACGAGAATAAACTAATAACGGAAGAAGAGAAGAAACCGAAGGAGAAGAAGCAGCTGGAGGAGAAGATGGAATATGCTCAGGAGGAATTGTGGAGATGTACTCATCAAACAGGACCTTAGAAGGAAACAGATCAATATGAACCAAATCCTCTTTGGAAACTGGAGTGGTAAGAGGAGGAAGCTGAAAGTAAGGTAGACGTTCGAGAAAAGAAACATGACGAGAGACATAAAGACGACGGGAAATAGGATCCTAACACCGATAGCCTTTCTGAGTAGGACTATAACCCAAAAAGACACAGATGACAGACTGGGCACTAAGTTTGGTCTTATCTTTGCAGAGAAGAAGGACAAAATAGGCAGACCTAAACACACGAAGGAGGGAGTAGTTAGGAATTTGGGAAAACAAAGCCTCAAAAGGAGACCGGCCAGAAAGAATGAGAGTAGGCATGCAATTGAGAAAAAAAGCAGTAATAAGAACTGTTTCCCTCCAGAATGGAGCAGAAACTGAGGCCAGAGAAGAATAGACCTAGCCGTCTTAAGGAGATGACGGTATTTATGCTCGACTCGACCATTTTGGACAGGTGTATCTGTACAAAAAGTTTGGTGAATGGTACCCAAATTGGCCAAATACTCACAAAACTCATTTTTAAAATATTCCCTACCCAAGTCAGACCTTAACACTTTAATTGTAGACCCAAACTAAGTAGTAATCATAGACTAAAAGGTAAAGTATATCTGATAGAAATCAGATTATGAGTCATAAGATAGACCCAAGTGTAATGGGTGCAGTCATCAACAAATGACAGATAGTATGCAGAACCCCCTTTGGTGAGAATACGAGAAGGGCCCCAAACATCAACATGAACTAAAGAAAACGGTATATCAGGTATAGAAGTACTTTTACGAAAAGGTAAGGCTGCCATTTTGGCAAGTTTACACCCCCGACATTTAGTAAGTTCACTAAGAGAAACTTTACCCAATATACTTGACTGAGCTAAAGACCGTAAGCGGTCAGTAGACAAATGCCCTGATCTAGAATGCCACAAGTAGAAAGGAGAGAACAGAGAATCTAATTGAAAAGAGGAAAAAACAGTTGGAGAAGTTGTTATAGGCAGATGCAAGCTCTCCACCACATAGAGATCTCCAACTCTACGACTAGTTTCAATTTGCTGCTTGGACATCTGATCCTGTACAGAACAGATAGAAGAAGAATAGATAACATCAAAACCGGAGGTATCAAGCTGACTGATAGATAATAAACTGACAGATAACTGAGGAACATAAATGATAGATGGAATAGAGATAACATACATAGCAGATGGTAAGACAGACCCAACAAATATAACAGACATACCAGACCCATTAACAACATTAACAGTAATAAGAAAAGGAGAGGGAGTATAATTTTGAAGTAAGAAGATATAGGGAGTCATATGATGAGAGGCACGAAAGTCAAAAATCGAGACAAACGAAGAGATACCTGAAGAAGACCCAAGCAAACCTGAATAAAGAGAGGAAACAATGGAAGTAGACAGGGATCGCTGGGAGGTGGACAGTGTATGCTGAAGCTGACTAATCTGAGCACTCAAGGAAGTCAAGTCAGGATTAGGAGTTGGAGCAGATGTAGTAAAACTGACGGAAGCCTGAAAATTACTCGGAGAAGAAGGGCGAAACAGGGTCTGAGACTGCTGAGAATACGAGCCAGACAGGCATCCTTTCTTAGGACAGTGATACTTCCAATAGCCCCTCTAATGACAGAAGGCACACTCATCCGGAGCTAGAGACATCATAATAACCAGAAAGCTAAGGTGTTCAAGTGTAATAAATCCTAAACAGCCAAACCAGGGGTTAAAGAATAATAAACAAAAATCTGATGGGGCAAAATCTAATAAACGAATGCCATATAGGTCAACTATGACCAAACAAAATTAGAAAAGAAGTTACGTAATTCCCCAAAACAGATGTAGCGAATAAGAGAAGAAATTGGTCAACCAAGAGAGATAATACCTTAGATGGGTCACGCAATCTGACCTAGAACCAGCGAGAGAACCATATAGGTCAACGTGTTGTCGGATTGCAATTTTGGTGACAAATATGATTTCGATGAATGCCCAATGGCAGCGAAACAAACACTAAAGATCCAGAAGAATTGCAATGATGAACTGCGATGAGTAGACGAACCAAACGAAACGACCAGACGAAGTACCCAACTAAGATGGGTCGACTTCGTGAGACCAGAGATCAGAATCAGAGATGGTTGCTAGGGCTTCGAGTCCTTCAGGTTTCGAACCAAGATCTGATATCATGTTAACTTTTTGAATAAAACTGTATATTCAATTGTGTTTCAATACAACGTGTACATCTGATATATATATATAGCAATTCTAAAACTAATCCTAAAAGGAAACAAGAATAAACCTAAACTAATTCTAAATAGAAAATAAGAATAAAGCTAAACCAATCCTAAATAGGAAACAATATTCACGTAATATATACTATACTAATATTATTCTCATAGACACCTACTAGCCTACCAATTATTTGCATTATATTCCATCTCAATAATCTAATATATAAAAAAAAAATGAAATGAAATGAAATAGTAAAAAGTAAATTGTTGATCAATCATTGGAGGAGATAGACATTTCAGTCGTGTTGCCTGAGGATATGTCATCCAAATCATTTTGAATTTGCTCATTTTCACTATAATTTTATCTTGTTGTAATCGCATGCATATGATCTTTGGATATCATCAGTGCCTCAACCATTTCGGATGAAAGCCTACTCCGGTAATCGCTCAGCACCTGTCCACCTGCACTAAAAGTTGTTTCCGAAGCAACTGTAGAAATAGGAACGGTTAGCATATCACGGGCCATCTGTGAAACCACAGATCACATAGTTTCATTTTGTTTCCATCATTCCAAAATGTCAAAATCATTGGAATCATCCACTGACAGGCTTTCCAAATAACGTTGTAGTTCAAAACTACTTACACTTGTATGTTGAGATATTCTTCTACTTTTTATTGTTGAAAAACACTTAATCTCCCGCCTCGAGATGAGACTGCTAGTGTAGTATGTGTAGGTTTATTTACAGATGCAGCTGCTCTGTATTCTACAAATAATCTGTTGCATGTTTGCATAATGGGGGTAAACTGTGTTTGATCAGCAAAAAGACGCTCTAAAAATTTTTGTAAACCAATTTCTTTACACCTAGGATCAATTATTATGGCTAAACTTAATAGATGAGGCAAATGATCAAAATATTTATCAAAATTTTCTTTCATTGAAGTAGTAATGGTTATATAATATTCATTACCCATATATTTTATGAAAACTTTAATTATTTCTACTAGCATATGTAAAACAAATGGTGAAGTAGGAATATATATATATATATATAAGAAAATAATTTTGTTGAAATATCGAATACTTTTAAAAAATCTGTATACAAGGCTACTTGGCGCTAATTAAGTTCTATGGGAGTAAGTACTCCTCTTATTGATGTTGTTGCAAAAAATAAATCTATTGCTCTTCTTTGTTTACAAGCTATTTTTAACATATTATATATTGAATTCAATCTATTATCTACATCTAAAATTAATTTTTTAAATGACATATTTTCTGGTTGACAAATTTTTTTATATTCCAAAATTCGATTACTAGAAGGCATAATAGTAACAACTACATTTTTTATTACAAGTACAGAAGTCTCGTTTACATGCATAGCTTCTTTAACAATCAAATTTAAAATATGGGCACAACATCAAACATGAAATAAATCACCATCAACAAGTAATTGTGAAGTTGATTTTAAATGAGTTACAGCTTAATTATAATATGATGCATTATCTAAACAAATCGTAAATATTTTATTTTGTAAAACCCACTTATATAATACATTTATTATTTCTACACTAAGCGAATGACCATTCTATGGAAGTTCAACTAATTTAAATGAAATAATTCTTTTATTTAATTTTCAATCATTATCAATAAAATGTGCAATGATACATTGTATTCAAAACCATTATTTGACCACAGATCAGATGTTAAACAAACTCTTCCATTCAAATTTTTAAAGATGTCAAATAATTCACTTTTAACATCCTCAAATTTCTTTAAAATCCTGTTTCTAGTAGCATTTCTTGAAAAACTTTGATATTGCGGTGCAAAACTTTTGTGAATCATTTCGGTAAAATCGGGACATTCACTAGTAGTAAAAGATTGTTCTTTTTTAATAATATAATCAATTACAGAATTTTGTGCACGTATAGGATCATATGAAAATATTTACAAATTACCAATTGATGAAGCCCCTAATTGCATTTGACTTTGAATATCAGGTTGTTGACTTTGTAAATGTTTGTTAGCATACCTTTTTAGATGACTACTACCTCCTACAGATGCAACACTAAGTAAATGTGCACAATATTTATATTTTATTTTAAATGTAATTGTACCATCAGGATTATTTATAGATATTTTTCAAAATGTTCCCAAACACTACTACTTCTGCTCCTAGATGATGATTCAACTGTTGGAAAAAAGGATATTAGAAGGAGAATCAACAGATTCATGTTGTGTAGTATATGTATCAACATCGATGTAAACATTAGGAATATTAGGATCCATAGTAATGTAAGTGTAAAACAATATATAAGAATTAACAATTACTTTAAATAATGTGTAAATACAATCAGTAAAAAATAATAATTAATATATGTGCACAAATAATTAATGAAAAAATTGAGTAGCTAATAAATTTAATTAAACTAATTAATGTTACCAACTGGTGAATGCAATACAGAAATTAACTTTTTCTGATAAAAGTTTCTTGTTACACAATTGCAATTGTCACTTAGGGATGACACTTCAAATTAATTGATGGCCATCATTTACTGTTCGGTCTTTTAAGACCTACTGTTTACTGTACTGCTATGCTAATGGATGTACCACATATGACTGAATGGCTGATATACCGAATCAATGAACTGTTTTCATTACCGTAAGGACATTCATTCTAAACCTCTTTACGCATTATGTTATTCACTGGGCTTTAGCTCATTGTTTATATATATATGTAGGTGTTCAGGCACCAGACCGGAGCTAGGAGCGTGGGTTAGACTCCCCTTTTTGTCAAGCCAACCACTGTACCTCACCGCGAGGTTCCGAGCCTGCCAAGCTATGGCTTAGGGGTGTTTTAATCTCCCCCGTCTGTTCCTGCATTTGTTTTGTAATAACTGTATAGACTGTATAGACTGTTACTGTACTGTTTTAACAGGGATTAAGCCCCTGTCTTGAATTATTGTAAATGTTGTACATACTGTTTGCACTGACTGTATATATGTATGAAAAGTCTTTTAGCATACAGACTGTCATAGCTCATTGGACATTGTTTATTTACTGTTTTGGCTTCCGCCATGCCCCTGTACTCTGTTTTACTATATTACTGTTAAGCAGGCCTTCGGTAATCTTGGATTACTGGCCGGTTACAGTGCTAAACCCATAGGGGCGAGTTTGGGTCGTGACACAGCAGCTGCGCTAAAGCCCAATGGCACTAGAAATTTCAAGCGTAGGGGCAAGAGAGGTGGCAAGAAGGTAAAGGCTAAATTGACATGCTTTAACTGTAACAAAGAATGACACTTCGCTCAGGATTGCCCTGAGCAAAAGAAGGTACTCCCTCATTTAATTTCTCGCATTCAATGCTTTGTTTCTAGTCAAGCATTAATTGTTCATTCTCCTCATTTTTGGGTTGTAGACTCCGGAGCAACAAACCACATCGTGAGGGACAGAGTAGGGTTCGTTGAGTATCGCCGAGTACCTGCTGGGAGCAAAAAAGTTTATATGGGAAACGAGTCCAGTGTGGAGGTGCTTGGTATTGGCACATACAAGCTGGAAATGCGACGAGAGCGCACCTTGTATCTTCATGATGTTCTTTATGCTCCGAATATTCGGCGAAACTTAGTTTCAATTATTAGCACGATGAGCCTTGGTTTTAGCTTTTGTTTTGAGAATAATGGTGTTAGCATTTATTTGGGAACAATTTTTTATGGTTTTGGTTATCTTTCAGATGGTTTTTTAGTTTTGGATGTGGATGATTCTAGTTTTAATAAAAATGCCAATGGCTCTATTTCTAATATTGTATCTTTTTGTGATAATGATTCTATGAGATGACATGCTAGATTAGGCCACATAGGGCAAAACAAGATGACTAGATTGGCTAGAGAAGGTCTTTTAGGCCCACTTGCTAGAGTCACTTTGCCTACTTTTGAGCACTATCTTGCTGGAAAGGCAACAAGGAAACCATTTGGGAAAGCCATAAGGGCATCTATCCCATTACAACTTATTCATTCTGATATATGTGGACCAATGAATGTGAGGGCAAGACATGGAGTCCCTTATTGTCACGACCCAAACCCGCCCCTATGGGTTTAGTACCGTAACCAGCTAGTAATCCAAGATTACCGAAGGCCTGCTTAACAGTAATACAGTAAAACAGAGTATAGGGGCATGGCGGAAGCCAATACAGTAAATAAACAATGTCCAATGAGCTGTGACAGTTTGTATGCCAAAAAGATTTTTTTCATACATTTATACGGAACAGTACCAAACAGTATGCACAATATTTACAATATACAGTACAGGGACTTAATCCCTATTAAGCAGTACGGTAACAGTCTATACAGTATTACAAAAACAGTACAAGACAGACGGGGAAATAAAAAGACCCCTAAGCCATAGCTTGGCAGGCTCGGAACCTCGCAGTGAGGCACAGTGGTTGGCTTGACAAAACTGGAGTTATCCCGACGCTCCTAGCTGCGGTCTGGTGCCTAGACACCTACATATATATATGAGCAGTGAGCTAAAGCCCAGTGAATAACATAAAGCGTAAAGAGGTTTAGAATGAATGTCCTTACAGTAATGAAAACAGTTCATTAAATCACTATTCCAGCATTTCAGTCAATCAGTCATATGTGGTACATCCGTTAGCATAACAGTACAGTAAGCAGTAGGTTTTAAAGACCAAACAGTAATGATGGCCATCAATCAGTAAACAGTAGTGGTTCCACAAGGGAACCGACAGAGATCTCTGTAATAGTAACAGTAAACAGTAGGTGCTAAGGATGCCACAGTACAGTTCAGAATATAGGACATACATTCATTCAGTAGACAGTAAACAGTTTAGTAAACAGTTCAGTTCAGTATTCAGAAGATAATCATTTTGAACATATTTTTACACAATTGTTACTCACAGAGTTCTGGGCTACAGTAGGCTAGAGCGTCTCCTCGGAATGCCAACCCTATACAGTTAACAGATTGAACACACTCTAAGTTTCACAGTTGGGAAAGATAATTATTAACTCCCTATTATGCCTCGATGTGTTCTACATCTATATCCTCATTAAGATGTCTAAAACTAGGCCTAGGAATGCCTAGGATGGAATGATGATGCAAAGATATACACAGAAAACATTTTCAAAAATTTCAGTGAAACAGGGTCCCGCTCGAGCGCAGGTTTCCCCCGCTCGAGCGGACATGCAACAAAGGTACCCGCTCGAGCGGCAACTATCCCGCTCGAGCGTACTGTAAAAGTACTGGATGGGTGAATTCCCCGCTCGACTCTCGCTCGAGCGTGAGACACAAGGCCCCGCTCGAGCGCCAACTTCCCCGCTCGAGCGGACTGTAAACAAGGCCAAAGTGTTGGGAGCTTGATTTCCCCGCTCGAGCGGCACTTCCCCCGCCCGAGCGGACGACCAAAATCTGGAAAACCCAGATTTGAACTCCAAGTTCAAAACCAAGTTTTCAACCACCAAAATCGATCCTCTAGGGCCCATTTTCTGGAAAACCTTTACAAACACATAGAATCACATGATTTGAAGCTCAATTTGAGAAATCAAAGCCCAAGGGTGTTTAATTCAACCCCAATTTCAAACCAATCTTTTCAAGAGCAATGCTCAAATAGAACATGCATGGGTTAAAACCATTTTCAAAGCTTTAATGCTAGTTCAAAAGAGCTCAAACCTCCAAAAACAAGATGAACTCATGGAGTATGATCAAAAAATGGACATGCATGTGAGGAATTATGAACTTACAACCTCAAAACTCAAGAATGGTAACATGCATGCAACAATCAAGCTACAATTCAACATTTAACCCATGTTATAGCTCTAAACTCTATCAATATGACATGAATCATGCAAGAATCAACTTTAAGACACAATTAAGAGGTTGAAATCCTTACCTAGGTCTTGAATGCAAGATACACAAGCTCAAATATGCAAACCTCCTACAAATTCTTCAAGTTTCTAAGCAAATTGTGAAGAACTCAAGCTTTCTCTCCCTCGCTCCCTCTCAAGTCGGCAAGAGCAAGAAAATGGCTGAGCAAAATGTTGCCTAAGTGTATAATGAGGCTCAAATATATTGCATTGAGTGGGCCACTAAGGGTTAGTTTGGTAATTTAGTCCAAGACTAGCAATTGATCAATATTTAATCTTATTTAATCATACTAAATCAATTTTCAGATAAATGTACCATAAAATCACATTAATTCTAAGGATCATAAAATACTAATCAATTTCGGGTTCGGCCGCCGATAAGGCCTTCAATTTGCAATTTAAACATATAAACATGAACAGATATTCAAACAATCGAACAGATAGAATGCAATTCAAACAGATACAGTCAATCAATCGGTTTCAGTTTTCAGTCAGTTAGTTCAGTATTTTAATCAGTTCCATTTCCAGTCTTAATCAGTTTCAGGTAATCAGTGGTTATTCGGTAAACAATAACGAGGGTTGTTACACTTATTTCATCACATTTATAGATGATTGCACTCGTTTTGGTCATGTCTATTTGATTTCTCACAAGTTAGAAGCATTGGATTGCTTTAGACGGTATGTTAATGAAATTGAGAATCAATTAGACAAGAGCATTAAGCCTCTAAGGACTGACCGGGGACGCAAGTATCTATCTGAGCAATTTGAAGTGCTCTGTGAGGAAAAAGGAGTTATCAGGTAATTAACAACTCCTAGGACTCCGCAGCAAAATGGTGTAGCGGAGAGAAGGAATCGCACATTGCTTGATATGGTTAGATCAATGATGGCGCAAGCTAATCTTCCCATTTCTTATTGGGGAGATGCTTTGTGCCCTCCAAATCAGTTCCTTCCACCCCATATGAGATGTGGACTGGCAAAAAGCCTGATTTGGGCAATTTGCGGCCTTGGGGTTTGGCAGCTTACATATACAACGCTTCTCATAAGTTTGGGAAGTTGGGCCCTAGAGGAAAGAAGTGTATCTTCATTCACTATAGTGAGCATTCTAAGGGCTATGTGTTTATTGGGGAGCATCCGGATGGAAGTATGACTGAAATTGAGTCACGAGATGTGGATTTCCTAGAGAAGGATTTCCCTAGCAGAAGTGAGGTAACTAGAGAAGTACGAACTCTATGAGATAGAGGATCTACTTGAAGGCACACCTAGTATCCTAGTAAAGAATGATGAGATAATCCCTCAAGCTCCTAGGGACAGTGGGAGCAATCTACCTGCCCATGGATTAGATCCAATGGACGAGGATTCTCAGGATTCTCAACTACGTAGAAGCAAACGTGGAGCTATTTCCCGTCGTCGTTTTGAGATTGAAGGGGAATCATTCATGATTGCTTCGAGTGATGAGATGGAGACTAAGAATCTCAAAGAGGCTCTCTCATCCCCTACTAGTAAAGAATGGAGTACTGTAATGGATGAAGAAATAAAGTTTATGAAAAAAAATCATGTCTGGGACTTGGTTGATTTGCCTCCAGGAAGCAAGACTATTGGGAACAAATGGGTTCTCAAAATCAAGCGCAAAGCGGATGGTTTCATAGAAAGGTATAAGGCTCGCCTAGTAGCGAAAGGTTACACCCAACGAGAGGGTGTGGACTATGAGGAAACTTTTTCACCAGTTGTAAGGTTTGCCTCTATTCGCCTAATTCTGGCCATAGTAGCTCAGTTGGACTTAGAGCTATATCAGATGGACGTTAAGACTGCATTTCTCAATAGAGAATTGGATGAAGAGATGTATATGGATTAACCAAAAGGCTTTGTGGTAGTAGGTCAGGAGCGCAAACTTTGCAAGCTTCAACGATCTATTTATAGCTTAAAGCAATCATCTAGACAGTGGAATCTGAGATTTCATCGAGCCATTGTTTCTAATGGGTTTACGATGATCGATGAAGATCACTGTGTGTACATTAAGCGGTCCAAGGACATTTTTCTGATATTGTCATTATATGTAGATGACATATTATTGGCTGGAAATGACAAGGAGATGATTGTCGCCACTAAAAGGTGGTTGTTCTCTACATTTGGGATGAAAGACATGGGTGAAGCGAGCTATGTGCTCGGTGTTAAGATCCTTAGGGATCGCTCTAGGAGACTTCTTGGTTTGTCTCAAGAGACTTACATTAAGACTATCCTAGAGCGATTCCAGATGCAGAGCTGCAAACCCATTGACACTCCTGTTGCGAAAGGTGAGAGCCTAAGCCTTGATATGGGTCCTAAGACTCCAGAAGAGAATGAAAAGATGGCCCGTGTTCCCTATGCAAATGCTGTTGGAAGCTTGATGTATGCTATATGTGTACACGCCCTGACATTTGTTATGCAGTCGGATTGGTGAGTCGTTACCAATCTAACCCAGGACCAGCTCATTGGAAAGCAGTTAAGAGGATATTACGATATCTTAGAGGGACTGGAGATTACACACTTTGCTACCAAAGTTTAGATCTACATCTGTTGGCTATTGTGATGCTGACTGGGGAGGAGACTTAGATGAGCGTAAGTCTACTTCAGGATATGCTTTCATGCTTAGCGATGGTGCTATTTCTTGGAGCAGTAAGAAGCAATCCTGTATCGCCTTATCGACTATAGAGGCTGAGTTTGTGGCTTGTTCATCTGCCGTTCAGGAAGCCGTTTGGTTGAGAAGATTCCTTTAGCATTTGGATGTTGTCACACACACTTCAGACCCTGTGACTATCCATTGTGACAGCATGGCCGCACTCGCTTACGCTAAGGATCCTAAATACCACGGCAGAACCAAACACATTGATGTGAGGTTCAACTTTATCAGAGACATTGTGGCATAGAAAGAAGTGATCCTGGAGCACATCCCTACGAGTCACATGGTTGCGAATCCTTTAACTAAGCCCATTGCTAAAGATGTTTATCTTACTCATGTTAGGGCTTTAGGACTACGTAGGTGGTGATATATTTATGTGTATTCAGTTGAACTCATATTTTTTGGGATATTTATGCCTTTAGTATTCATATTTGTTTCTATTATACATTTATGTTTACTACTTTTTGCAATGGTTTATGAATTAGCATACACAGAATAATTAAATTGATGTTAACAGGCAAGATTGGCTCACTCATACGAGCAATCGCCCTTAGCGCTAGGTAGCGAGCAAGGATGAGACCAGTGGCTTATTGTATTTGGAGCAAATAAAGAAACTAAAACTATCCACTAGTTATGTCGCCTTGGTTGGAGCCAAGATGAGGTCTTGTTAGAGACTGACTATGGATATAAGAATACCCACTTTTCCATGATGTGCCTGTTATGGATAGCCAGATGCGAGATCTCATTTGATGCCTGAGAAGTGAGCAAATAGAGAATTCGAGTTAGATGCTGGAAAGCGACTTATGCGCTTAAGAGCGACTAGACTAAGATCTGTATGGTGTGTGAGTTTAACATCACTCTTTGGAAGAGTTACTCCACTATAACATGCATTCGTACTACATGTGCTTATCGACCCGTTAGTGAGGTGAAAGAATGGATCCCTGCTTCTTCACCGTGTGAGTCCTAAAAGTCATTTTTTCCTATATGACTTCACTTTGTGTCTTTTGTGACCTTTGACTATGTCATAAGATGAGGAGTTGATGTTCAGCTACTTTGGTATGTTGTCTGCGGTCATATATGATTCGGCTTTAAGGAACATTACTAGGAAAGCGATCAATTTCAAATTAAATGATATGAGGGTGAAGGGAAGATCATCTAGTTCTACATCTCTACTCTATATTCACTGTCGACAACTCACATCGCTCTCTATGGGGTGCTGATTGGGTGTGAATATAATGCGGGACCTAGGAGAGTCAAACATGCTCTTTGAGGAATTAGAGATTTTGGACTGATGTAGCTAGATGGGTCTGGGTACATGAGACACTATTTCTGTTCATTTTGGGTTGATGTTTCTATGCTGACTCATATTGAGTTTCTAGTATAGAGCTCCCACATGCAGGTGTTCTCAACGGTCGCACGGTGCATTGGCTAGTATGAGATTGTTCATTTTTTGGGAAGATTGAGATAGAGATGTGGCAGTGTCATGCCAACTCATGTGCAAGTGGGAGATGTTAGAAATTGGGCGCCCATGTGGCATGACCCTTTGAACCTTTCGAACCTTATCTATGTAAGTTTGAATTTGAATTCAAAACTTATTTGGATAACCACTCATGATATCTATATCTATCATATCAACTGATATGGATAGATGATATATTTATCCGATATATCTGATATGATATATGAGATATGAGTATATGAAACAACGTATGTTTTTCCCACACTGACTCTCTTCTATTAAAAACAATGATCAAGCTTTTTATACTGTGATTTGTGTGGGTGATACTCATATTGTGGTATCACTCCACTGCTAGATTCGTTATTCGCATTCTTGAAGCACGTGATTTACCCACGAGATTCTTTGCTTCAGGTTCTATCACCTAAAGTATGATCTGAATGTTTTACCCGCTGCGTTATACTTTAATTTACATATTTCAATCCCGACTAATCTTTTCTATAAAAGCAAGTCATTCCATGTGAGGCGAACACACTTTCATAATATCAAGAATTTTCATATTGTAAATTGTGAGTATTAGTGGGAGTGTGCAAAGTGTAATTGTAAGAGTGTAATTATAGTGTGAAGTAAGTGTGTTTGTAGTGAGTGTGCTTGTGTATCTTGGATGCTTTGTCCAATATGTTTCCAAGTGTGTGATCTTTTGTAAGTATTCTTCCATCTTGTTTCTGATTTTAATTATTTCTGATTTTAATATAATATAAGTGTGGTGTTTATCTAGTATGATTTTGATTTTTGGCCCTCTTTGGTAGGGCTTATTTCCAATTTATTTTAGCTTTTAGCTTAATTTAAACTATTTTGATGTGTTTGGTTCAGCTTAACAATACAACTTATAACTTTTTGTAAGTCAAAAATCAACTTATTCTTTGAGTGGGGGAGGAGAAGCTTAATTTATAAGTCAAAAATCAGCTTATGTTCACAGCTATAAGCTATAAGCTATTAGGCTATAAGTTATAAGTTATAATCATTTTCCCACAACTCTACCAAACGGGGCCTTTGAATTACGTAGTGAGATTAATAATAGTTATCAATATATTACTGATTTACAAAAAGAATTGTCTAATCTAAGATTATTATTATCCCTTGCATCAGGTCAATCAGTTATTAATTATAGTTAAAGAATTTCTACTTTAAAAAGAAAGATCAAAGAAGAACAAGCTTATGTAAAACGACTCCAAAAACAATTAGAATCTTTAATCTGTATATAATGCTTATCACAAAGATATAATATAATACTTGGGCAAGTAACTAGGGAAATTATAGGATGTTCCCAAAGTACCATATGTCTATACTCCTTAACCAATCATTATTTAATATGCCCCCTCATTTTTCTCAATCACCCAACACAATACCGCACTTACTTACATTCTCCACTAATTACAATACTATGGTATATCATGTGTTTATATTCTGAGATTACTGTAACTATTAGTCAATTAATAACTTTTTGCATACATCATGTCATATACTACACGGAAGTATTGGATATTCCTGAACTACGGTCATGTGGTACTTTAGATATTATGATTGGTGTAGAATGTGGGATTTATGATTTTGTGTTGAATGATTAAGAAATATGAGGGAATATGGTAAATCATGATTAGTAAAAGAGTATGAACACGTGATGTTCTGGGAATACCTAATAATTTTCCTATATTTCAGTACCCAAATTATTGTTTCTTAATAATTTTTAATTAAGTAAAAAATAGTTTTTTTAACATGTATTTTCTATATTAATCAAAATTTTGGATATGGTACCTAAATCAAATTTGGTTGCCTCTTAAAACTTATTTTTTTGATTTTTTTCTCGAAAAAATTTAAAATTTAATTTAACAAAACTAAACAATAAAATATAATATTTTTAAACTTTTAAAAATTATTTTTTCATTGAACTAATTTTTTAACCAAAATTAAAAAATAAAACCAATTAATATATGGAAAATAAGATCCACACACAAGTATGGAGATTCGAACTACTAATCTCCCGATAAGGTGCAGCCCATTAGTTTAAAAAAAAAATAAAAATTCAGAGTTTGATCATTGTAACAAATAAATTAATGAATTTTTAATTTTATCAATTTAAATCTTAATCTTTGGATTTATTTTCAATCTAAACTATAAACTTATTTTCATTAAATAAAATGATCAGAAAAAAGATATTTTAGTCATTAAACTTAACGTAAGTGTATATAAAATGTCTAAAGTACTAATTTTCGGTTGAGTTTAATGACTAAAATATCATTTCTTTTGTTAGCTTTATTTAACGGAATTAGACTAATAGTTTAAATTAAAAATAAATCAAAAAAATTTGAATTAAATTAATAAAAGAGCACTCAAACCAAAAGTCCAAAATTAGATTTTTTTTGTCCAAAGGTCCGGACGCTGTTTTTCTTTGTCTATACAATGACCAAAATACCAATCCACTTCCGCCTCTTGCTTTTATTATCTTTCTCTTTGCTTAAAAATAAATAAATAAAAACCCTCACCTCACTCACTCACACACTCTCTCTCTCTCGCGCAAATTTACAGATCCTCCGTTGCCACCGTGACCTCTACTATTAGAGATCTGTAACTCCTCGTCGTCAACTCCTTGGGCACCATTGTTCCTCTCTAAAATCGATCAGACTTGTAGTTGTTCCTCTCTAAAATTGATTGGACTCGTCGTTCTTCTTTGAAAATTGATCGTTCTTCGTCATCAACTTCCCTACCATGGAAGTTTCAGTAAAGATCAAGCAAAGAGGTTCGAAGGTCTATCTCAGATCGCGAAGGCCAAAGGTAGTCCGCCACTCCCCTGCTCTTGGATCCGAGCCCCCTCTCTCTCTCTCTTTCTCTCTCTCTGTCCCCTCATATTTCTTTATCTCTCTCTCTCATCAACTCTCATCGTTCGAAGCAACATCACCGTCCTCTACTCTGCCATTGCCACCTCAATTTCAGATTTGAGCGATGAAACCCTAGCCTTTGTCGTCGGAAGGCCGCTGTTGAAACCCTAGCCTCCTCAAGAAGGACGTGTTCTTCAGATCTCTCTGAACTCAGATTCGCACATTTTGAAGACATATTTGGATATCAAAAACAAATCTAAAGCTCTCTATGGGAGATCTGAGCTCTCTTTTCTTCTTGAGGTTATGGTGATGGTGATGATGATGATGATGGAGTTATTTTTAATCTGTTCAAAAATATGCTTTGTGTTTTTTAATCTAAAATTTGGTTTGGCTTGGTATTGCAACAGATAAAAACATATAAAATCTACTCTTCAATTGATCAGATGATGATGATGATGAGGAGGAGGAAGAGGGGAAAGAGAGAGAGAGAGAGAGAATGGAGAGATTTGTTGGTGTGTTGTTGCATTACACAGATAGATATAAATTTAAATAAATAAACATAAATCTGACAGATAGTCAAAAAATTAATAGATAAAAAAAAGTCAACTAAATTAAGGAATAAAATTAAAAACAAAATGTCCTTCAAAATCAACGAAAAATTTTTTTACCAAATTATTTCACAAATGATAAACATTTTATCAATAAAAAATATTCACAAAATCTAATACTTTATACCTTTCTTAAATTGGATTTATAACTAAATTTCTTGTAATAAATTTTAAAATTTATTTTCTTACCCTCTTATAAATTTTTTTTTGTTGGTTGTAAATTCTCCAATAAAATTTAAAAACTCAATTAATATAAGTGCACTTATTTTATCTTTTTATCTTTTTTGGGTCACATCAATCAACATCTCCTCTCTACTTTTTTTACACATAATACAAGAAAAGTCAAAAAGTACACTTATTCTAAACTTCCCAAACTTGGCCAATAGAGTTTTTGTGTAATTAGATATAAAGGAGTGAGGGAGAGAGAGAAGATACTTAACCCATCATCGACCGTATACTATTCATCACATCACATCATCATCATCTTCTTCTGATCTCCCTACTTTCCTTTCTCTCATATTCTCACATATCTTTTTCTTATTTTGTGCTCTTTCTGTTGGGTTTCAATTCATCAGTGCCCTGTGATCTGAGAGAGAGAGAGAGATTCGAAGCTAGGACGATGTCGATGCTCGATTCTTTCTTCAGCAAGGGTTTCAAAGCTGCCAAATGGTAATTTTCTTCGATTCCTCTTTGCCATTTATTTTTATCTGTAATTACCGGTAAATTATAATTCTTACAACTTTGGAATCTTAGATTTGGTTTGAATTATTGAATTTTTGGTTCGTAATTTCAGTTGATTTCTATTTTCCTCGATTTTCTTACCTTCCAAATGGGGCATTGGAGTGCCCAATTTCAACCCTTCGCTGTGTTGTCATTATACCTAGAGGGTAGACCTCTTTTAGCGCGATCACAGTTTTAAATTTGTAATTACGTGTAAAATTTGAATGAATAATTGTCAGTGCAGTTCTATGTTGGGTTACTGGTAGATTCGTGTGCTTGTCTTTGTATGTCAGCAGTGTAGTATTCTAGTATATTTAGTTATATCTTTGATTTGGGTAGATTCTTGAGTTTTTGGTTTGTAATTTCAGTTGATTTCTATTTTACTCAGTTTTCTCACCTTCCAAACGGGGTATTGGATTACTCAACTTGAAATTCTTTGCTGGGTTGTCATTATAAGTTTTATATAATTAATTGATACCCAGAGTTCTTTTAAATGCAATTTACACTTACATAGATGCACACATGGATGTAATATGCATTACAGTTGTTTAATTGAAAATTATGGGTAAAACTGAATGAGTTACATCGTTGACTCGAAATTGTCAATGCAGTTGTATGTTGTGTTACGGGTGTTTATTTGCATTTGTGTGTGTTTATGCGTTGCATCATAGTATTCTTGTATATCTAGTTATATCCTATGTACAGCACAATTTTGTCGACCAGTGGTGGCCTTAACAGCTATGTTTGTGTACTTTTGTTTGTTATTTACAGTAAGACCCTGCTGAAACTGACAATTCCACGCATAAAGTTGCTAAGAAATAGGAGAGAGATTCAAATAAAGCACATGCGCCGAGACATTGCCAAGCTCCTTGAGACCGGTCAAGAAGCTACTGCTCGCATTCGGGTAAAAGCCAGTTTTTTTCATTTTTAGAATCTCATTGTGTGTGTTTGAATGGGAGCATAATGCATTCTTTTGTTGAGTTGTAAGAGTCTTTGTGCTTGTATTGTGGTAGTAACTTTGTTTTCTCCTTTTACTTCTATTTTAAATATCCTGTTCAGGTGGAGCATATTATCAGAGAAGAGAAAATGATGGCTGCACAGGAGATCATTGAGCTATTTTGTGAACTTATCACTGTCCGTCTTCCCATTATTGAAGTGCAAAGGTCTACTTCTGAATGAAAATACCGACTGAATTATATGTTTTTTTATTACTCCAAAATCTTATTCTAATTCTTGGTCTACACATTTAGTCACTGTATATAACTAGTTTGAGGACTATGACAAAAAGTGTGCGCTGGTATTAATGTTGATTTCAGATGCATAACTTCGTGCCTTGTAATTGGAAGATTTTGGTGTGAAAGTTTTGCATATAGGCTTTGGATTTTGTAAATAAGTTTGGAATATTCAATGAAACATACGGGAATGCAGCAAAATCAGGTTAGCAATGTGGGCCATGTGTTTCATGTTTTTGGTAACTTAAGATTTGGGCCTGAAATAATTTTCTGAGAAAGGGGTTTATTTATCAGTAGTAGGAAGGTGCCTGCTAGTGTATATGGATAAAATCTCTTGGCAGTTGTCCTAGAGACCTGGGATATGTCAACTTCATTTGGTTGGGAGTGGTTAGCCCTTTATTGTGTCAAGTTGGGAAGTTGTGGGTTAATGGGGTGTTGTTATCGCCAGAGGAGGAGGTGAGAGAGGGCATAGTGGGCTTTTACCAGCATTTGTTTCGGGGGGGAGGATGGGACTTGGAGGCCAAGTTTGGATGGTGTTCAGTTTGATGCTCTTTCAGATGCGGACAGGCAAATGCTGGAGCGGCCTTTTTCCGAGGAGAAGGTTTTCGAGGCTCTTCAGAAAATGTTTGGGGATAAGGCGCCAGGCCCGGATGATTTTACTATGCTTTTCTTCCAGCAGTGTTGGGAAGTGGTCAAGACAAATGTCTTAGCCTTGTTTGCTCAGTTTTATCAGTCCGGGGAGTTTGAAAGGAGTCTTAATGCAACTTTTGTAGCGTTAATTCCTAAGAAGGGTGGGGCAGCGGATATAAAAGATTTTCGACCCATTAGCTTGTTGGGAAGTGTGTACAAGCTTCTGGCGAAAGTTTTGGCTAACAGGTTGCGCGGTGTCTTAGAGGGGTTGGTGTCTGAGTCCCAGAATGCCTTTGTGGGGGGGGGCGTCAGATTTTGGATGTTGTGTTGGTGGCAAATGAGTGTGTTGACTCGCGAATTCAGCAGGGGGGTGCTGGTCTTATTTGTAAGTTAGATATTGAGAAGGCATATGATAATGTGAATTGGCGGTTTTTGATGTATATGTTGGAGCGAATGGGGTTTGGGGAACGGTGGAGGCAGTGGATTTAGTTTTGTATATCGACGGTTAGGATGTCTATCCTAGTGAATGGGACGCCAGTAGGATTTTTCCCGACTCATAGGGGTTTACGGCAGGGTGACCCTTTGTCTCCTTTATTGTTTATTTTAATTGTGGAGGCTTTGGAGCGCTTGTTATCTACTGCAATTCGGAGGGGTCTTTTGACGGGTTTTAAGGTGGGTATGGAGCGGACTACTATATTAGTGGTGTCTCACTTGTTTTATGCGGATGATGCTCTTATTTTTTGTGGCGAGGAGGAGAGTCAGGTTGGTTATTTAAGGTGTGTTCTTCTCTGTTTTGAGGCGGTCTCGGGACTTCGAGTGAATTTGGGGAAGTCAGAGTTGATTCCGGTTGGGTCCGTGCCACGTATTTCTATATTGGCTGCAATTTTGGGTTGTAAGATAGTGGCCTTACCCACAACTTATTTGGGATTACCTTTGGGAGCTTCTTTTAAGGCTCCAAGGGTGTGGGATGGGGTGGTGGACAGGGTGCAGCGTCGTTTGGCAGGGTGGAAGCGGCAATATCTTTCGAAAGGGGGCCGCGTTACACTGATCAATAGTGTCCTCTCGAGTATCCCGACTTATTTCATGTCAGTACATGTTATTCCTGTATCTGTTGCTCGGAGGTTGGAAAAGTTACGGAGGGATTTCTAATAGGAAGGAGGGTCAGAATCCTTCCATTATCATCTCGTAGCCTGGGAGCAGATCTGTTCTCCTAAGGCGATGGGGGGTTTGGGGATCCGGAGTTTAATCTCATTTAATTTGGCTCTTTTGGGGAAATGGTTATGGCAGTTTGGGGTAGAAAGGAAGCGGTTGTGGAGGAAGGTGGTCGGGGCTAAATTTGGTTTGGGATGGGGGGATTGGAGTATGGAGGAGGTTACCCATTCGCATGGTCGTAGTTTATGGAAATGAATTTGGTTGGGACGGAAGGAGTTTTGGAAGAATGTGAGTTTTTTGGTTGGGGTGGGGACCCGGGTTCGGTTTTGGAGGGATAGGTGTGTGCGGAGCTGCCATTGGCGGTGATGTTTCCGTTGCTTTTTTGGATTGCCACTGACCGGGAGGTGACGGTGGATTGTTATGCCCAGATGCAAGGCCAAGTGGTTGTGTGGAATGTTGTTCTACGTCGTCAAGTGCAGGATTGGGAGATGGGGCAAGTGCTGGGTTTGTTGGGTTTTTTGTATAGGCTTCGGTTTAGAGGGACTGGAGAGGATTTTATGAGGTGGGATTGTCCGAAGTCTAAAGGAGTGTTTTCTGTATCCTCTTTTTACCATAGGCTTACAGGGAGGGTTGGGGTGCCTTTCCCTTGGAAGAGTGTTTGGGTGGTGGGTTGTCCGTCTAAAGTTGCGTTCTTTGTGTGGACAGCTGCATTAGGCCGTATTCTGACGATTGATAATTTGAGTCGGCGTGGGCATATTTTGGTCAATTGGTGTTGCATGTGTTGTGGAGCTGCGGAGTCAGTGGATCATTTGCTTATTTGCTGTCCGGTTGCTTCACGTCTTTAGATGTGTATAGTAGCTCTCTTCAGTTTGGATTGGGTTCAGCCAGGGATTGTAAGGGCTGTGTTACAAAGCTGGGTTGGAGGGAGGGTTGGGAAGAGAAGGCGGAGAGCTTGGAACTTGGCTGGCCATTGTCTTATGTGGCTACTGTGGTTGGAACGTAATCGGCGGGTATTTTTGGGGGAGATGCGTTTGGTGGTTTGGTTGGAGGGGCGTTTGCTCCTCGTGGTGCATAGTTGGTTAACGTTGACTGTGGACCCGGCTGTTTTGTCTTTTGTTGAATTTGTAGAGGACTTGTCTTCATAGTTCTTTTGCTTGCTTTATTCATGTTTTGTGTAGTTCCTCGTGGTGCATAGTTGGTTTAGCTTTTGTATCCTTTGCATCGCCTTGATGCCTTTTAATAAAGTTGTTTATTTATCAAAAAAAAAAAAGAAAGAAAGAAAGAAAGATGGGTATTAGGCATAAGACTTATAACTATGTCCATATAGAAATTTCTTTTTAAGCATTGTGGTGCTAAACATATTTGATTCTTGTTACATATTTAATTGCAGTTTTCTAGTTTTTAAATCTGGATGAGAAATTGTTCTGGAAATTTTGTTTAATCGTCAATGGTGATTTGTGGTTGGCCTCTATTTTAGACTATGTTTCTATAAAATGTCCCATCTTCTGTACATAGCACGCTGAGATGCATCCATATTTGTATGATATTTACAGAGAGTTCATGTCTTTGTATGATTACTTACAGAGAGATCATGTCTTTGTATGATACTTACAGAGAGATCATGTCTTCGCATTATACCATGTGAGTTGAAAAGATCGTGTCTTTAAACAATAGCCAGATTGAAAGGGCTAATAAAAAAAATAGCTTGTGAGAAACGATTAAAGAGTGTGAACACTAGTTTTTCAAGCTCATTTGCATGTGAGTTAATGCTGATGTAGCATGGAGCTTGATTGAGATTGCAACATTACAGGATTTGAAACTTGAGTGCTTGACCAATTCTCACTAAAGTATTAAAATCTTAGTGCAGGAATCCCTAGGGGCTCACTCAAGCTGATCTTAGTCACTTTATATGAGTAAGGACTGGCTCTTAGCAAAGAAATAAATAAATAAATAAATAATAAAAATTAAGAAAGGAAGAAAGAAAGAGAAAAAAGAGCCATGTAACAGCTAACATTGCATGAATTATTTTGGCATTGTAGTTTTTGGATTACTTTCAAATTCAGCAAGTTTTTGTTGAGTTTACCAATCGATTCAGCATGAGGAATTAGAAACATATTTCACGTTGCCTTTTTTGTCCTTGAAGGAGCGAGCAATAAATGAAATTTGATAAGTTTAACAACTTACGGTATGTTGTTACCTTGCTTTGGTTTATAGAGCTTTTTTAGTCTCGTGTTACTCTTGTAAAATGTGCCTGGATTTGTTGGTGTTAATGCCATGAAGTTTGTCAAAAATTGTAGCTACAGTACTCTATAATCCGTCCAATAGAATAGAATGTTACTTTGATTTTTCATCAGTTAAATTTGGCTGCAGATACACCTTCACATGGGTCTCACCTTGTTTTCACAACATTTTGTAAATGTGTTTTTATTTCTTTTATTTGTGTCAATGAATCTTGATTCTTAATTTCTCTACCCCTTAGCCTTTAATGGCCTTAAAACCCAAGTTTCAGCTAAAAAATATAGAGTTTTTACAGCCCAATAATAGTTGGAAAATTGTAGGAAAAAGAGTAAATAAAGCAAGTAAAAAGGCAAAGCTTTATGCCTCTTGAAGATGAGATCACTTTCAAAGCAATAAAACAAGGCAAGCACACCCTCAAGAGCTCAAACAAGGCTCAAAGATACCTCAGCTCAAAGATGGAGAGGTTTGGTTAAGAGTGTATAGGCAAAGGTGAAGAGTGTACAGACAAAGGTGTAGAAATTTGCAAGAGATTAAAAGAATTGTAGAGAGAGAGGAAAAATTTTACTCAAAAATTTTTCTAACCTCAAAGCAAGAGGGGAGGTCCTCTATATATAGAAAAACATGAACCTCCCTCTGAAACATCCAGCCATATACGTGGGAGCAGATGCAAGCATCTGTGCAAACAGCTAGCACAGTTGTCACAAAATATCTGTAAAAGATATTGGTGGCCGGCAGGCCACACCATTGGCCAGCAACCAGAAGCAGTGACCAGCAGCCCACATCAGTGGCCGGCAGGCCACCAGAGGTTACAGGCATGAAGATCACTGGGTTTGGTACAAAAACAAGGCAACAGAGGGTGCAAGGTTTGGAAGGCTCAAAGCTATGGCATTCCGCTAAGGACTTCGAGCACTTGACATGCATATTCATCATCATTGTGTGTGTAAGCGATGACATCCAAGTCGTAAGGGCCATCAGAAATGGGGTGTCTACAACAGGCATTCAAACAAGTATAGCACTTAAGCACTTAGCCTCATGGCAAACATGCTAAACATAGCAACAATCACACTCATGCAATATGCTAAAACAATAAAGCTTACCCCAATTCCCAAGGCGAGCCAAAAGAGAGAAAATAGTTAGAAAAATGCATGATTCTAACTAATGAAATATGCCTAATGCAACACATGCGATATGTAACTAAATAGGCTCGGCTACTAGTTTATGATATGTGAATCAACTTGATAGCATGTAGCTTAAGCACGTTTACTTGTTAGCTTCTTAAGTTCTTTTATCCATATGAATTTATACTCTACTTCTAATCAGTCAAAGTCAGTGTTGTTTATCTTCTAAATTAATTTCAAACACCCTCGATGATAATCAGGGAATGCCCTTTAGACTTGAAAGAAGCAATTTCCAGTGTGTGTTTTGCTGCACCAAGATGTGCAGATCTGCCGGAGTTGTTGCAGGTTCAAATATCATTTGCTGCGAAATACGGAAAGGAATTTGTATCAGCTGCAACCGAGCTTATGCCAGAATGTGGTGTCAACCGCCAGGTTATATATATAATTATCATCTAATTTCATACTTAGTTGTGCAATTAGCTGCCTTTTCGCTTCTTTTGTTTAACGATATTTGTTTGTTTTATAATTTCAGCTGGTAGAACTGCTATCAGTTCGTGCTCCTGATCCTGATGTGAAACTGAAACTGCTGAAGGAAATTGCAGAAGAGCATGAGTTAGATTGGGATCCAGCTGCCTCTGAAACTGAATTATTGAAGCCGCATGAAGACTTATTGGTACATATTTGTATATTGATTGCGTTGATTCCACGTTTCTTTTCATGCCTAATCTGTGTGTTCTTGCTGCCAGAATGGACCAACTCAGTTTGTCAGTGCATCCAAATTGCCTCTTCCCAAGGAAAAGCATGATGAATCATTGCACTCTGCCTCCGAACAAGACCCCAATGAACAGTCAGATTCGGACACTGCCTTTGACACGTTAGATTTTCCTGAGGTTCCTAAAGTGTCAGTACGGCCAAGTATAGGCACTGTTTCAGCTCCAGAAATGCTTCCTTTCCCAGAAGTCGATATTGAATCAGCAAAAACTTTTGATGCAAATGAAAGTCCATCACATGAACCACACTTCAAGCCTGATGATGAAGTGTTTCTAGAGAAGTCAGTAGCTAATAGTACTGAATTGCCCAAAATTCCCGTTGGTTCAATGGAAGATAAGCAATATGTGCCATTCATATCTGCCCCATCACTATCTTCTGCGACGTTTTCTGTGAGACAAAGTGAGCCACCTCCACCTCTGTCTAGGACCAAAAGTGAAGCCAATGTGGATTTGCAGGATGTGTTGGCTGCGGCTCACGCTGCTGCTGAAACGGCCGAACGTGCTGCTGCTGCTGCTCGCTCGGCAGCTAGCCTCGCTCAGATCAGAATCAGTGAACTTGTCAAGAAAAGGAGTGACGAGATCTCTGATGGTAGTAGTGTCAAGAACCCTTTTCATGCAGATACTTACGAATCCGCTGCGGTGGATAAGCCACATCTATCTCATCAAAACTCTTCAAGTGATAGCAGTGGTATTTCAAATCCTCCCACTCCACATCAAGAAGTGCCAGGTCTTCCTTCATATGACAAGCCCAAAATGGAATATGATTCTCCCCTTTCAAACAGCCATATTCCTGGACTTGACACTGCTCATCACCAACCTCAGAGGTTGACTTCGATGGATGATGAATCTTACTTATCATACCCAAGCTTGTTTACACGACAGGACTCGAATCTCGGATCTGGTGTCCATTCGTTCTCCGACAATTACCGATCCACCAGTGAGCAGCAGGTGTCAAGTCTTCCTTCATATGATGATCCCAAAGTGGAATTTGATTCTCCCCTTTCAAAGAGTGACATTCCTGGACATGACACTGCTCTTCACTCACCTCAGAGGTCGACTTCAATGGATGATGAATCTTACTCATCATACCCAGGCTTGTTTACAAGACAGGACTCTGATGTCCATTCGTTATCAGACAATTACCGATCCACCAGTGAGCAGCAGGTGTCAAGTCTTCCTTCATATGATAATACCAAAGTGGAATTTGATTCTTCCTTTTCAAAGAGCGACATTCCTGGACATGACACTGCTCATCACCAACCTCAGAGGTCGACTTCGATGGATGATGAATCTTACGTATCATACCCAAACTTGTTTACACGTCAGGACTCTAATGTCGGATCTGGTGTCCGTTCGTCTGCAGACAATTCCCGATCCACCCATGAGCTTTGAGTGGGCTTATCATCTATCTGCCTTCCCTCTTTATGCTTTTTTAGCTCTGGTGAGTGAATTCTTGAGTATTTGGTCCCGATCCACCCATGAGCTTTGAGTTGGCTTATCATCTACCTACCTTCCCTTGTATGATTTTTTAGCTCTGGTGAGTGAATTCTTCAGTCTTTGGTCTCTTGCAATGTCAATATAAGTTGTGGCATGTAAAGTGATGAAGTGATCAGACAATAGACATAACAAGTTTGCACGTCATGGCTGCCTTTGTGATAATGAAATGAGGTGACAGTCAGAGAGTGTTCCTCTGCTTGAGTAATGGAAAGGAAACACCATGCCAAGGCAGTTCATGCTACATTATACGTCTGAGTTTGTATGTAGGAACATGTGATGTATAAAAGCTTCATGTATCTTCAAAATAAAGGTTTTCTTTCTTCTTTCAGCTTCCATTTTTTGTTTTGTTTTGGTTTTTTTGTTTGTTTGTTAGTGTGATTATGTTCAGAACAAATTACATGAACATTTTGTTTTTTCAATGATCATTTCCTTGTATTATTATTAAAATATTTCAATCTAGTTACCTGTATATACATGTATTCATATTTCTGTCAACTGGTGTGGTCAGTCATTTTAGAACCAGGCTTGTTCACCAGCATTGAGCTTGGAGTGGCCTCCTCTGAATTGCATTGTGTGGATACTTTTTGCAGAGCCTTCTTGAGCTCAAGTGCCCAAGTGCCCAGCGAGGCTCTCTGAACTCTACTCTTGCAAGCCTCCTCGATGAGTAAGACCTTTGAGCGTGTACTTTTGGTGCTGCCCCCAATCATTCCTAGTTAAAAACTAGAGTTACTTCAATTTACATCACAAAATAAGCTTCGTTACACTTGTTTTCTAATTACATTCTCTTTAAAATGTCCTTACACTGGGCATAATACCAGACAAATCCTTATCTTTACACCACTAACCTTTCAAATTGTAACTTTACCCTCATCCCAACCACCACCCCTGGCCACCTCCAACCACCAGCCCTCCCCCATATTGAACCCCCCTTTCCCAGCCCCACCATCGTGCAGGAGAGAGAATAGATCTAGGGTTTTTCAAGAGAGAGAATAGATCTAGGATTTTAGATCTAGAGTTTATGGAAGAAGATTAAGGGGTGGAGGCTACGGAAAAGGAAAACTAGTGGCGGTGGCAACAAGGGGTGGCTGTCAGTGGCAGCAGGGGTTCTAGACCAATGGAGATGGCGGAAAAGTGATCGGTGAAATGAGAAATTAACGGTTTTAAATTTTTTGAGTTTAAGTGCTGCTTGGTAATTTCATACAAAGAAAAAATTTAAATAAAAAGATGAAAAATGAGATGTAAAGAGATATTTGTGGTATAAATAGAAACACGTAAGATAAATCAATCAATCATGCAATTACAGCCAATGAAGCAGAGATTGGCCTTACAAAGAGCTGGCATTAGAGTTTACCAAATTTAAGTCAACATCACAAGATTAGGTGCAAGTTAATTTACGCTGTGTTTAGTTAAAGGATTTGAAAAGAAATTTTTAAAATATATATATATAGATAAAATATGAATAAAATATATTTAAATTTTACCTAATTTTATACTTCTTTTTCTTTTTCTTTTCCAAATCTCTTTCTAAATCTTCCAACCAAACCCAACGCTATTAGACAAAATATATTAAACTCATGAAACATAGTTTACACAAGAAAATTAACAGCACATAAAATAGACAATCAGTCTGTCCTATAGGTTATCAAGGTCAAATTGGGACAACAAAACAGTTCGAGAAACCCAAGTCACTCCTAAAAACATGCAAAATTTGCATCTCTGAAAATCTTCCATCTTTAGCACTAAGAGACTCCTAACCTAGACACCCAAGTAGCACATTTTTGTCTACAAAAATTGCCAACACATTAAATCCATTTACAAAATCAAATTCTAACAAAGATCAATTTCCTCTGCAACAATGGCAGATTGCAAATGCCTTACATATTGTATGGATACAGTAACTAAAGAGATCTCTACCAACCATATCTACAAAATAATATCAACTTCCACTAGCAGCAAGAAATGTATTGTAAAATCAAATTCCTCACTCTCATCTATACTGTAAAGATGTGAGGCTGAGTGTATGAACTTTGAGGCTAAGTGTATGAACTTCTAGACAAGGCCAAGTGTATCAACTTCAGATACGCGTAAAAATTTCAAGACTAGGGGAAGCAAGCATACCATAAAATGACTAGCTTGAACACCAACCATGCTCTATACCTATCCTCTCTGTGGAACTGACAAAATCAAAAATAAACTCATGACATGAGATGGTTTTACCTAGCTCAAAACAGGTTTATATCACGCTACTAGCAAAGACCACATCCAGCAGATATAGAGCATGGACACCAGTAATCAGTAGTCCCCTTCCTCTATCCTAGCTCGTCATTAATTTTCAACTCGGCCAAGGCTACAACTTGTTAAATCACCTTAAACTGCAAATATTAGTGTGGATTACAAAAATTCTGTCAATACAAATTTATATGCACAAGTGTAATGAATATAATTCACAAAGGGCTCTTACAGAGTTACAGTAGGCTTAAAGGAGGATTTTGTTAAAAAGAAGAAAGAAAGAAAGGAAGAAAAAAAAAAAAGGAAAGAAAAATAGAAAACTTTGACAGCCAAAAACAAGAGAGAAAATAAAAAAAGAAAAATACTTTTTTTCTTTACTTCAACCATGAATGGGTCACCTTGGACCAGATAACTCGAATGCATGTAGATTTTCTGTCGAGTCAACAATCCAGTCAGAGTGTGGGTGAGGTGCGAGTTCAACCTCCTGGCGAAGAACTTCTACCTTTTGCCACTCATCCCACTTCTCTGCCAAGCCGTCACCCTCTAGCATTCTCACCACTTCTGACATCTTAGGTCGTTCCATTGGGGAACCCTGCGTGCAGAGCAGCGCAACCTGTATAAGCTGTTCCACTTCGGACTCCACATAATTGTTCTGCAGATCGGGATCAACAAGCATTTCTAGCTTCTTCTCCTTCAGAAGTCCTTTTACCTGAATAAGAAATGTATGTCTGATGTTAAAAGCTTAGATGGTGGGACATATAACATAGTGAGAGTCTGATCATTTGTGCAACTCATTTTGATAACAAGACAATGAGCTATGAAACTGTTCGAGATGCAATAAGCAAAAGCTAGAGATCCCAATCAATTGCTCGTTCAATTTCGGCAGATCCTGTTTCGCTGTTCCATGTTGCCACATTGGGTGGGTATTACAGTTCGTGCAGCCATATGTTATGCAAATTCTTCTATTTGCCCCAAAGTACTTGTGGCCACTGTATATAATGTGGAAGGGTGTGAGATGTGTGTCCAATACCCGTACCCAGTTTAAACACTTAGATCATCAAAAAATTTTAAGATGTTTGAAGAAGAAAGAACTCATAATTGCTCGTAAATAAATATTTCTAGTCTCATATGGATCCGAGAGATTTCGTAAGTCTTGTTTAATTATAAGTATGTTTCTATGTAATTACAATATCTAATCTAAGAATGTTATATAATATGAAATGTGTGTGTGTGTGTACGTGTTCATGATAAATCTCCGTACCCATATCTAACTTTTGAATACATATCCCAATATCCTAAAATTTAGGTTTATGGAGGTTGATGCTGACACGCAGCTCCACCTGATATTCATAACCAAATAAATCCATGTAACATAGGTTGAGTCATGTCAGGATGAGCATTTCATATCTAAAGGCTTCATAAGGGACCCAAACCATCATACGAAGATTCCTCCCCTAAGTTATACTAATACGTCCACTTTTCTTCCCCAGTGTCAAGAATGAAAATAATGGTGAGAACGCAAGCACGATGAGCAAACACATGTACCATTACCATATGCTTTTAGCATTATTTCCACTCTTAGGGTTTATGTGGTCATAAAACTAACACTGCCTGAACTATCTAACAAAAGATGAATCTGCTAGGCCAATTTAAGCTTATTAAAAAAGACCACAAGTAAAACAAAAGCTAAGTGCAACATAAAGATCAACTATAGGAATTTTTGCATGAACAGTACAATAAAATCAATAAAAATGTACAGAAAAATATTAATGCATACCCAATCAAGCAACATGACGTCATCATCATTTGCAAGACGAGCAAGATCAAAAGCTCTTTGTCCTGTTATTAGCTCCAGAAGCATTATTCCATACCCAAAAACATCAGTTTTCTCGGATGATTTTCCAGTGGAGAGGTACTCAGGTGCTATATGCCCAATTGTGCCACGTACAGCAGTAGTGACGTGGGTGTCCTTGTAATCCATAAGTTTAGCCAAGCCGAAGTCTCCGACGACAGCCTCAAACTCCTCATCCAACAAAATATTTGCAGCTTTTACATCACGGTGAATAATCTTTGGGTCACAGTGATCATGCAAATAAGATAGTCCTCTTGCGGATCCCAGTGCAATTCGCTTCCTTGTCGGCCAATCAAGAGGTGGTTCGGAGGGAGGGCGCTCTACAAAAATGCATAAACAAAATAGTTAGTGAAAAATTGAAGGTGACATGATCTTTCTTTCTAGTAAAACAATCTGCAAGTACCAAATGATAAATAAATTTTAAGAATGAGATCAATAATGCTCAAAGCATGAAAGGAAATGGCGGTGGAAATGCTGATCCCCAACATAAATGCTACAGCCATTGAAATCAAGCATACGTGTGTGAAAGCAGTGAAAAATAAAGCACTGAGAAATGTATATAAATGTTAAAAAGAATTACCTCTTAAACATGATGCAACACTACCATTTGCCATATAGGGATAAACAAGAAGCCGCTCAGTTGGTGTCATACAAAAACCACGTAGTCTAAGGAGATTCCGATGCACAGCCATGCTGATCATCTCAACTTCTGTTTGAAATTGCAACTCCCCGCCAGGTGTACGCTCCTCCTTTAGTCGTTTTACGGCCACCAATGTGCCATCTGCCAGCCGTCCCTTGTATACCTTACCGAATCCTCCTCTACCCAAAATATTTTTATTGCTAAAACCATCTGTTGCAACTTGTAATTCTCGCAGCGAAAATCTTTTAAGCTGCCCCAGATGAACCTCTGGATCCTCTTCAGCTGCAAAGAAATGTAAATAAGTGGTAATCAAACAGTAAGATACGTTCAGTTCAACCCAGTTCTCGATTAATTCACTAACCTGGCACATCAAAGAAATATTCTTGAGGTTTCCTCCGACGCCACCATGCAAATGCAATTGCAGGCACAGCAAACAGCAGAGCAGCACCAGCAGCAACACCTCCAGCAATTGCTCCAGTGGCACCATTCCCTCCTATTTATATTTAAAGAAATAATAAATTCCATCCCCTTCATAACGACACTATGTAAAATCAACCTTAATCACATTAACACAGTTGAACTAGGATTCAACAAAATTAACTACAATACAACAGAAAGGATAGGCGGAAAATTACTACTTGCACAAAGTTGAAACTGAATCGGTAGAGTCATTCACAATTGTGCAAATTAAAATATCAAATAAGCACATGCGCAAAAAAAGACTCATCTTCAACAAATGACTACAGAATGCAGATGTCCCTGCAATTTTTTTTATTTTTATTTTTTGAATTTCAAAGTTGAGAACGAGCTACTCAAGGGGTTTCCTCACCCACCCCACACTTGAAATGAAACTGATAAATGCACATGCACCTACTCACACAATAGCACTTCAATAGCTGATGATAAGAATAGTTGATTTATTCCAAGATGGAACTAATCAGGCCAAAAGATGAAAGACAAGCCTTGACCTACCCAACATCATATAATGAGAGAAATTTAAACAATTATAGAACAATCACCTGGAGTTGAAATTGGTGGCAGAGGTACAAATGGAGGTGGCGGAGAAAATGGAGGAGATCCTGGGCAAGGGTGTCCGGTAACCGGACCACAGAGGTCCAGGTTATTAGCAAAACTGTAATTGGAAAATCAACCATTCATCATTACCCTTGAAATCAGTCTTGATGAAAGCGGATCAATTAAACAGCAACAAACCTGATGGGTGTAAATAGTGAAAAGGAACCATTATCTGGAACTGTTCCTGCGAGACGGTTGTTTGATAGATCCCTGCATAACAATGCAATACAAGAACATCACATGTGAGAGAGAGGGGGCGGCGGGGAAGTTCCACATCAAGAAATAATGAGACAACTTGGCACTCACAATACTTGCAGTGATGAGATATTAGTCAATGACATAGGAATGGGACCAGTCAAGCTGTTGTTGTTGAGCCGGCTATCCTTACATGGCATTGGAAGAGTATGTTAATATCCATGATAAGCAGAGAGATATTATCACACTAATCGAAATTGTAAGCATAAACAGGAGAAAAGTTGGAATATGTTAGAATACAAAGTCTCTCAGTGTGGAATCATGTAAAGAAACACGAGGAATATTGCGAAGAATGTTGAAGCTGAATGCCAAGTCCATTTGCTGGCTATATATATGTCAAGAACCCATATCTTGTTTTGCCTAATGGATAAATATTTAATATACATTTTAAAACAAGGTAACAACTCCATCCATTTTTTGAAATTTTCCCTTGTCAAAGACTTGTTTTCATTAGTATCATAATCATGGCTCAAATGCATATTTACAATATTGTTTGGGCAAAAAATAACATGAATCTTTTGCTTCCAAATTATTATACATGAGACCAATAATTAAAAATAAATGCCTTTTTTTTTCTTTTTTCTTTTTTTTTAATGTTGTTTGCAAGGTGTATTTGCTAGGACGCACAGGAAAACTCTGGGTCCAATTCTAAGTGGATAAAAAATTTGGACAGGAGATCTAATTGATGACGGGGATTTTTACTTTTACTTATTTATTTTCTCTAATTGAATCTTTATTTTTATTTTCTCTGATAAAAATACTTTCGTCTATCCTTCTTACCCTCATCCCTCCAACTGTCACTTTCCATTAAAATTGCAAAGCCATCTGTTTAAATTCTCAGAAAACCCCATGATTTCCAGATCATTAACGGATTTCTGACTTCAACAACACAAACACCAGTCAAAACCAACCAATTCCTCAAAATTGCCAGCACCATTACGGTGTTAGACACTTGTCATGTGTCTCACCAACTAGTAAAGAAAAAGCAAGAATAACTATAAGATTAATAGTAAATAAAATCAAGTAAGAGATAAGAATACACACAGGAAGCGCAGTTTCGACAGTTTGCCCAAAGTGTCTGGAATGGGACCAGTAAAACCGTTCAAGTAGAGATCCAAGCTCACCAAGTCAGTCAGATTTCCAAGGTCACTAGGAATTGGTCCACTTATATTATTACTGTAGAGTTCCCTGTCAATAACAAATTGAATCAATGATTTGCATATGAAAATTCACAATAGCATATACATACAAGTTAAAGATTACAAACAAATCATAAATACATGCATGAAGCCATCTATTATAAAAGTGTTTTCTCCTTTAAGTGCTCAAAGGGTAGTCCAAACTCCAAAGCCAGTTCAAAGCAAAACTAATCAGGACAGGAATGAAACTCAACATCTAGCTGGAAGTTAGAGGAACATTCAAATCAAACAATCCATTCTTTTTCTTTGGCTGGAATTTAGCTGGAATAAGCAAACCCAAAGACGGATCTTACAGAACAACATCTCAATATGTAGTTATATGTTTACAGGATGCAAATTCATGCCAACATCTATCTTAGGTGCTACAGTCCTACACCCAAAATACTTTGTTAGTTCTTGTATTACAATTCATCCTCATCATGCTTTTATTTTTTATTTTGGGGGTATTTCTTAAAAGAACAAAATTAAAGGAAGAAATTTTTTGAATCGCTAAATTTAACAGAAATTGCTAGGATATTTTTATAATTTTCTTAGCAGAATATGTTTTCTGCTTTTTCTTGTGTTTTGTACAATAAAAAATGAAAGTGAACAAAAAATATTTTTTGTGGTCAACAAAAAATGAACTGACTTGGGTGAAAAACTAAAAGCAGATAACCTATTTTGGACCTAACAAGCTAGGCCAGAGTCTTACCAACACAAACACTAGTATCCCCATCACCATCATCACCCCCTGCCACCAACATCACACCACAACTTCCATCACCGCCACCATCACACCACCGCCATACCACACCACCCTACCACCATCGCCGCTGCCAGACCACACCACTCAACCACAACCACTAGTATCATCATTTTCAGGGTCACAACCAAACACAGGAAAATGTTTTCTGTTGTAGACGTTTTTTGGAAAATATTTTTCTGCAGAAGCATATTAAGAGTTCATTATAAATATTTTTCTTACTCTAAAATCAAATTCACCAATTAAAATAACAATTTTTTTCGCTACATTAGTACTTACATATCTTCATTTTTATTCACTCAAGATTCTATTTTCACCTGAAGTTTTGAATTAATAACTTAGTTAATAGTTGGTTTGGTGAGAACCATAGAGAAGATTTCTCAAGATTTACTAAGCCCTAAAATTTATTCATTTAAATTGTGATATCCCTTCAAACTAATTCAAAAATCAACCAAATTTTCACTTTTAAATCTATCAATTTTCAATAGCTAGAGATCAACCCAGTGTTATTAAAGGCGATAGGTGCACTGAAGCACCAAGGTTTCCTAGGGCCTAGGCGCAAAGCACAAGGCGAGGCGTAGGCTTCATCGAAGCCAGGCTCATTTTCACGATAGAAAATAGATAATTTAATATAAGCAAATAATTCATAGCTCAACATAAGCAAAATGAAATATTAAATATTTTTAAACATAAATACTAACAAACAACAATATTTTATTATAGACAAATAATTTAAGGCTCACATAAGCACAAACATCTATCCAACTCATAAATATTTGAAAATAGCAACAAAATCTAAGTATCGAACAAGATAAGCATAGAGAAGGAGATGAAGAAGAAGAATAACGACAACTGTTAGTCTAGTACACCTTTATATAATTAGGGCTCAAAACGTGTTGGGTTGCAATATATGTTTAGGGATTTAATCCTTTGTAGCCGTATGTAAACAAAAAATTGAGATTCAGTGAAATCAAGGGTTGTAATTGTAATAAACAAACATTTTAAAAGAAGCGCACAAGTCGTGCGCCTTGAGCTTAAGTCTAAAGTGCACACTTCATGCGCCTTTATGGGGCTTTTTTATATCGCCTGGCCAGAGATGTTCCGAAGCGCATTGACTGCGTCTTGACAAGCCTCACCTTTAATAACACTGGATCAACCTAACTCATTTGAAACTCACCGACCTTGGCTTTTACTGCATTCATTACATCAGGGCCATTTACAAATTAAACAGTTTCCACTCTTCCCTACTAGTGTTAGCAAACTCTTTCTCCTTATACTATCCTTTGCAATGCTGGTCCTTCCCACTTACCAAAAGTAATAACTACGACATTTGGTAATAAAAAGTGTAAGCCAAGTATACTGTGATGCAAAAAAATCCTGCAATCTAGATAATTCCACCTTTTCTTAACCAAATCCAACTCCTTAATTCATTAGTAAATCCTATTACATAGAACATAATTGTCGTCAGTATATGCAAGAGAGAATATGAAACTAGTAGCCAGTGTAATACTGGATAATGTTATTCACTTGTTATTTTGGGACAAGTGACTACTTGATTACCATTGTCTAGTTGAAAACAAGAAGGGGCCAGGGGAACCAACTACGTATTGTTGACCTAACAATCATAAAATAACAAACTAAAATAGCAAAATAAAATCCATAGCATGAGATCAGAACTTACAAGTACTGTAAATTTTTCAGCTGGCCAAGCTGTGGAACCAACTGACCAGATAAAGCTGCATTGCCAAGATCACTAGCAAAAAGATAGGAAGAAAGGATAAATCATATACAGTACCATGTGCAAAGTAACTCATTAAGTCACTCTTCCAAAGCTATTATGTCGGGTTACTTACACTCTTATAACACTATTATCATTGTTACATGTAACATGAAACCATGTGCAGGGGTTGACAAGGGTAGGATCCCAACTCTGTAGCACATTGTTAGGATCTTCCAAGTTGGTTCTTAAGCCATGCAATGCATCACCTGTTTATAGATGCAAGAAAAGGCAATTAGATGCCAGCCATAACAATACATAAATAAAGATATGTTATCAAAATTTTGGACTAGGTAGATCAAAAAGAATATTCCAATTGCCACAAACAGCAGCAAATCCAATTAAGATGGCAGACTTAAGTTTCAATATAGGATTATGCAGAATTGGTGGAAACAATTTTAACTTGGTAGTTGGATAATGTTGGAAAAAATAGCTTATTAAATACAAGGCAATATCAGGAGATCTTAAAAGGGACTTAATTAATTAGGAAACAGATTAGAACATCTTCCAAATGTGTAACACATCTGAGTATCATCCATTCTGTGTGCATTGGACTAGTTATACAGGGAGCACATTAAAGAAACAACAATGCTAATTGGACACAAAAATTGCACGAATGGACAAGATTTATTTCTCAAAATCCTATCCATTCATTTATTTTATGTTTGATTCATGTATTGTTCATCAACATACAATGAATAGCATTATCTAGAGATAAATGCAAGAATCCAATTGTACTACAAGAAGATCACCCACCATAATTATTAAATGTACCAAATTTGCAACAAGTCAACAAATCACATTAATCAATGTCAGATGAAAAGAGAAATTCAATTATTTCCAATCTACGGAAACTTTTATTTCGCATGTTCAAGTATAGCAAACTAAAAATGCCCATTTGTGGAAGCAAACAAATAAAGATTAGCATTTGAATGAATAAAAAAGGAGCTAAAAATCAAAGCATGAACATCAACACACCTTCCATATTAGCAAAAATGGACCTCAGTGGATGAACCACCATGATCAACCACAAAAAACATGATTTCACAACCAACTCTCTCTCCATCACTACCTAATTATATATGTATATATATACCTAAATCATACAAAGATGGACAAGTAGAGACATATCGAAATGAATAATATGTATCACACTATCACCACCCTGTCAGTAATCTTTTCCCAGATCCAAAATACTCAACACCCAGAAACAGCATTACGAAACCCACAATTCCCACAAAACCCTAGCTCTGGAGTAGCTAAATCTCCACCATTTTTGACCCAAAAACAGTCGGAAAAACCAGAATCGAAAGCCGATCTCATTACACAACAGCAAATGAAGCAATAAATAATTTTTTTTTTTTTTAAATCTGCAATTGTTTCTCTGCACAAGACCCCTTTGCTTCAACTTTTTTATCTCTCTGTGACACTCTCTCTCTCTCTCTCTGATTGTAAGAAACCTTTTCACATCTGTATTTCCTTTTTCTCTCTCTAGAACTCTTTCTCTCTCTGGTGCTTTGTTTGGGTTTCTCTCTCCACTCAGTTGTGTGGCAGAGTGGTATAATGTGCGTGTGTGCGCCAGTATTATATCTTTTTGCGTGCACTGCTTTGATAGCTGCCCGAACGGTGGACGGGCTGCCCGGACTGCCCCAACTCGGTCAAAAACGGCCTTCGCACTTGGTGTGAGTTTAAGCCCGAAGGTCACAAGTTCAATTCTCTCTTTGGGCCAATCTCTTGGGCGAAACACTATTGATTAGGAGGTTGGATCTCAAGTTGTCTAGTCAGCACTTAGTATAGGTTCAATGCTCCCCCGCTGTGCGAGTCCTGGCTTAAGCAGAGCTTGTCTTGGGAGGTCGGGGCAAGTTCTCATGTTATAGTCTCCTCACTCGGAACGGCTAACAAGACACCTTGGTGATCTCTGCAAGGGGCGCTGCCTTGGACCTGCGAGAGAGTAGGGTGGATTTTCCTATAACAACAACAACAAAAAAAAAAAAAAAAGGGCCTTCGTGTTTGTGCTCTTTTGGGAAGCCGGTAAAAAGTCAACTTCTAACATTTATCAATTTTAAGCCCTATCACCTCTCACATTACTTATTCATAAAAAGACAAAATAATTTTAAAAAGTTAAAAAATTATCTTTTTACCAACTTCTCAAAACACTCCTATATATACCTGGGACAACAAAGATACATCTCTCTAAACGTAAATAAAAATAATCTAATAAGTTCTAATAATATGGAAAATCAAATAATTAAAAAATGCAACAATGGTAGGGGGTCCAAATTCTATGGCTCAAAAGTGGCTCAAATTGCCAAAACGACGTCGTTTTGAGTACAAAACAACATTCAAATGGCCAAAACGACGTCGTTTTGGCCATTTGAGCCACTTTTGAACCACAAAATTAGGGCCCCCAAACATTTTTCTAAAAAATAGTTCTGATTTAGAGCACTAAATCAGTAACTCTAAAAGCACCATTAATAAATTGGCACGTATAAGAAAAAAATAAATAAATAAAGGTTAAACTATCACATTAATAATGGGGTTCACATGATGTCATATCATTAATAGTGCATTAATAGTGTTAAATTAGTAGCATGAAACATTTTTCAAAAAAAAAAATATAAGATACAAACATCACTATCACAGTAGGGCCCACACTCAATTAGAGCTCCTAGAATTCTTTATTAGAACTCTCAAATATTTTTGTTACTTGGGATGATTTAGAAAGTTAGTTCAAAGTTAGGCTGTATTTGGTTATGTGTTTCAAATATATTTTCACCCACTAATTTGAGTGTAATATTTATTTTGAGCTTTCAAATTATAATTCTACATTCACTTTTGAAAATTTCTTTTAAGGCAGGGAAATTTGGCTAACTCGGTCGTCCTCCCCCGGACATCTCCCAAACGTCCGACTAGTTGACCGGCCGATTGACCATAACAATATTCGGAATTTTGTTACTTGGGATGATTTAGAAAGTTTGTTCAAAGTTAGGCTGTGTTTGGTTATGTGTTTCAAATATATTTTCACCCACTAATTTGAGTGTAATATTTATTTTGAGCTTTCAAATTATAATTCTACATTTACTTTTAAAAACTTCTTTTAAGGCGGGGAAATTTGGCTAACTCAGTCGTTCTCCCGGATATCCCCCGAACGTCCAATCGGTTGACAGGTCGATTGACCATAACAGTATTCGGAAATTTTTTTTTTCCCCCTTGGGCACCTGTTATTTTTATATTGTAAATAAAAAAATATTTTCAGGATTTTTTTAATTTTTATATGAGTTTTGAATAAACTTTTGGATTATGTGTTTAGTTATGAGTTGTAAATCTTTTAATCAAATAATTTTTCTAATTTCAAAAACTCAAAACTCCCTCCAAAACTCAATTCAAAACTCATTTCAAAACTCATAACCAAACAAATTTTTCATGCTTAAATCATAATTTTAAAACTCATAAACTCAAAATACAACTCTATTATCAAATCATATTTAGAGAACTCTACCAAACGTTACCTTAATTTTTGGGAAATACTATGAACCCTAAATAATCTACCAAATGTTTTACCAAATTTCTCACATGGTGTGAAACCCACACAAACCCACATGTGTGTGGGTTCCACAGCCATGTGAAAGGGTTGGTAAAATATTTGGTAAATTATTTAGAGTCTCTAACATTACTCTTAATTTTTGAACTTTTTTTTTGTCTTTTTAGGTATAAAAAAATGTAAGAAGCGATGTAACTCAAAATGAGTTAAAAGCTAAAAACTATTTTTTCACTAGCTTTCCAAATTGCCCCTTGGTTCGATTGGGTTGCTACTTTTTTTTTACTAAGGTCTTGTTTAGTCCATATTATTTTAGTACATTATTTTATTTAAATCATAATTATACCATTTGTGTCCTATCACTTTTTTACTACATTATTTCAGTTCCAATTTATATTTATATTTTTTTTTATGAAAAAAAAAAAAAATTGCTAATCTACCACTTTCTAAATAACTCCTTAAATTAAAAGTTGGATTTGATAAATTTTACATTTTTAAAAAAAATAAAATATTTTTTTAAAAATAAAATTATTGATGCGTTTGTAAATGTTTTAAAAAAACAACAAAAAGTTTAAACTTTACTAGTATTGAAGAGTGTAAATACGTTGACTATTTTTTTTTAATGATTTGTGTGCAGAAAAACTTGACCATATTTGTTGCCACTGCGCTCCGGTGACTGCTTAAATGAATATTGTCTGAAATGCTTAAGAAAACAAAGAATTCTGACTAGTGGTCAATTAAGAGAATTTTCAATATTTAAGTCAAGAAGCTTGAAAGAAATAGAACGAGAGAATTTGAGTGTAAAATTATTGCATACCTTTTTTTCCAATTGGAATCCAGTATTTATTCCTTCCAAGTAATTGTTAGAGGTGGTTAAGCTTCTCATGCTACTCGTCGTGTCTGCCTCACTATTGGTAGGATTGTATTCCACATTTGTAATTTCTAGTTGTGATTGGTTCTTATTTGTAGAATCACGCATTGGATCTTTTTTAGTTATTTGAACTAACGTTCGTACCTATAAACCAGCTCGATCTTTCGAGTCGACTTTCCATTCTACTTAGAAGTATTACTTCTAGTTGAATCACTATGACTAACTCTTTTCTAACTCGATCAGAAGATTGAGCTCTAATCCTATTCAGACTCTTGAGATTTGTAGTTTGATATTTACCTCCTACGTGACTTTTTATTAAAATATTATATTTTTTATATCTTTCTAAAAAGTAAAAGAATTTATTAACGATAAAAAAATAAAATATATATTTTTTAATTGTTGTCCAATAAAGATAAGACATGTTGCGGGAAAAAAAAATTCAATTGTTAACTAAAATAACCTAATCAATTGGCTAAAACTTTTTTTTGGCTTAATAGCTAAAATGTAACTAAAAAAAGTTGCAATATTTTAGTTAATTTTTTTTAAAAAATATAAAAAAGTCAACAAATTTTTCACTATTACAAAAAAAAAATCGAATATTTCTTTCATTTCAATTTACTTTTTGCACTTTTTTTTTTTTTTTTTTTTTGTAAGAAGTGATTTTTTTTTCAAAACATATATGATATGGTTTTACTTCATATTTTAATTAAAAAGTTAAACAGTCACTAAAAAAATTACTTTCCAAATGGGACCAATCGAACTCTTCAATTATGTTAATTGAAAAATTGGAATTGAGCATATGCTATATTTGATTTTGTTATTATTTTTATTTAACACAAGGAGTAATAAAACTTATAAATTGAAAAAACTTAATTTGTTTTGGCAATAAACTAGTTAAAAGTCAAAAAATCACTACCAAAAATTAATAGCTAAAATGTAACTAAAAAAAGTTGTAGTCAAATAGAACCTCAATATTTTAGTTAAAATTTTTTTAAAATATATAAAAAAAAGTCAACAAATTTTTCACTATTACAAAAAAAAATCGAATATTTCTTTCATTTCAATTTACTTTTTGCACTTTTTTTTTTTTTTGGTAAGAAGTGATTTTTTTAAAAAACATATATGACATTTTTTCACCTCATATTTTAATTAAAAAGTTAACCAATCACTAAAAAAATTACTTTCCAAATGGGACCAATCGAACTCTTCAATTATGTTAATTGAAAATTTGAAATTGAGCGTATGCTATATTTGATTTTGTCATTATTTTTATTTAACACAAGGAGTAATAAAACTTATAAATCGAAAAAACTTCATTTGTTTTGGCAATAAACTAGTTAAAAGTCAAAAAATTACTACCAAAAAGTCAACTTTTCTCTATATTTTTGTATACGAAGTCAAAAAATTAATTAAAATAGCTAGTTTTCAAAAATATATAACAAAAAAAAAAATCATCATCAAAATATATTAGACCATCTCCAATGGTTACTCAAACATTTTATCAAATTTAAATTTGATGAAAAATGAGCTATTTTCCTTCTCCAACGATTGCATCAAATAAGTATCAAATTGAGAATTTCACTTTTCTTTCATCAAACTAAGGGCAAATGTGTCTTTCATCAAATCACTGTTGATTGCTGTTACTAGATGTCTCCCTAGATGTCCCCCTGGATGTCCTCTCGGATACCACCTCAAGACAAAAATTTGTGAAAAAATTGCACTGGCCAATCGATCGCCCAGTCGACCACCTCAAGGCAAAAAAAAAAAAAATCTACACTAGCTGGTCAATTGGTGTTCTAATGAAACTCTAAAATCCTCTATTGGAACACTCGATATCAAATAAAACTTTTACTTAAATTTAATGAAAAAATTAATGTACTGTTGGAGATACTCTTATGTCTTACAAAAAATTTCAATGTCTTAAACAGCCAATTTAAATGAGGCTTTGGTCTGGCTAGATAGAAGAATTAAATTTACAATTTAATGTCAAGAATATAATTTTATTTATTTATTTCAATATCTATTTAATAGCTACATTAATTTTGGTCAATCTAATTGTACTAAAAAAATTAATGTAATTATGTTAAAAATATAAAACTAATTATATTTTTTTTCAAACTTTAGAAGAAGTTAGTATAAAATTAGTCATGCACAACAAGAGTAAAAAAAATATAAATAAATAAATAAAGTTTAAAATTATTATGAAATCACACATAGATACATGTTATGTATGTAAGTATGCATAGAGTAGAAAGCGACAGGAGTGTGTATAAACCCGGTTTGAGGACAACGTGGGATCCACTGTGTCTCGGAGAGGCCAAATCCTAATCGATATTCCGTTTTTGCGAAAAATTACGAAACTACCACACTTTTGTCCAATTTTAATGTACACCAAAAGTATATAGTAATAACAAAGAGTCAACTAATTAAAGACCACTTTGAGATTTGGGACCTCTTTGTCCAATTGTGCTTGTTGCTTTCTTATTTTGACAATGGCCTCATGTTTAATTTTGGAGTAATTACAAAGTAGGTGAAAGGAAAAAACATGGAGAGTACAATTAAATGACACATCTTTTAAATTACAATAAAGATAGAATATTTTTAGAAGAATGATATAAAAAAAAAAAGTATCAAGATTTAATTCTTATAATAAAATAAATTTTTTATTTTTAATTTTATCATTTTAAATTATAATATTTTGATTTATTTTTTATATAAATTATCTATCTATTTACATTAAGTAAAATTGATGGAAAAATAATATTTTCAGTATTTTCTAAAAATATTTTATGTATATATATTGAGTCTAATGACTAAAATAATATTATTTTCTTCGGTTTTACTTAATGACAAATATTTTATGTTCATATATATTAAGTTTAATGACTAAAATATCATTTTTTCATCCGTTTTACTTAATGACAATAGGTGAATGGTTTAGATTAAAAAATAAATCAAAAAATTATGATCTAAATTAAGGGCACTCAGCCCATAAATCTAAATTTAAACTTTAGGACAAATTATATTAATAGTGCCTATAGTTTGGGGCTTGTATTACTTTAGTCCCTGATTTTTTAATTGTGATACATTTGACCTTAAATTTTGAATCTTATTCTAAATAAGGACAATTAAACATACCATTGCTTAATTTTAAGGGCAAAATCGTTAATTTGATAAAATATAAACTAATTTAACAAAAATAAATGTCAAAAAAATATTTTAAAATATTTTAATAATTATTTCTACCTACCAAAAATAAAATTATGTAAAATTGATAAAAATTAATAAAAATTACATGATTAATTTTTTAAAATTAATTTTACATGATTATCATCCAAGTACATAATAAAAATTAACTTTACATGATTATCATCCAAGTACATAATAAAAATTAATTTGGTAAAAAAAAATAAATATCTAAAAGATTTATCAATTTTATATAATTTTATCTTTAGTAGTTAGAAATAATTTTTAAAAATTCAAAAATAATTTTTTGACATTTATTTTTGTCAAATTAATTCATATTTTATCAAATTGACGATTTTGCCATTGAAAAATCTAATAGTATCTACAATTGTCCTTATTTTGAACAAGATTCAAAATTCAGGGTCAAATGTGTCACAATTGAAAAGTCAGGGACCAAAATGATACAAGTCTCAAACTATAGGGACCATTAGTATAATTCACTCTAAACTTTATTTGTCCAAAAGCCCACAAGCTAAAACATTATGTCCATAAGGACATATTTAATCAAAATGACCAAACTACCCCTATTATTATCTATATCATAGCAAACACACAAGGCAAATGAGAGAGAGAGAGAGAGATTGAAACCCTAGAGAGAGAAATTAGCGTGACCTCGTCTGTCGTCGCTGCTCTGCCACTGCTCACCATCGCTCTCTTTTCCCGACTTCACCCTCTTTCTCACCAGAGTTGCCGCTCTCTCTCTCTCTCTCTCTCTCTCTCTCTCTCACATCTCTCTCTTCATCTCCAACGGTGAACTGTTAATCTGAATTAGATTGTAAACCGTCGACTTCGCAGAGAACTCCGTCGTTGTCCATTGAAAGATGACAATCTGTTAACTGATCTAACACCGATGATCTCACCACCAACGAGTTGAAGATGGGGCCATCGTGAGGGTCTTGGCAGGAGAAGGCAATGAAGTTGATCTAATATATTTGTCGATGTCATGACCTAAACCTACCCCTTATAGGTTTAGTATCATAGATCGTAAATCGTCGACTTCGCAGAGAACTCCGTCGTTGTCCATTGAAAGATGACAATCTGTTAACTAATCTAACATTGATGATCTCACCACCAATGAGTTAGAGATGGGGCCATCGTGAGGGTCTTGGCGGGAAAAGGCAACGAAGTTGATCTAATATGTTTGTCGATTTCATGACCCAAACCTACCCCCTATAGATTTAGCGTCGTAACCGGCCAGTAATCCTTGAATTACCAAAGGCCTCTAAATAGATTATCATATAAAAAATGGTTGTGGAAGTAGATATATAAAACATACATAATCCCTTGAGCCGTGCAAACTTATATGAAACAGAATATTTAAAACTTCATATATACATATCTAAAAATCATTCTCACATTGTACTACACACTTAACTATAGCATCTTAAGTACAGCCAACGAAAACAAATCAAGTCTTATATATAGAAACAACCGGAGCTTATAAAACGGGCTACTTTAGGAACCTCTACGTGAGGTATAATGGTTGGCTTAACAAAACGGAAGTTAGACAAAAGCCCTTAGGCCTGGTCCTACGCACACTCACCTACATATGCATATATACAAACAGTGAGCTAAAGCCTAGTGAATAACATTAATGTAAAGGGGTTAGTGAATAAATTCCGAACATATCATATTCATTAAACAGATCATAACAAAATCAATTCTCATATTAGAACATAATAATGGTACATCTCATAAAACATATCATATTGTCTTTCGACTAGAGTAATCGGTTCCGGATACTGATTAAACACATATCACCACAATGAAATGACCAACGAGATCTTGTAATCACATATATGTCATAGACCCGTATTAACATATCGTTCTCTATGACTTGGGACTATCTATGAATGCCATAATAGATTCCAAACATAGGACATTTGTTCACGTAAACAAATTGCATTTCAGAAATCATAACTTATCATATCACATTGGAACATAATTCATATGAACATATCTTTACAATAATGTTACTTACAGTGGGCTTTCAGAAATGGTTGGTCAGTCTCTAATTCTCGACCTATAATCAAAACGTACATAGCACAAAACACGTCTTATAATTACACTTTCACATGGCCATCACGGCTTAGCATTATTCTTTACATGGATTCTTATTTTTTCTTATCACATTGCTCAAAAACACACTTGTAATCTCTTAACTTAGTACATTTCTTTCTTAGTGTATTTCTAATTCATATCCTCATTATTATGGCTTAATTAAGGCTTAAAAATGCCTAGGATGCAATAAGGATGCCAAAATGCACTTTGAAACACTTAGTTAATTTTTTGAAAGTAGGGTCTTTGCTCGAGCACAACTTTGGTCGCTCGAGCGGTCTGTAAAATTCTGTAAAATTTTTGGGAGCTCTCATTTTACGCTCAAGCGCAACTTTGGTCGTCTGAGCTGAGGATCCAAAACAATGGTGGCCGCTTGAGTGCAGGTTGTGTCGCTCAAACGTAGTACTCATGTTTGCAAAACTTTTGAGAGCTTGCATTCTTCACTCCAGCGGTCTGCGAATTTTCTGGGCTTTCAAAACAGAGTTTTGAATTCCAAATATGCAATTTAAAGCTTAGGGTCATGCATGGCTTGGTCAAAAACACAAAATTACTTTAGAAAACAGATATACATAACCCCTTAAAAATCATTTGCTTTGAAATCTCATGAATTTACCAAAATTGAACACAATAGCTCATGTATGCAAGATTTCCAAATCTTTTTCTCTAAACTCATAAATTTATCAAATTTGAGCTCAAAAGCTCCATGCATGTACAAAATCTCATTTCCAAAACATGTATTCAAAAGGTAAACATGATGAATGAAACATGCATGTACCATATAACTTACAATAACAATTTAGATGCTCAAAATCAAACTTAATATGGTAAGGTTCAACATGTATGTAAAATTCTATTCAAAACTCTTTAACACATGAAATTTGCTTACAAAACGTGATCTAATATGCATGCATGTTAATTTCATGGTCTAAACTCAACATAAATGATAAAGCTCATGATCAAAATGATGATTTAATACTTATATATGCATACATATATGAATTACAACTCAATTCTTCATTCAAAGCTCAAAATATGCATTTAACTCTTATTCTTCATGTATTCTCATGTTTGAAGACCTAGGTTCACAATTTGGGAGTTGAATTCTTACCTAGAGTCTTCAAATTCTCTTGTTCTTGCACAATCTTGAGCTTACAAATAATAATCTTCAAATTTTCCTTCACATTTCCTTCATTATCTTATTTTCTCACTCTAGAATTGGACTCTCTCTCTCTCTATCTCTAAGATGCAAATATCAGATTTTGCTCTCAAAATGGTTAAGTTGAGCTCACAAATGAGTTCAAGACACAAACAAATCACATTTATATAGATATAATGGCTTATTGCAATAATTAGAACATTTGACAACCAAACACAACTTAATTAAGTAAACTAAATCTATTTTTAATAAAATTTGCCATATAATTCTAAAAATTCCAAATAAAATATTGATGTAACCAATTTCAATTTTGGATTTCGATAAGGCTTTCAATTTTCAGATCAAAGTAGAATTCCAGACAGATATTTCTACGAGTAACAGATAAAAAGCCAAATAGCATACAAAATACACAATAAACACATAATTTATTTTAATCACTTAATTAATAGTCTTAAATGGATTAGTAATTAATTACGGATCGGGGTTGTTACAGTCGAGGTTCTTGCTATCGATCTCATCACCAATGGGTGGTTAGTTGTTGAAGAATATAAGAGCTTATCTTCAATAGTGGTAGCGTCCACATCTCTATCTCTTCTCTCTCTCTCTCTCGCGCGCGCTTTCGCTCTTTCCAACCCTCGATTCTCATCTCCGTCTTTCCTCTTCATGAAAAGGTTATAAAGGCGTCATCACCATGACTAGTTCCGACAAGATAGTAGTCTCTCACTTTCTTCTCTCATTTTAATTCATTTCTAGATCTGTCATTGAGGCGTCGAATTGAATGAAATATGTGAATTTTATTATGAGTCTATTTATGTAGAGTCGTTGATTGAAGTTAGGGTTATTTCATTGACTAAATGATTATGCAAATGCTAATTTAGTATTTTTGTTTGTTTTATTGTTCAAATTTGATTTTTTTTTTTTTTGATTTTTTGTTTTTGGCTTGCATTTGAGAGTCGACAATCGTTTTGACACATCCAGAACTAGATCCATCTTTTTTCACTACAAACGAGCTCGGTTTCCAACCATCGCCGTTTTTGAAGACCAAATAGGGCACTCTATCTCTGTATTTATGATGGACACCAAAAAAAGGAGATCGTCCGGTAGTGACTTTTTTTGAGGTAACGAGGCCATTTTACATACACAACTTTATTACACCATTGTCTATGTTGTAGATCTGTGTAAATGGCCTTTGGCTTCTCTTTCTTTTTCTCTCTAAGTTGCTTTAAATATTGTTTGAGGAGATAAAAAAATGTGTTGTAGAGTGGGTTTTTATTTTATTTTATTATAGTTGTTGTGATAAAAAAACATATATATAAAATTTTGAACAGATAAAAAATTTAAAATATAATTCGGGGAAAAAAATTGAATAGATAATAAAATTTGGATAGATAGAAAAAAATTAAACAGATAATACAATTTATACAGATATTTGAAAAGATAAGGGGGAAAATTGAACAGATAAGCAAAAAATTTGAAGAGTTATATAAAATTTTGAACATATAGTTAAAAATTTTGAACAGATAGGCATAAATTTGAACAGATAGTCAAAAAAATCAAACAGATAAAAAAAAGTCAACAAATAAGTTAAAGGGTAAAATTGAAAATAAAATGTTATTCAAAACAAATAAAAAGACTTCTCATCAAATTATTTTACAAAAGATGGACCTCTCACCAATAAAAAATATCCACTGGACCTAATGCCTTATACTTTCATTGGGTTGAACTTTTCAACAATTTTCTCTTAAATTAAGAAAATAAAAAATTAAGGATTTGTTTTATATAAGGGTTTGAGTTTATTTTTTTCTTTTATCTCTTATCTTTTTATTTTTGTAATTTCTCCAATAATTTTTAAAGTGTTGGGTTTTTATTTTATATTTATAAATTTAAATATGAATTTGAGATAACTTGATGGGCATGTGGAGACTACCGCGGGCTCCGTTTCAATGATTCGAACCGTTCATTTTGTAATATCCTCCGTGTATATCATTAATGACAAAAATTAAGTCGATCTGATTATCGCAATATTTTTCATTTTATTAGGTTTGTTTCTAAAAAAATGATGGTTCATTTTTTAAAAATATACTTATCATCCAATTTTTTTTGGAGACTATAAACCAAAATGTTATCAAATTGACCTAATTTTATCTATGAATGATATATATTGAGAACTCTAAAAAACAAACCGTTAAAATTATCAAAACGAGACTCATTGTAAGTCTCACAAGTTCTTTAAGTTTTCTTAAATTAAAATTTGAATTTAAGAGAAAAATCACCAATTTTCAAAAAATTACAAATAGATGAAATTTTTTTAAATGATAAAAAAACTAAATATATAGGGAAAATTGTCATTTTAATATATGGGCAAAATAATTTCATATATATTATGCCATTATTAGAGGGGAGTTTTGCACAAATATGTTAAAGTTGTAGAATTTTCTAATGTAATTTATTCAATTATAAAATGATGAGTATACTATCAAGTCATACCATATCTTACAACCGTTGGATTAGTGTTTCCTACCAACAATTTGTGGGACCAGACCATGGCATGACTGGTGGTATATGCTCTCTATCATCCTTACATTTGTAAGATCATGGGCACTGGCACAACATAGTGGTAGCCACTGTGTCTATAATTTTTGTAACAGTTAGACGATAAAAGTCTATCTTGAGAAAGTAGTTAAAACTCAGTTTTTTAATTTTTTTAAGATTATATTACTTTGTTTTTATTTTTTATATATATATTTTTTTATAAAAAATTAAAAAATCAACTTTTAATCTACTTTCCAAAATATTCTAAATTCATAAAATTTACTCAGAATTTTATTCAGAAACAACAATGTATTTATTTAAGGTTAATTGATGAAAAGTCTAATTTAAAGAGGAAATAAGGAGTTAGGTTTGCTGGGGTTTTTTTTTTTGGGTAAGAAATACACTATTTGTAAAATATTGTGGTGAGAAATACATTTTGTTATTTTGAAAGACTTTTTATTCTTAGTTTTGCCCTTCCAATTTTTATTTATCTATTAAAAGTTTTATTCCATCTGTGTGATTTTTCTATCTGTTTAAATTCTATCTATCTGAAATTTTCATCTACTTAAATTCACCAACCCTTATTTTCTCCTATTTGTTGAAAGATTATTTTTTCTTATCTGTTCATTTTTTTTTATATCTGTTCAAATATTAAAATATCAAGCCAAACCCTAGTTTTTTTCTATGGGTCTTTGATCTAGATTCGTTGTCTTCTCCGACCACCGTGGAAGGTGGTGCCGCCACCCTAGGTGCTCACACAAAGCGAGAGTTTTGGAGAGAGAAAGAACAAAAAAGAGAAGAGAAAGACAGATAGTTGGCAATCGGAGATCTCGATCTCGGGATTGGAGGAAACGACGACGACATTGCCGGTGCCAGTGGCGGAGTGGTCAGGAGAGTGAGACATCGTGGGGTGGCTTAGATATGTTGCCTAATGGCTTTGATCTGTTGACCTTCTGTTGATCGATCTTCAATGACAAGGTCGATTTGTTGTCGAATAGCTTTGATCCAACAATCGTCCCTGCAAAACCCTTGCCGCCAATCGTAGTTTCAAATAGTGAGATTGACAATGGTGGATTAGTCGGAGGAGAGAAGAGAAGAGAGATTTCCTAAATACAGGTTATTGGTGGGAGGAGATATTGTTGCGGATGAAGGCGGTGGAGCTCTGATGGCAGCGGTGATGAAAAAGACACAAATGTGAGAGAGAGAGAGAGAGAGAGAGAGGGGGGGAAAGGTTTGGGGACATGGGGTTTGAAGAGAGAGATAAGTGTATAAATATATATAGATAGTTGATCATTTTGTAGAAACATGTCCTTATGGACATAGTATTTTAGAGCATCCACAATGGACACACTAAGCTGTGTGTTAGTGCCAAGTGCCATGTTTTGGCTAGCTGAGGGTGTTGTTTGGGGCTGCAATGGAGCTGTTAACGTGTGTTAGTGGTGTGTGTTAGTGTCAGAGGTTAACATGTGTGTTATCTGCAGCGAGCTTTTTAGCTAGTGAAGGAGAGAGTGAATGTACGTGTGAGACGTCCCCCGGAAGTCCCCTCGGACGTCCGACTCCGAATCCTTCAAGAAAAGAAAAAAAAAAAATTTTGGTCTTACCGGTTGACCGGTCAAAGGCAATTTTCTTTTTTTTTTTTTTACTTGTTGGGATTTTTTTTTAGACTTGAAATTTAATTTTTGAAATTTTTGATTAAACTAAATTATTTATTTATTTTATTTATTATACACACACACACATATATATATATATATTTAACACACACCTTAACACACCCCTTAACACATCCATTGTACCACTATTCATTCACTAAATTAACAAACTCTTAACACATATTTTTGGATCCCACTTTTAATATTTTTTGTCATATAACACACATTTTAACACATCCATTGTGGATGCCTTTAGTGCCTAGATCTATGGCTATGCAATTTTATAAGATGGACCTATGGACTGAGCTCTGTTTATTTCATATATAAATCTCACAATACATTAATTAAATCTCAACCACACACCTTATTTCATGGTAATTTTCCTGACTCTTTTTCTGGGTCACAATGGAGTTTATGTTGTAAAATTATAAAGTTCATTTGCTTCTTTCTTGTAAATAGTTTCATCCTTAAAATTTATACAAAGACTTTCAAAATTGTTTAATTTTTGAGTTGGGGTTGATTTGAGATAAGAAATTTTAGTTCGGTTTACCTATTTTATAAAATTTTTATTTTTTATTTATATATTATTTAGTAACATAATAAATTAAAAAAAAAAAAACAAAGATAAGGAATATATATATCCCTCTAATTAAAACATTTGTTAAAGATTCAAAATCATCTACTATTGGATAATAATCCAAACTTAACTAAATTCATTTAAATGGGCAAATTCATTTACAACCCAAAATTTAGTAGTTCAAATATACACAGTGAAGTGGGCAAACTTAAAATTTATAAATTTATTAGGATTGGGTTGTGAATAGCTATTTAGGGTCAACGTCGGGCTGAGACGAGATTGGCCCGACATTGAGATAATACATACTCTTAGAGTGTGTTTGTTTTCAGGGATTATTTCATGGAATTAGACTATTAGTCCATCCGGATTAATAGTCCATTGTTTGATTCAATTTTTTTGCTCTGGATTAATAATACCTCCAGACTATTAGTCCCTCATATGAGAGATTATTGTATCCTAGGGAGAGATGTGGGATGATTTCCATGGGATTGGTATCCCATGGGACTAATGTGTGAAATGTCCATTTTACCCTCATGCTATTATTTAATAAACAATTGAAAAAGGATAAAATAGTCTTTTGAACATTTATAAATTATTTTTTTTAGTGTTGTTAATTTAAAATTATATATTAAATAAAAAAATATAAAATATAAAATTAATTTAATTAAAAATAATAAATTAAAAATTATGGCCTTATAAATTAAATTTTTTTAGTGTTGTTAAAAAATTAAATTTATATATTAAAAAAATTATTTTTTTTAGTGTTGTTAATTTAAAATTATATATTAAATAAAAAAATATAAAATATAAAATTAATTTAATTAAAAATAATAAATTAAAAATTATGGCCTTATAAATTAAATTTTTTAGTGTTGTTAAAAAATTAAATTTATATATTAAAAAAATTATTTTTTTAGTGTTGTTAATTTAAAATTATATATTAAATAAAAAATATAAATTATAAATTTAATTTAATTGAAAATAATAAATTATAAATTATGGCCTTATAAATTAAAAAATTTAGTGTTGTTAAATTATAGATTACAAATTTAAAATTATATATTAAATAAAAATTATAAATTACAAGGGTAAAATAGTCTTTTGAACATTTATCCTTATCCAATTCGTCCAACCAAACATTGAATTTACTAAAAATAATTCAATCCAGACATCTAATCTCATGACTAAACAAACATAGGATACAAATCCAGTTTAACTAAATAGTCTAGGGACAATGTATCCCAGGACTAACAGTCCGATAAATTACAATTCATCCTTATCCAGTCTGTCCAAACAAACACACTCTTATTATATAATGCGAGTCTAGTCCAAACCCAACCCACTCCCGTCGATGTCCACACTTAGCCGAACACCTCGTTGATGAAACCAAAAATAGGGTTGAGCAAAAAATGAAAATAATCGCAAATCAGTCTAAACCAAAACAAATCGTATGGTTTAATCTGATTTTTTTAATATTCGATTCTACCCTAGTTCACAAAATAGGTAAACCGTAATCTACAATTCAGTTCACGAATGTCTAGTCTTGGTTTCGATTTAGAGTCAAACCGGACCATTTTTATATACACACATACATAACTTATTATTTACCATACACCTAAAGTATATGACCAGTACCCCATGTTGTTGTCTGCTGATTATTTTGTAGAATCTGCTCTTGATTTTTTTTAATTAATTGAAGAATTTTAGTGTTTCTTTTGGTGTGTGTGTGTGTGTCATTACAGTACTTGGTGTTAATTGTTGAACAATATAATTGTTTGGAGTATTGCATTGAACAATAGTTGCTTGACAATACTCTTTTGTTAATGAGCAGGAACAATTTGGTTGTTTAATTGATGTTTGGAAAATAGTTAGGGGGTTTTTTTTTTTTTTCCTTTAAAAAATGATGACATGTTCCTTCTCATCCGAAAAATGATAGCAGGTTGCATTTTTTTTAATAAAAAAATGTCAATGATTGCATGTTGCTTAATGTTTGAAACATGATGCATTTTGTTTGATATTTGATGTATTGAATAACTGGTTTCAAATCAAACTAAATTGAGTCTCAATATATAGTTCTTTCTGATTTGATTTTATAATTTTTATGATTTGTTTTAGTTTCAAATTTTATAAAATCATAAGTAATATTTGATCTTTAATTTTCTACTAAACTGAATCAAACCGAACCGTATTCACCAAAAAAAACCCATTTCTTATTTGTAATTATACCTTATATTTTGTATATATCATACTTGACAATCTAATTCATTTTTCACTCCAGCATGCAAAAAACCTGATCACTGTTTCCATTCTCTCTATTTCCTCTCTCCCAATTCAAAATGTGCACATAGCACACAATTCAGAAAATTTGTGAAATTTTGTAACTCTTTTTTCCTTCTTTTTTTTTTTTCCTTCTTTTAAATAATACTCGTATGGTTAACTACTTCAAAAAAGTACTGCTAGAAGTATCAAATTCAACCCATCTTTTCAACTTATCAAATCATCAAAAAAAAAATTAGATGTAAAGCAAAAGAAGTAGGCATTTTTGCCACATGCAAAACAAAAACCTTGTAGTAGAGAGAACTCAAGGAGAAAAGGAGAAGTTGCTAGGTTGGCTAAAACTCTGTAAAATGGAGGCAATAAAAAGTGACTCATCACTTTCTTCTATATCTCGACTTGGTGGCGGTGGCGGCGGTGGCGGCGGTGGTGGTGGAGGAGAGGGAAAAGCCAAAAATGGGTAATGAAAATTAGTCCGAGCTCTTTCAATGCCGCTGAAGGAGATGGAAGAGAGATCATAAGCCAATGCAGCTTCCTCAGCAGTGTCAAAGGTGCCAAGCCAATGCCTCTCCTTTGTGTATGGATTTCTTATCTCGGCGGCGTAACGGCCCCATGGCCTCCGGCGAACTCCGAGGTATCCACTGGAGTGTCTGGAGCTTCTTCTTCTCTTGGGGTTTCTGTTGAGCAAATGGGGAAGATTTTCCATATTGGTTGCTTTGGAGAGCTTTAAGGTGGTTCATAACTATCCTTATATACAAATATGGAAAAAGTTAGGGAGTTCAAAAAAAACATTAAAAAAAAATAAAGTGTGTGACCTAAATCCAAATTTAATATGATGTCAGTTATTTTTAATTAATTTAAATTTCTTTTATCAATATAATTTATAAATATGAGGAGAATTATATCAAATTAAACAATTATAATCACTCAACATAAATAATCTATAATGAGAATATTTTTTTTTTGGAAAAATTATTTATAAGTTATATTAGGGAGACTTATGCTACATATGGTTCTACTAAAAAACTTATATTCCCATAAGTCCTGTGGGAAGTTTATTGACACATTTACCCTCAATATTAGTTGTCAATATCATAAATAATAGTAAAATCATATATAGGAGATTGAATGTTACCATAGATCATATCTATATAAACGTAACGTAACGTGACACCTATACGTAACGTGACACCTACATAAACGTAACGTGACACTTATGATCTATGGCAACATTCAATTTCCTATATAAAAAATTGAATGCTACCATAAATCATATCTATATAAACGTGTGGGGTTATATTTCTGAGTACCAACACGTGGCAAGGTGACGCCGACGTGTCAGCCTAGGTGCCACGTGTCGTGGTAAGTTTTGCCGAGGTAATCTAAGAATTGCCGAGGTTATCTCCGAAGATATCATAATCCGGGATAAAAGCCTCTCCTTTCTTCTACCTCGGCTTAACATGCAAAGGCCGAGGCACCCGTAGAAGAAGTAAGCCGAGGTAACTGTTAGGTCGGCCATACCCATATAATATGATAATATTATCTTGGTCAGATGGATGTCCAGCCATGAGGCCAACACCTCGCCCACTAGCTGACCTTGAGGCCATGTGAGTTGGCCATGAGGCCACTAGAAGCCATATGATGTAATAAAAAGCTTTTATCTGGAAAGCTGCCAAAAGCGCAACAATGGGCTGGCAAGCCAGCTCAAAAGTTGATGGCCTCCCCATCTCTATTTTGGTGCATATATAGAGAGGGCCGAGAGAGAACAAGGGGGAAGAGGTAACACTTACAGTTACAAGCTTAGAGAACAAAGAGAGAGAGAGAGAAAATTACAGAGAGTTAATTGTAATTCTTACTGTTTATTCAATATAGTGAATCTGCCACCCGTGGACGTAGGCAATTTGCCGAACCACGTTAAATTCTTTGTGTTATTATTTGTGCTATCTATTCTGCCTGTGTCCTACAGCTGAATCACTAAGGCGGGCAGTGTGATCGGAAAATCACTCACACAATTTGGCGTCGTCTGTGGGAAGTAAGACGAATAGATGGCCAGTAACGCACAACACGAGAAGGTTGGGGGCGACGCTCCCACTGGGAGTGGCAGGCCTATCGACCTTGACGTCGAAGGAGACGACCACAATGACAAAGCCCGTGGCCAGGGGCACGGGGGAAAAGACGTCGTCCAGGAGGGCGGCCCTTCGAGGAAAACAGACCAGGGCAGATACTACAATGAAGACAACCTCCAGGTATGGAGGGATAGGTGCCTACGGAGGGATGAGGAAGTAAAAGAATTGGCAGGCAAGTTGGCTGACCTGTAGTCGGTTGTCAACTTCATGATGCAAAGCAATGTCATGCAGCCACCATACCCACTGCAGGATACGCCAATCCCAGCGGTTAAAACTCAGAATGGAGAAAGGAAAATAATTCCTGAAGCACCACAACGCTCCAGGAGCAAGAGGCACTCTCACCGGCCCTCCGAGGAGGTCGGGCGAGAGAAACCCAGACAAGAGAAGTCCCAGAGGACGTATCATACAGAGGATCAGGAACCCAGAGAACATCGGCATGTACAAAAGCAGGCTTTCTATTTCGATACAACCCATGGAGAAAGATCAAAACGGGCACACCACAAGGCCGAGAGTAGTGTGCCAAAGGGACTAAAATCGAAAGATAGCCGAGCTCCGGGAAGGAGTAAAGAAGACTTAAGAAACTACCTCAGGAGGAGGGAACAGAACGCTGAAGCCGAGGTAACCTCACTCGTCAAGCCGAGGACTCCGTTCTCAGTAGAATTGGACAAATTTGACGCACCTAAAAGATTCAGCATGCCGAGGTTTCAAATATACGATGGTAAGTAAGACCCTAACTTCCACGTTGGACTATTTTTAAACTCAATGGCGTTATACAGTGGAAACGAGCCTTTGCTATGCAAGGCGTTCCTCTCGTCCTTTGGGGAAATTGCATCAGATTGGTTTCACAAGTTACCAAAGGGAAGCGTGAAGACTTGGGAAGGCCTGGCCGAGATGTTTGTGGCCAGGTTTGTGACAAACAAGCTACAACCATTGAGGGTGGACGCACTAATGGCTTTGAAGATCAGCAAGGATGAAGGCCTTAGGGCCTATGCAAAAAGATACTACGAGGTGTTTAACCGAATACCTGAATGCAACCAGGAGGTAGCGGTTGTGTCTTTCAAGAACGGCCTGAAAGAAGATTGTTCACTACGGAAATCTTTGGCGAAGACATTACCAAAGAGCATGGAAGAACTTATGGCAAGGATTGAAAAATATGCCCGCGCCGAGGAGGATACGCTGGCCCACAAGGAAGTCATACAAGAGAAAGGGAACAACTCGCCGAAGCGAAGCCGAGGGTAGCAACGGATTCAGCAAGACAGAGATAGAGCTGCGGGCCAAACAAGCGGTGACAACCGTGTTCCGAATTCAATCCAAAAAATCCTAGGAAAAATTCGGAGCCAGCCCTATTTCAGAACACTAGCAAGGGAACCCGGGGGAGTTTATGGGGAGAACACATGGACAGACATTGTTCTTATCACAATGAAAACGGACATACAACACAGGGTTGCCAGAGCACTAAAAGCACACTTGGAAGATCTGGTGAGGCAAGGCCACCTGAGAGACCTTGTTGATGAAACCAGAACGAGGGAAGAACAAGCAAGACTGCCTCAGGCTGAAGCATCCCCACCACCGCCGTAACCCCGGGCAGAAAGACCTCGGGTCGTAAACGTAATTCACTCCAAGGTGAATGAAAACGACATTCGGGGGAAAACCCAAAGAGTAAAACACTTGCAGTACGTGAACCAAGTCGGACTGAAAAGACCTCGGCCGGAAGGTTACCAAGGTCCGATGATAACCTTCACCGAGGCCGACCTAGAGATGGTCCAGCACCCACATAATGATGCCTTGGTAGTATCTCTCCAGGTTGGGGAGTGCCAGGTAAAACGCATCCTGATAGATCAAGGCAGCTCTTGTGACATCATGTACGTTAGATGTTACAAGGAGCTGGGCCTTCACCCTGATGACCTGGAGCAATCGAATGGACCGATGGTCGGTTTCAATGGAACGCCGACGTGGCCACTGGGTGCAACCAGCTTGGAAGTGCAAGCAGGCGCCAAGAAAATCAGGACCGAGTTTATCGTCATTGATACACCTTCACCATACAACATCATCATGGGCAGGCCGTGGTTGCATGCAATGGGGGCAGTTCCCTCAACATTGTACCAACTACTGCGCTTCCTAACAGAGCTTGGGATTGAAGAACTCAGAGGAGATCAGCTGCAGGCAAAAAATTGCTCCATGGCAGCAATGAAGACTACCTGCAATGTTCGAGAACCAGCCAAGGCAGAAATTGAAGATGAGGACATGGAAGTCCTGGATGATGTCGGCAAGGAGCCGGCCGAGAAGAGTGAGGAAACTCTAAAGAAAATCCTCGTCCAGAAGGGCGATGAGGAGCGCTTTTTTCTTCTCGGCTCAGGCTTAGCCGAAGAAGAGGAAAGAGAATTGGAAGCCTTTTTAAGAACAAACCAAGAGGTGTTCGCCTGGACACCTTATGAAATGCCTGGCATTGACCCCGAGGTCACATGTCACAGACTGAACGTCGACAGGTCGGCTAAACCTGTGATATAGTGAGCTAGAAGACCGACGTTGATACACGTCGAAGCAGTGGAGGAAGAAGTTGACAAACTTCTAGAAGCCAGGGCCATCAGAGAAGTCAATTATCCAACATGGCTATCAAACACTGTGGTGGTAAAGAAGAAAAACGGTAAATGGAGGGTTTGCGTAGATTTCACAAGCCTAAACAAAGCCTGTCCCAAAGACAGCTTCCCTCTGCCAAAAATTGACCAGCTGGTTGATGCTACATCTGGACATGGCAGGATGAGCTTCCTAGACGCTTACAGGGGGTATCACTAGATAGCCATGTACCCCCCAGACGAAGAGAAGACAGCGTTCATCACCCCAAAAGGCCTGTACTGCTACAGGGTGATGCCTTTTGGACTAAAGAACGCAGGAGCAACCTACCAAAGGCTGGTAACCAAAATGTTCAAGCACCTGATAGGCCAAACAATGGAGTTCTACATCGACGACATGGTCGTAAAGACCAAGGAGCCAGAGAATCATCTTGCCGACCTAGCAGTGGTATTTAACATACTTAAAACATATCGGCTCCGACTCAACGCATCAAAATGCGCGTTTGGGGTTGGATCTGGTAAGTTTCTAGGGTACCTGGTAACAAGAAGGGGGATAGAGGCCAGCCCCGATCAGATCAAGGCCATCCTAGATCTACAGAGCCCAACTTCGGCAAAGCAGGTTCAAATGCTCACTGGCAGGGCCGCAGCCCTAAACAGGTTTATAAGCCGAAGTTCAGACAAATGTAAACCCTTCTTCAACCTGGTAAAAAAGACTGCCGACTTCCTATGGACTGAAGAATGTGAGGTCGCTTTGGCCCATCTAAAAAAGTATCTAACCACGGTTCCGGTTCTCACAACACCCGAGCCTGGGGAGGGGTTGTTTTTGTACTTAGCCGTGTCAGAGCACGCGGTAAGCGCAGTACTAATCCGGGAAGAGCAAGGAGAACAGAAGGCTGTCTATTATGTAAGTAAAACCTTGGCCAGCACTGAAACAAGATACTTACCACTGGAGAAGTTAATGCCGGCCTTAGTTATGGCCTCAAAAAAGTTGAACCACTACTTCCAAGCACACAAGATTGTGGTGCTAACAGAGCACCCATTGAAATCCCTGTTACAACAAGGGGACTTAACAGGAAGAATTGCAAGGTGGGCAGTGGCCTTGGGCCAGTATGACCTGGAATTCAGGCCCAGAACAGCAATTAAGGGCCAAGTTTTGGCCGACTTTGTGGCAGAACTCACGCCGGAGTCCATCGAACGTCGGGCTCCGTTGAACCAAGATGAACAAGGTCCTAGCAAGCAAGAAGAATCCCAGCCGAAAGCAAAAGAGCAAAGGAAGGAAAAGCTCAGACCTTGCAACATCTACATCGGCGACTCATTCAGACTCTTTGTCGATGGAAGTTCAAATCGACGAGGAACGGGGGCAGGAGTACTGCTGATATCCCCAGATGGAGAGATAATAGAACAATCCATCCGTTTGGGGTTCAAGGCCTCGAACAATGAAGCCGAATATGAAGCATTAATTGCAGGACTAAAACTGGCAGCAGCAGCGGAAGCAGATGAGGTAATAGTTTTTTGTGATTCACAGTTAATTGTTAACCAATCAACAGGAGAGTTTGCAGCCAGAGACGAGAGGATGTCGGCATATGCAAAGGAGGTTATCAGATTAGCGGAGTTATTTCAAAACTGCCGACTTCTTCAAGTTAGCCGAGATGATAACAGCCACGCCGACGTGTTGGCCAACCTGGCGAGTTCAATGCAGACTGGAAAGACAAGAACAATTATGATCGACTACATGTCGGGCCCGAGCATAGAACCACGGAACGCAAAGCACGAAGCAATGTGTGTGGACATGGGGTCGAGCTGGATGGATGCAATTGTTGCGTTCCTGAAAGAAGGAAAATTGCCAGAAGATCGCAAGGAGGCACACAAAGTCAGACTGAAGTCGGCAAGATTCAGCCTGACTGCGGACGGACATCTCTACAGAAGGTCCTTCACTAGACCCCTTCTAAGGTGCGTACACCCTTTACAAGTTGAAGATTTTTTATATGAAATTCATGAAGGGATTTGTGGAAGCCACACTGGGGGCAGATCGTTAGCCCATAGGGCCATTACTCAGGGGTATTGGTGGCCATACATGCAAAAGGATGCAGAAACATATGTGAAGAAGTGCGAACCCTGCCAACGGTTTGCACCTTTCATTCATCAGCCAGCTGCTGACCTGAATCCAGTATCCAGCCCTTGGCCGTTTGCCCAGTGGGGCATGGATCTGGTTGGACAGCTTCCCCAAGCGACTGGGCAGAGAAAATACTTGCTGGTAGCGACAGATTACTTCACAAAGTGGATAGAGGCAGAACCTCTTGCCAAAATCCGAGATGTGGATGTCAAGAATTTCATATGGAAAAACATTATCACCAGATTTGGCATTCCTAGAGCCATCGTTGCCGACAACGGAACGCAGTTCGACAGCAAACTTATCAAGAACTTCTGCGCCAAATTCAAGATCAAGAATTACTTCTCAACACCAAGTTTCCCCCAAAGTAATGGGCAAGCAGAAGCATCCAACAAAGTAATTTTGGATGGAATAAAGAAGAGGTTGCAGGCAGCAAAAGGGAAGTGGGTAGACGAATTGCCCAACGTGCTTTGGGCATATCGGACTACGCCGAGAAGATCAATAGGGGAATCTCCTTTTGCCATGGCCTATGGCACAGAAGCAGTCATTCCACTGGAAGTCGGCATCCCAGGGATCCGAACCCAGGGAGTTGAAAATGGGACTAATGATATACTCTTAGCCCGAGATCTGGATCTTTTGGAAGAACGAAGAGAGAAGGCTGCAATTCAGCTTGCAGTATACCAGCAACAGCTTGCCCGAGCTTACAACAAGAAGGTCAACCCAAGAGATTTTCAAGTCGGCGACCTGGTCTTGAGAAAAGTGGTCGGCAACAAGAAAGATCCCAGAGAGGGCAAGCTTGGCCCAAACTGGGAAGGACCTTATAGAATTACCTCGGTGTTAGGTAATGGAGCATACCGGCTTGAGGACAATGAGGGCAAAGCACTGCCCAGACCATGGAACACTTGTAATTTGAAATTTTTCTATCATTGAGAGATCCTTATTCTTGGCCGATGTCATATGATTGATAAAAATGCTGGAAGACATGAACAATGAGAACCCAAGCGGAACTCAGGTTCACATTGGGGGCAGAAAAGATACAGAGAAGATACAAAGCCTACCACTTGTTGAAATTTGTAGCAATTTACAAGTTGGTTTGGCCGAATACAAAGCCTACCGCTTGTTGAAATTTGTAGCAATTTACAAGTTGGTCTGGCCGAATACAAAGTCTACCACTTGTTGAAATTTGTAGCAATTTACAAGTTGGTTTGACCGAATACAAAGCCTATCGCTTGTTGAAATTTGTAGCAATTTACAAGTTGGTCTGACCGAATACAAAGCCTATCGCTTGTTGAAATTTGTAGCAATTTACAAGTTGGTCTGGCCGAATACAAAGTCTACCACTTGTTGAAATTTGTAGCAATTTATAAGTTGGTTTGACCGAATACAAAGCTTAGCTTCGCTTGTTGAAATTTGTAGCAATTTACAAGTTGAAGTTAAGCCGAGATGGTACCTTAGCTTTGCTTGTTGAAATTTGTAGCAATTTACAAGTGGAAGTTGAGCCGAGATTACTATACTCCTCGCTTGTTGAAATTTGTAGCAATTTACAAGTCGGGGCGAAGCCGATGCTATTACTCTCAGACTTATGACAATCAACTGACTGGCTAAACCAAAGAGAAAGCTTAACACTTGTTGAAATTTGTAGCAATTTACAAGTTGAAGTTAAGCCGACATGTTACCATCTGTTGAAATTTGCAGCAATTTACAGGTTGAGGCAAAGCTAAGTATACTGTTTAAATTCTTGTTGAAATTTGTAGCAATTTACAAGTAAATCACTGTTTAACACTTGATTATAACTTGAGAAAAGTTTACTGTATATGATAATCCTTGTTGAAATTTGCAGCAATTTACAAGTAGGCTGGACTGATATTACAGGTTGAAGTTAAGCCGACATGTTATCATCTGTTGAAATTTGCAGCAATTTACAGGTTGAACTAAAGGTTAAGTGTATTGTTCAAATCCTTGTTGAAATTTGCAGCAACTTACAAGTAGATCACTGTTTAACACTTGTTAAAACTTGAGAAAAATTTACTGTTTATATTAATCCTTGTTGAAATTTGTAGCAATTTACAAGTGGGACAGACTGAGATTGTTGTTTAACCACTCGTTGAAACTTAAGAAAAGTTTGCAAAGGTTAACATTGAATAGTATATGTTTTATACTTGTTGAAATTTATGAAAAGACTGCAGGTCAGTATCTTGCCGAAGTAAAATTTGCAGATGTTATACCCGAGGTATGTAACCCCGAGAAGATTGTGTAAAGGAAGAATTATGTAAATCATGCAAGGCATCTTAAGTATAGAGTCATACAGAAGCAATGAAGAATTAAAGACTGAAACATTCAGATAAAAACAGTTGCAGGCACCATGGCCTAGCAAAAGTAAATCGTTCACAGGAAACAAAGAAAGGCACATCGGCCGTAAAGAAGAAGCTTACATTGATCAGGAAACATCAACAAGAACAAAGAAAAGAAAACAAAATACAAAAAAGAAAAAGAAAAACAGAAGACATTCAAACTTCTTCAGCAGATGGTTGGGCTGAAACCTCGGAGGGCTCTGGACGAACCACCTCGGCATCTTTTCCTGCCTCAGCCTCTGCATCCTTTCCTACCACAACCTCAGCTTCTTTATCTACCGCAATCTCGACGTCAATCTCGCCAGAGTCTTCTCAACACTTCTCTCAACCAGAAGAAGGTCGGATGATGACTGGACTGGGTGAGTTTCCTTGGATACCTCCTCAACCTCATCACCCTCTTCATCTTGGGTTAAGTTGATAACCTGTTCAGTAGAAGGAAGGGACTTGGCCTCAGTGGCATCCTTGGATTTCCTCACCAAGGCTTCATCATTATCTTCATCTTCATCTTCGGCCTGAGACTCAGACTCAGCTTCTTCGGTTTGACTTGGGGGAGGAGGAGGAAATGGCAAAGGGATAGCTTCGGCCTTGCGCCATGGCGAATCAGCAAGAAGATCAAGTTTTTTCGCTAAGGACATCCAACCAAGGGAAAAACCCCTGTTGCATGCCTGCTTAACTTGTAACTTGTAGTCTTCTGCAACATCGACCATGCCTTGGACATATGCCTTGTCATCGGCCGCCTTGATTTCAGCGTCCTTGGTGGCCAGCGCCTCATGAAGTTCTTGCTCGGCTTGGGCAGCCTTCGCCTGAGCTTCTTTCTTTTCTGCCTCGGCAACATTTTTAATGGCTTCAACAGCCTCGGCCTTCTCATCAGCCTCTTGCTTAGCCTGAGTTGCAGCCTCGGCTTGATCTTCTAGAGTCTTCATTTTATTTTGAAGACTCTTATTCTGTTTTTGAAGGGCAGCGCACTCTTTCTTCATCTCTTCTAATTTTTCCATGTTCTCAAAAGCCTGCATGGAGAGAGAGTGGGCGTGTTGAATGGCCTGAAAGAAAACAAGGCAGAAATTATTACAAAATATTGCAAAACTTTTTAAGTATAAAGAAAGTGGCAGGAAGACAAGTTATCAAATTTAAAGACTTACTTGGACAGAATGCTGCAGCATAAAGGCATAATTCTCATATTCGCTCATCTTGGCATTGCGCTCAAGATCGCCTTCGAGAAGAACTGCAGTACTGAGTGTCACGCCGATATTAACGTTGTCGGCGCTTTCATGGGCGTAAACGGGCCTGTTTTCAAGGGTAATTTTAGGCTCCCAGGGAACCTTAGGAACTCTGGACCCCGAAGTCGTCGCAGACGATGACCTCGGCCTTTTCGACTGAGTGGATCCTGATGGCTGGGCTTCAGCAGGTTTTTTTGCAGGGGCAGAGGAGGTCTTTTTGCTCTGAGCTAATTGGGAGATTGGAAGGGCATCTTCAACCTCGGCCTCAGTAGCCTTGGATTTTGGTTGGGCCTTCTTGATCTTTTTTGGCTTCGGTGGGGGCACCGTTTGGGATGGTACAGTGTCCACGTCGGTTGGAAGGTCGGCCAGAAGGTCCTGCACAACTGGCTTCGGGCGAACCATTTCGGCGGTTTTTACAAGTCGTCGACGACGCTTTCTTTCTGTTACTGGGATCAAGTATGGTGCCGAAGTTGATGGCAGATCAACTGGGTCAGATGTCGGCCCCTGATCAGTCCGAGATGTAGAGGCAGCCTGGGTTGCGGTGGTAGATGGAGAGAGGCTCTTCTTCTTCTTCCTTGGAACGTCAGGCAAAGTTGATTTGTAGGTGGGGATGAAATTTAACACCAGTGGAGCCTTGCGCTTATGAATTGGAAGGTCCAGGAGCTTCTTCAGATCTTTTCCAAAGAAATAGGATCGGCGAAAGTCCTTGGGTGGCTTGCGAACGTCTGCAAAATAGAACACAACATCAGAAACAATTAAATTTTTCTTTCAAAACTTAAGAACAAAACATCAGCTAAGTAAATTGGCGTTGGGTTCTTACCCTTGCCCTCTTTTACTGTTCGGGGGAGAGGGAATAGATGGACTTCTTCGTCTGGACCAAATTCCCAGTTTCCAGAAGCAATGAGATAATCATCTCCAGCCCCTTTGTTGGAGTCTGGGAGGTCGGCTACGATCTTATATTCGGTAGACCTCGGTTTAAGGTAATAAACATAACCCTTTTCCTTCAGGTTGAGGGCGCACATGGTGTAACAATATTGGATGTCGGCAAGAGTGATCCTAACATTCTCCTGCTGAGCTAAGGCTATGATACCATTAAGCATTCTATGGGCGTTGATGGTGAGCTGCATAGGGTTCAAAGAATAGTAGTGAAGGACTTCACGAAAAAGGGGATCTAGGGGGAACCGAAGCCCACATTCAGCAAAGGCTACAACGGGAAAAGGCATGGAATCATCCTTGGGCATAATGGAGTCGTCATCACCAGCTAGTCTCAGATGGACATCAGCTGGGATGGAGAATTCTTGCCTAAAAAATTCCAGTTTGGTTGGGGTGTTAACCCTATTTCTCCACATACCCATGATTTTTGTGTAAGGGTACTTGGCTACAGAAACAGGATGCTCTTAAAAGGTTATTGGGACCTTGGCTTAAACCTAGGTATGTATTGGGAAAGTTTGTTTCAGTTTTTCCTAAAGATTGAAGGTCCTACAAGCAAATCCCAAACCTAAAAAACTATGAAGACGAAGAACAAAGGCGCAGATCTGAAAAAGACACAACAAAGCATAAAACAAAAGCGAAGTCTCAGATTCAAGAACACAAAGGGTGGAAAATCAAGAACAGGGGTGTAACAGTGCAAATGTTCATGACATATGCAAAACCAAGGAATAAGACGCATTCAGGTGAATGATAATTAAATGCTAGAGCAGAATAGTAATGGCAAGAAACTCCAGAAATGACTAAGAACTGAGAAAGAGAAAAGATCAGTTGCTTACCAGATAAAGTGAGGCCGGAGTGAAACTCGCCGAGGACAGACAACGGACGAAACAGTAGCGAAAGCTTCGCAGGAATGACAGATGGAAGACAGATGCAGAGTTCAAAGCTTGGAGCAATGGCATATTCGATGGAGAAAAGAGCTATAGAGAGAGAAAATGTAAAGTAGACGAATGCAAAAGTAAAGAGATGAAGGAGAGAGACAATTGTTTTGTCAAAAACGTGAAACGGCGGCAAAACAGAAGCATTAATTGCACCTAGGATAACGCATGCGTCAGACGGCGCGAGCAGAGAAAAGACGGCCTACAGGCGCGTCACCAGCACGGACCAATAAGGGTAAAACGCGTCAATGAAACGGTTGAAAAATGGTGCATGACAGCTCATGCGCGTAGGAGAATTGATCTGAATTCTTGTTCTTGGATGAAGACATGTCGGCCTGAAATGGATGATCTCGGCTAGAAAGTTCTTAAGCCGACGTACGAGAAAGAAGTTCAATGTAGGCTCCATCACCTCAGTATGCCGAGGTAATAGAACCTAGGGGGCAGTTGTGGGGTTATATTTATGAGTACTAACACGTGGCAAGGTGACGCCGACGTGTCAACCTAGGTGCCACGTGTCGTGGTAAGTTTTGCCGAAGTAATCTAAGAATTGCCGAGGTTATCTCCGAAGATATCATAATCCGGGATAAAAGCCTCTCCTTTCTTCTACCTCGGTTTAACATGCAAAGGCCGAGGCACCCGTAGAAGAAGTAAGCCGAGGTAACTGTTAGGTCGGCCATACCCATATAATATGATAATATTATCTTAGTCAGATGGATGTCCAGCCATGTGAGGAAAGCCATGAGTCCAACACCTCGCCCACTAGCTGACCTTGAGGCCATGTGAGTTGGCCATGAGGCCACTAGAAGCCATATGATGTAATAAAAAGCTTTTATCTGGAAAGCTGCCAAAAGCGCAACAATGGGCTGGCAAGCCAGCTCAAAAGTTGATGGCCTCTCCATCTCTATTTTGCTGCATATATAGAGAGGGCCGAGAGAGAACAAGGGGGAAGAGGTAACACTTACAGTTACAAGCTTAGAGAACAAAGAGAGAGAGAGAAAATTACAGAGAGTTAATTGTAATTCTTACTGTTTATTCAATATAGTGAATCTGCCACCCGTGGACGTAGGCAATTTGCCGAACCACGTTAAATTCTTTGTGTTATTATTTGTGCTATCTATTCTGCCTGTGTCCTACAGTTGAATCACTAAGGCGGGCAGTGTGATCGGAAAATCACTCATACAAAACGTAACGTAACGTGACACCTACATAAACGTAACGTGACACCTATGATCTATAGCAGCATTCAATTTTTTATATAGGAAATTGAATGTTGCCATAGATCATATTTATATGAAACGTAACGTGACACCAACATAAACCAGCAATATTTTCACATTCAATTTAAAAAAATAAAAACTTATTAAGTTTGTGAAACGTAACGTCACACGTTACGTTATGTTTATGTAGGTGTCACGTTACGTTACGTTTATATAGGTGTCACGTTACGTTACGTTTATATAGGTGTCACATTACGTTACGTTTATGTAAACGTTACGTTTATGTAGGATCTTGTGGAATACATTTCTATCTAAATAGGACTTGAGACTTTATAAGAAATTACACAGAACTTAGCCTACTATAAGTGTCTGAAAAAAGACTAATATAAGTCTCCCATTTTTTTTTGGGACATTAATTTATGCACAAGTCATCAACCCTTATACTCCATTAAGTCCTAATTAAAAAATTTTGGACCTTCAAGTCCCATTAATTTTTAATAGTCAGAATTGCCTTTCAAATAATGATTACTCATCATTTGTGATTTTATATAAAAGAACATGGTGATTTAACATTTATTTTAATATTTAAAATATCAACTTTCAAATTAAAAAAAAAAAAACTAATTATGTTTTTTTTGGTTGAAAAAATTGAATTATTATTTTGTACAAAACTGAAAATTTTGTGTCTATAAAAAAGCACGATGATGGAACATTGATGTGCAAAACTTAAAAAAAAAAAAATTAAAATGAAAAAATTGATAGTGTTTTCAGTTTTAAAATTAGAAAAAAATTGATAATATTCTCAGTTTTATTGGATAGTTGAATCAAACTAATAAGTAGAAGGGTAAAAATGTTTAATCTCATGCGCTATTCTTTTTCATAAGTTAGTGAAACAATTATATGAAATATTACTATGCAAAATTGATAATATTTTTAATTTTAAAAATTGAGAAAAATTGATAATATTCTCAATTTTACTAAATAAGACTTATTGATTTAAATTTTTTTAGGTAGAACCTAAGCTACTATAACATGTATAAATAAGATTTTTAGGTAATTAAGGGTCAATGGGCTAATTTATGAATATAAAGAGAAATATATCAAACTAGAGACTCTTTAACGAGGGAGATATAATCATTTTTAATCTTTTTTTTTTCTTTGACGAGGATTTGCAGAAGTGGCAGACTCAGCTAGCCCAGTTGGTTAAATGAATTTGGTTCATAAATTTTATTTTTTGACAAATTAATTTTGCCAATAAAATAAGGTAATAAAGATAATAAAATTATATAAAATGATGTAGCTGATTTTTGTCTTACCATTTCAACCAAAAAAAAAAAACATACCCATCAGGGTACTCTATTATGTCATGTTTATAGTATTTTTCACAAAATAAACCCATTAGAAATTTAAGGCCATAAAATTCCAAATGTAGGAGGTCACTTTTAGATATATATATATATATAATGGTCAAAAGTGGGGTAGGTATAAACCCACTATAGACTTTAATTAGTGGGTGCATATATTATGGGTTGCTTTGTTTTGTTTCTCTATGTGTCTTGTTTTTGTGCCTCATTTCCTTATTTTCCTCACTCATGACAACTCTTGGGGTGAGCATAATGCTTAAATCACTACACACCATCATGCAATTGTTCCAAATGTTCTCTCTCTCTCTCTCTCTCTCTCTCTCTAAATCCAACTCAGAAAGCCACAAACACATGCTCTATGAGTTGTGAAGAAGCCCTATTTTATAATTCAATAATACCTCGAGAGCAATATATGCACGTGTACTCCACACAAAAAATAGCAAAGAAGTCCCATTGAGACAACCTAGGTTTGCTGCTAGAAAAATACTATATAAGTAATGAGACTTGTATTTATTAATAAATACAAGTGAGACTTATTAAAAATAAGATAAGAAAACTATTTATATATAACATTATTTTTATTGATACTCAGTCAACATTCGCTACAAGTCTATATGAGGGAAAAGTTGAGAGACTTTTCTAAAAGAATAAAATTAGAAGGATCACATAAATAAGTTAAGGAATGTGCTTTCATGTTGATGGTAGTAGAATATTTGCAATCTAAGCAGGAGATGGCAAGTTTGACCCTCGTTCTTGTTGTATGCTTTTTAGATATAGTGAACTAAATCGCTCGTCGATACCATATAGTGAACTTAATTGCTCGTCAATACCATGTGATTCAATGGCAATAGATTTGTTTTATTTCAAAAAAAAAAGAAGTGAAATTTGGTTAGCTGTATTATTATCTCCATTGTTGAAGTGAATCAACATATTGGTTAGCTTCCTTTTTCTTTCCTTTTTAATTTTACACTCTAGTTACTCTCTGAACTTGATGATCTCATAACATTCAAGACCCGAACACAACATCATGTATGCCACACAGTTACATGGCTCGCTACTGTAAAGCAAACACAAGGCAATTTGCATTTATGTTTTGGTATGAAAGCTAATTTAAACAGCGGGGTAGATGAGTTCACACTACATTATTTGAAATTTTCAAATGAAATGCAAAATTGTCAAAATCGAATGTTGCAGAAGTAAGAATTATAGTCAAAATAGGCAATAAAAAATAAATGAAAGAAAAAAATGAAAGAATATTACTTCGATTCATAAATTTGGGACGCCAAAATTGCGTGAGGTCAATGACTCATGCTGCTATTTATCCCAGGATAGAAATTTGAAACAGAACTAAGTCAATTTTCGCCACAGAGATCCTTTGGATTGATTCAGGCACTTCACCCTCGGAAAAACAAAACCAGCCTTTGGGGGGTTTCCATTTTCCATTGAATGCTCGTATATCTCCTTACACTCTTGTACAACCTGTTTGACAAAGAGAGAATCTTATCCTTCAAAAAGAAAGCAAATTTTTTACAAAAATTTAATTTTAAAACTAGATAGGATTTTTTGTTGCTACTCCTATCATCAAAAGTTTTAGAAAAGTTTGAGGCTTATAATCGGTGGGGAGAAATAAAAAAAACAAGGAGTTTATGGATTTCCTATAAATGAATTAGCAAGGTAGCACATCAAGAAATCAAAATTGGCATCACCATATGTTACCATTTATTTCTATCATTTAATTAAATTTATTTTTTCTTTCAATAGTTTAGAAAAACTACATCCTTCTGTGATTCCACTAAATGGTCTCTCACAATTAGATTAACAATGTGTTTTTCGATATCATGCTATCTAATTCCAGAGAACTGTCCTAAAACCCTCTATTGGCGGTTCGAGTTTCCTCAGACTTCGGTATTGAGGATCCAATTATTAAGAATATACATACCTCCTTTGCATCCTTCCGTGGTATGCCTTCTCGCAGTCCCACAAGTTTTTCAACGACCTCGGGCTGTATTCCCAAGAAAAAAGGGGGAAGTTTAATTAGAATTTTCCATGCAAAGGGATTCAGAAGAGACAATAGTCTAATTCTTTCCCAGGTTCAAGACATGAAATCAAGTCAAAATAAACTAAATGCAAAGTAGTGTATCGATGATTCAATGCAGTTTTACTAGTACTCAAATAGCAAGGGGCTAATGCAGTAATTTGTAGCTTGACACCTTGGAATGTGTAACCATAAAACAGATCCGTCTTTGAAAAATGTCCTATGTGGCATTTTTGAGGGTTAAATTGAACAAATACAACGGTTAGTGTTGTTTCCCTACTAATGAAGTGCCTTCAGGCACAAGCAATTTCGTTCGTGTGTTGCAATCACAAAATATTGTTCTAGAACTTACCGGGCAGTCAGGGTGATGCTCAAGGATATTTGTGTAAATGAGTGTGAAAGTATCCAAACTCTCAGCAGAAGCAAGCTCTCTCAAGTCACTTAGAATCCTCACTCTGTTTTCAACTTTCTGTAGCATAAACCATAGTATTCTGTATTAAGAAGCAGCACAAACAAATAGATAAAAGAAACATATCAAAGAATCACGATATATCCAAAGATTGTTTGTAGAAAGGATATTATTAACTTGAATCATACATCACACATATAACTCAAGGCTCTACAATTTAAGAATTTCAATAAACATGGGTCAGAACTTACAGAAATATTAATATACTCTCTGAAGAAATCCATGAGGACTTCTTCATCCAACCTCATTCGTTCAATAGTTTCTTCCTTGATGTAATTTTTCTACAAAAAAAAAAAAGAAGAAGAAGCACCATTTGGATAATAAAAAAGGCTGGCTACATGAGAATACATGCTAAAGGATATCCAAAAAATGAAACGTAATACTTAAAAAATAAAATTGAATCATAATATAGATTTTCTTTAACAAAACCTGGGCAATTAGATGATCGACATAAACAACTACAGTTTCTTCCAGACAAGCTTCAACAAATCTCCTAAATGATCTTTCTTCAATGTACCTGAAGAGAGCACAAGAAATTTAGAAGAAAAAAAAAATTTGGTATGTGGAGCAACAAATGGAACCAAGAATTCTGAAGCAAACTTACATTTTTACATCTGTAAAATAATCACCAAATGTTGCAACTAGGTACTCTGTAACCTGCCCTTCAGACCATTCTGAGAGATACAGCAGAGAAAATCAACATAATTTTTCTAGGACCGATAAAAACTTAGATTCATAAAATTAACTCAGGTATGTTGTTTTTAATATGTTAGATTAAACTATTGCAATATAAAAGTTGAAATTTTCTGAAAAATGGACAGCAAATGATTACAATTTACAACATAGTCTAGAAGAAAATATGACATTCTAGCTTTTTATTTTATTTTTATTTCTTTTCCAAGGGGCTTTTTTATATTTAAAAGTGTAACTCAAGAATATGAAATGCAGGTATCTACAGTCTAAACCTCATAATGTGGTAGGCAAACATAGAGAACTCAAAGTACAATGTGGCAAAAACCTTATTTTTGGATTATTTTTTGCTGAGTCCTTGTATCCTTCAATTAGAGGTGGCTAGAGTGGCTGCAGCGGGAGTTCTTTTGGGGTGGGGGTGAAGAGGTTTTTCATTATCACTTAGTAGCTTGGGATTGGATTTGTGATCCTAAGGAAAAAGGGGGTTTGGGGGTTTGGAGTTTGGTAAGGTTTAATCTAGCTTTGTTGGGTAAATGATTGTGGCGGTTTGTAGAAGAAAATGATCAATTGTGAAGAAAGGTGGTGGTGGTGGTGGCAACGTATGGTGTGGGATGGGGGGATTGGTGTTTTGATGGAGTTAGGCAAACTCATGGGAGGAGTTTGTGGACATGATCTGGCTAGGGAGGGAGGAGTTTTGGAAAAGAGTTTGTTATTGGGTGGAGGTGGGGGATAGAGTGAGGTTTTGGAGGGATAGGTACTGTGGAGAGGTGCCTTTGGAGGAAAGGTTTCCATTGATTTTTGGCATTGCAAAGGATCAGGAGGCAGCAATTGCATCTTATGGCTCTGTACAGGGTCAGACAGTGGTGTGGAATGTCTAGTTGCGGTGAGAGGTACATGATTGGGAGATGGATCAATTGGAGTATTTGCTGGGTTTCTTGTATGGGGTGCGTTTTGGGGGTGTGGGGGTTGATCGCATGGTGTGGATCTGTCCTAGCTCCGAGGGCGTGTTTTCGGTTTCCTTGTTTTATCACAGTATGGAGGATGGGGTGGATGTTTCTTTTCCTTGGAAGTGTGTTTGGGTGGTGGGGTGCCCGTCTAAACTTGCTTTCTTTGTGTGGACAGTGGCCTTAGGACGTATTTTGACTATTGATAACTTGATTCTGTGTCGTCATATCTTAGTTCATTGGTGCTGCATGTGTTATTGGGATGCGGAGTCGGTGAATCATTTGCTTATTTATTGTCCAGTAACTTGTCATCTTTGGATGCTCATTGTTGCTATTTTTGGTTTGGTGTGCGTTCAACAAGCTTTGGTGTTGGCGGTGTTGCAAAGTTAGGCTAGGGGCGGGTTGAGAGGAGGCGCAAAAAGGCGTGGGTGCTTGCAGGTCATTGTTTGATGTGGTTGGTTTGGTTAGAGCGGAATAGACACATTTTTCAGGGGGTGTCTGATTCAGTTCCGTGTTTGGAATGTCGGTTGCTCACTGTGTTACATAGTTAGGTTACGGTTTTGGTAGGTCCAGATGTGTTAGCGTTTGTCAATTTTGTTGAGGACTTGATTAGTTAGGCCTTGGGCTGATTTGGCCTTGTTTTTATATTCTTTGCATCGCCTTGATACTTTTTTAATAAAGTTAATTTATCAAAAAAGTCCAACCCTTAGTTACATCCCTGCACTTGACAGCCATACCATGTCCATGTAACATGGCTTGTATTTAACAAACTTGAGTTATTACTTAACAGTTTTGGTTTATATCAACATTGGTTTCTTCTTCTTCTTCTTGTTTTTTTGATAAATTGGTTTTTTGTTGTTTTTAATTTTACACTTGTTCTTTTATGTGAATAACTACATAAATCTTAATTAATTATTAGATAGATTTCAATTTATGTTCCAAACATTTCTATGTAATATCAAATTCCTTTTGTCTCTCCTAAAACATTTCTGAAAGGTTTCTGGTTTTTTTGCTAATCGAAACAACAGACCAAAATAAGAATTTGATACTTGGGGACCAAGCAATCAATCCTTGTGCAAGAAAGACCTGCACAGGGGCACCAAGGCTTAGGAAACATTGACCTATCGATTGCATGGGGCCATAAAACCAAAGCTGAAGCCCTCCCTAACACCAATTGGTTTTAGGAGAGATGGTGGAAGCAGAGTGCAAAAAGATCCTAACACAAAGCCGTACAAAAATAGGCATAGATGTCATACATAAGACACAAAGAACTAATAAAACCAACACTCATATATCATTCTTTAGAAAGCGTCTATAGGTCATTAGCCTCAACCTTAAAGTCCATGCCTCAGATTTATGATAACAAAATGAGGACTATAACTCAATCATAATTCATATTATATGTTTTACACCTGCATTTCATATTCAATGAGTGGAAGATAGAATATTCCAATGAAATTGAAACTAATTATGTTTTCCAAGTTCTTGTCTTTGAGTTCCTCAAATATTATATCTTCTTACCTTAGCATAATTGAAGTCTTTATGACTACTCAATTCAATGACAAGTTGACAATATAATTCTCATGTGGAAGCTAGGGGGTATTGGGCCACAAGATCTAGTGTTAGTTGATATGAGTTCTTACATTGTTTGTTAAACCAAAATCAACGATATTCATTCTATAATTGTAGTCACTAATATGATTTTACCATTAGAAATTAGTTAAGTTACCAAAAATATAATTACTCAAAACAACACGACAATGTATGAGGACTTAGCTTAATGCCTTGAGGCTTAAACATTAAACATTCAGAAACTATTAAACTATTATATGCCTCTACTCTACCCTTTAAAATATCACTTACAAATTAGGGAATATAAAGATAGAAGCTAAAAAGATGATATATCTATCAATTAGTTACTCAACATGAAGATACTGTGGACAAATTACAAGGCTAAGTTAATCCTTTTGACCACAACCATCATGGAACATAATAGAAGATGTACCAACAACATCTTCCTACTATTCACAAAATCCATAGTCTGCTACTCCTAAATGCATTTGGACAAGTTTATGCATTGACAATGCAAAACAACCACAAATTGAAGCTAATTCACAACAATGATGAAGAATATCTGATCATATGCAGTATCCGTTAGCAGATTGCAAATATTTTGTGATACAAATTATAAATAACTCAAGACAAAAAACCATAGTGATAATAATTTATTTACCTTTTTGGTAAAGCTTGACTATTAATTCCAGCACTCCAGGATCTTCAATGACGACACTAACAGTCATATGCACAGCTTCCTACCATCAAGGGGAAATTAGGTAGAATAACCATACGGGCAGTAACCTTTCTAGAAAAAAAACAAATTTTCCTGAAAGATATATGATGTTTGCCAAATAAAATATCACCAATGGTTCACTAGCTCTAGCACTTAAATAAAATCGTGACTAAACATGAAATTAGAAGATTGACTGGAATGAGATGGGGAAAAATCACAAAAACAGAACAATATATTTTTTTTGGATTGGCACCGGAGTGTCTGGATCAAAGCCCAACTAATCCCCAATGCATAGGCCCCCGGCAAGAAGTTTCCCACAAGTGCATCATGGTTAATTCAAGGGTTTTTCTCCAGTCCGACGGCCCCAAGAAAATGTCAGCACCTAAGAGGTTTCGATCCTGAACCTTGGAAGGAGCACATCCCCAAGACCCAAGGCTTTGCGACCAGGCCAAACAGAGAAATAATTTTTAGCAATCCCTTCTCTGCATCTACTCAATTTTGCCATATGGGTAGACATCTCCCATCATAACGCAGTACAGCAAGAAATTTTAACACTACCAGGATTCAATAAAAAGAGCTAGCTGAAATTCAGTAAAGAAAACAAAGACCATTCTTTTCAATGATGAAACTAAAAGAGACAAGTAATGAGCATATATTATCATGTGATTATCAAACTAAATTATTTATCAGCAGTACATTATATTGCGCTTAGTAGCATACTGACACAAAAATTCAAGTTCTTGTGAAAAAGGGGTAAATTACACTTGCCCCCCCTTAAAGTATGACCTTTTTGTCACTTTGGTACTTAAAGCTTACATTTTCCCTATTTGGTCACTAAACTATTTGGTTTTTCCCAATGTGGGGTGAGTTGTAGGGGGTCGGTGGGAGAGGTCATGGGGAGGGAGAGGGGATGTTTCACTGAAATGATTTTACATAAAGATTTTTATTGAATGTTTTTACTTAAAATGATTTTACAAAAAAAAAGCATATATATATTTAAAAGAAAAAGTCCATGGACTGCCGTTGGGTAAGGGCCGGGTCGAGTTGGGTAAGGATCAGCCAATCACTATTCAACTACGCCGAATCAACATCATTGTTCAATACACACCTACCTACACATATAGGCTTATAACCATTATCTAATAAGGAAACCAAAAAAAAAAAAAAAAAAAAAAAAAAAAAAGAGGAAACAAAAATCCTGATGAAATCAAAACTCCTAAATAAATGAAAATTATGAAATAAACTAAACTTTCCAATCAATTATTCTTCAACCAACTGCTTTTCCTTCCCCATCAATGACTCATCAACTTGATACCTCTATGGTTATAATTTTGGATTTCTCCTCTATTTTAGATATAATATAAGTATTAAACTATTTTTTTTTCCCACTCGCTCAGCATTTTCCTAGTCATTACAATCTTATTAAATTTTTTCTTTAACAAACCCTTCTCACCTAACATTTCTAAGCCTCAATAGAGATACCATCTGATCTTAAAGTCTTACTTGATTTCAGTACAATTTTCACCTCACACTTTATTATTTTATTATAAAATGTATTCTCTAGTTCCATCAAGACTACCATTTTCCTCTCCTCTTAAGCTTTGTAATTGTTATTCCTTCAACAGTTTCTCAAAATAACCTTTTGATTTGTCCTTAATCTCTTCATCCTTCACCATTACGCTTGAATTTAAGCTGATTAAAGGCTCTTGATTTTCTTTTTCTAAACTTCTTTTGTTTTTTTTTTTGATAAATAAAATTTTATTACCAAAGCATCAAGAAGATGCTAAGAGAAAAAAAAACTAACCCCTAAAACCGGGGACCTAGATCATCAACAAAGTCTAAGAAAACAAATAAATCAGGATCTAAGTTTGTAAATATTATTTTCTCCAAAAAATGAAAAGAAACCAAGAAAATGTAAATAGAAAGCAATATAGAAGAAGATTAACTATATATTTTTAAAGGCTCAGCGTCACTACCAAATAATGGACAGGGAAGCCACAATATAACCTTGGGCCCATAATTAGATGGTTACAGAATATAGAGGTAAAAAAAAAAAAAGACAGCATGAAGCATATTATACTCCCACAGTTTGAAAATTTGAGGATATGACCCTCAACATACCTTTGCAACCTCCAGGAAACCTTTGCAAGTGTCTTCAAAATTAACCTGTGGAAGTGATAAAAAACAAATTTAAAAAAAAAAAAATATGTTCCACAATCTTCAATGCATAAAATTTATTCACTAAAGTAATATATCAAATTCACTTGGTAATCTACAAGTATAAGACTCTTGAAGAATTAGTGTTGTTAAAGACAGCCCTTGGGAAACTCTCATTAGACCGATTACTCATTTTCATGCATATTCTATGGGGATTGGGGAACACAAGTCATCCTTTCACAATAATGCCAAGAAAAGTACAGCCAAATTTGGCAGCAAGTAATATGGACAGAAGGCCCAGAAGTGAACTAGCAAGAGATCAAAGGAAAGAATGTGAGAAAAAAAGTGTATCAAGTAACTAAAATAGCAAACCTGCTCAGCATAGTTCTGTGGAAGAGCTTCTAAAGTGCTGTTACTCAACTCCATTGCAAGATCATAACAACGCAGATTGTTGTTAACCTGTTAATGTGTAAAAATTAACATCAAGATATAAATGGTATTATAATTTGAATTAAAAAAGTTAAATGATATAGCCATATGCTACCGGTCTACAAAATTCACACACCAATGCACATAAAGGTTCTAGACCAATTTCAGAAGCCGGTTCTTCAAGTGTCTTCCTTTCAGCTGCTTGAAAATCAATCATTACCTAAAGAAATGCACCATGTACAAGGATATTATTAGCACATATTCTACATAAAGACCTAATATTCATAGGCTTGAAACCCTAATTTAAAATAGGAAGCTAAATTATAACATTATTGGGAAGCTTGATCTCTAATAAAACAAGAAACTAATTATACTAAGATTGTAATTAAACTATAAATAAAAATAAACCAAACCAAACTAAGCCTTTTGTTCCTACAAAGACCTATAGGTGCAACGGTAAGAAAGAGTGATTGGATTACTCTAAGTGGAGCTGCTAGGGGGAGAGGAAGACCTAAGTTAACATGGGATGTGGTAGTAAAAAAGGATAAACATAAATAAGAATCTGATGGGGAAGATCTAAGTTGACATTCAAATAGGGTGGTGACTCCATATGAAGAAAGTTCCCTGTCAGCGTCCTAATTTTTTGTAATGAGATTACTCTAAAAGATACTATTACTCTATACATTATGCAAAAATAAGACAATAATGAAACAACTGCCCCCAATTAAAAATAGAACATGGCCTGTCATTGAATAAGGTATATAATTTAAGTAAAACTTGTAAAGCCGAACTTACCTGAATAATGGACAAAGCAATTCTGTACAGCATGACATCGGTGCTATTTTCACGAACAATTTGCACTTGCTCGCCAAGGATCCTAAACAAATCAACAGCAGCAGGTGTATATAGCTTCCCATCTTCTGTTTTCTTTGGTGGCTGTACCTTATCAGCCTCAAGGATATTCAAGTACCATTTCTAGAAAATAGTGACAGCAAATGGCAAAGGAAAGACATGTGATCTGAGCAATGTTATAAAACCAAGTAACAAACCAATAAAGCTATCAGACAAATTATGATTACCCTTGTTGTAGCTTGCATTCTTTCAACATATGCATTCATAAGGGGATCCATTGCACCACTCTCGGAACAAACTTGAGCTAACGACTCATCAACACCAAGGCTTACCAGATTATCTTGGTATTCAACCACCCAACCAGTCACCTAATTGAAATAGATAAGAACAACCAATGTAATGAAATTACAACTAGAAAAGACAATAACATAGTGAAATGAAGCTCACAACACCACAAAATAATAAACCGTTATAGAAGAAAAAACACATTAGATAGGATGATAAAGAAGATAAATCATTAATCAGATAAGATAAAACAAAGGATCATTAAATAAATTAAAATTCATGACACCACAAACGCATAGTAAAATGGAAACTTTTAAACAAGGAATACTTAATCCTTGCTTAAAAAGAATTGCTATCCAATGAGTAATTAAAATTGTTTTCCATTCCACAATTTGCTTTTTAGTAGCTTTTTCAACTACAAAGTTATGGAGTTTTTTTGGTGATATGCAAATCAGAATAAATGGGCATATAAAAAAATCTAGTATTCATGGAAACTAAATGTTGATTTATAATTTCATGCACATTAAAGAACGTAACAAATTTCCATAGTAGTCAGTAAAAACATGTGAATCTAATCAAGAAATGATGTAACAAGGGTACATTGTGCATCCCTCCCACTAGGATATCCATAATTGTGATGTATACATGGTTATGAAGTACAAGTTGAGACACGGAAAAAAGTGGTGTCACTACTATTGTCACACTCCAAGTAGCCTACTGGCCAGCAACTTGAATGGAGTGGTTCTACCAACATGACCCAAAAGCATAAGCTGGTTAGCAGTAGTCACTTAATTCATTATATAACATACTAACATTTCATATTCTATTAATATGGGATATCACAATCTCCCCCACTAAAGTATGCAACGTCCTCATTGTGCCCTACCTCTCCAAGCGACATGATTCCAGGACTTCAAAAAGACTCATAAGCTAGCACACTTTGCAAGGTTGTTATCCCCCCTCACAAGGGCACACATGTCCTCCTGTGTGGAGCCCACACTTCTGGTCGAGTTAAGTTCTGATAACCATTTGTCATGTCATGTCCCAAGTAACCTACTAGCCCAACAACTTGAAATGAGTGGGTCTACCAACATGATCCAAAAGCTTAAACCCAAATTGTTGGAAGTAGTCCACTTGGTTCAATATATACCATACCAACATTTCATATTCTATCGATGTGGGATATCACAACTATGCAGTACAATACGTATGCACTATCGATATCCTTAAAATGACAACATTCGAAGATTAGAATATTCAATATCCAACGATACCTTCAGAATTTCAATGTTTGTAAGATCATTTCCCCTGTCACTAAGCAGTCTCAGCCACTGAGTGAACCTCTCAGTGTAAAGATTTACCAAGAACTGGAATATTTCATATCTGCGAGTACAAAATTCGAATTCATTTAAGAAAAACAAAAGAACGGGAAAGAAAGGCAAACAAAACATGTCTTCGGGAACACATCTTGACATATTCACAAGAACACCTATGTGCACATGCATGTGTGTGCACACATGCTCAAATCTACGAGAAACAGCAACAAATTTAAATCCAAAAAGACAATAAAGAACAAAAAATATATATTACGTTCTCCCAAGTTGAATTGCTGGACACTAGAACCTGCAATGTTTTTAGTATTGTGAATTTGTGATTAATGTTACTTTTAAACTGTTTAGAGTTTACTTGATTTGGGAACTATTTTGAGCTTAGAAGGGGGAAAGACTCAAACAATTGAGACTTTTGAGCAATCCAACTAACAAAGAAGCAGTTAAGAGAGCCAAAGTTTTCCAATTTGCACTTTAGTCACTGTCAGATAACCAAAAGCTGAACCAGTAAGGAAGTGGGCCTTACAATGTGTACTAAAATAATAGTACACAAGAGAGCCTTTTCTAGCTATAAGGAAGTGGGCCTTACAATGTGTACTAAAATAATAGTACACAAAAGAGCCTTTTCCAATTTGCACTTTAGTCACTGGGAATGCTCTCGAGTCACTTCTAGCCATACCATTACTTATAAAAGCAAGATTACAATTTCACTCCCTTCTGAATAATGTTTTTCTCAACAGCCACCACACCAGCCTGTAATTTGGAATTTGATTGCTTATTGCTTATTATCTAGCTTGGAGTCTTTCACTCATATTTCTCAATGAACATAAAAAAGTGATAAAATTAAGTAATTCAGGGTAAACACCTTCATATGCAGTAACAAAAATTTTAAAAAATAAAAAAAAAACAAATAAATAATAAGCTAAAAGTGAAGAGAAATGAGCAGATTTTAATCAAAGAGAAATTTGTCTATTTCAGACACAAGCTGACTACAAGATGAAAGAAAGCAGATGTAGAGTTAACACAGGACAAACCTTGGAGGAAAACAAGGAGCCACATAGTCATATATATCTCCAAGCTCTTCTCCAATCTAAAAGTCAAAAAAGATAACTGAATTCATCATGAATGAAAGCACAAATTTACTTCCTAACATTCCACAGCAATAGAGACATGGAATTACAATGGACATTTAAGTAGATATAAGGTTTATGCGTAGCAGTTGGAATTAGAAAGATCAAATGACTTGCAACCAAGCATTAACTGTTATATTTACTGCACAACCACACACTCACAATGGGAGAGATTTACTCTTTGTTTTTTTTTTGTTTGTTTGTTGATAAATAGAGATTTAGGGTGTGTTTGGTTTGTGTTTGTAGAGTAGTTTTTGAGATAAAAAGTATGAAAACTTGTTTGGTTTGCCTTTTTTCAGAAATGATTTTGGAAAATTGTTTTGGGAGAGAGAGTTTTAAAAAAAGCAATTGATTTGATGTGTATGAGAGAGAGAGTGATTTTGGAAAGTAGGTAACCAAACAAAATTTTGAGATTTTTTTTGGAAAAATTTGTTTGGTTTGATTACTCTTGAAAATTTGTTTGTAGAGAATTTTTCCCAAAATTTTTTCTTAAAAACAAACCAAACAAGGCCTTACTTTCTTGGCTAAGAAACAATTGATTCTAGAGAAGGGTTGAAGAGTTTTTTACACATAAGCAACAAAACACAACCAAAATAGAGTGGGCATAAAACTTAAAATAGAGAAAGGTTGAGGAATTTTTTTACACATAAGAAGCAAAACACAACTGAAATCAATCAAATGTGTTTGATTACACCTATAGAAGCAAGATTATAAATCTACTAATCCAAACCCAACCAAACTAAGCCTTGTGTCCCAATTAGTGAGCTAGTGATATTTCCCATAGTTAGAATGTAAAATGGAGAAATTAGGGTTGAAAGTTAGGAGGAAGAAGAAGAAGAGAGAGAACTTTTGTATATATTGAAAAACAATTATATGTCTCAACTTTACATCACTCAAATATATATAAAAACCCTAAAGGAGCAATATGACCATCGTACCCTCAACTTAAGTAAATATTAACAAGAGAACAAAAATAACTAAAATAACTATTCTAACACTCCCTCTCAAGCTGGAGCATAGAGATCGAACATGCCCAGCTTGGCAGACAAACGAAGAAACGAAGGCCGAGCCAAAGGTTTGGTGAGAATATCACCCAATTGATCCTCAGAACGAACATAAGGAGTCACCAGTTGCTTGCGGAGTAAGAGATCACGAATAAAATGGCAATCAACTTCGCTATGTTTGATGCGTTCATGAAACACAGGATTATTGGCAATGAAGATAGCAGCCTGATTGTCACAAAACATGCTCATAGGAGTGGAAACAGAAAAGCCAAAATCTTGGAGAAGAGACTGAACCTAGAGCATCTCAGAAGCAGTATGAGCCATGGCACGATATTCAACCTCGGCACTAGAACGAGCAACAACAGGCTGTTTCTTGCTACGCCAAGTGACAAGATTACCACCAACAAAAGTACAATAGCCTGAGGTGGAACGGCGGTCAGTCTTATTACCAGCCCAATCAGCATCACTGAAACCAGTGACAGACAAAGAGGAAGATGGGCGATAGAGCAACCCCCGACCTGGAGCACGCTTTAAGTATTGCAAGATACGACACACAGCCACAAAATGGGATTGGCGGGGAGCATGCATAAACTGACTGACCGCACCCACGGCATAGGTAATATCTGGACGAGTGACAGTGAGATATATTAACTTGCCAACCAACCGACGATAATGACCAATATCAAGAAAGAAGTCGCCAGTGTCACCATCAAGCTTGATACTAGAATCCATGGGAGTATCACTGGGGCGAGCGCCTAAGAGACCAGTCTCAATAAGAAGATCAAGAACATACTTCCGTTGAGAAAGAAACAAGCCCTGAGAAGAGCGGGCAACTTCAATCCCAAGAAAATACCGAAGATGGCCCAAGTCTTTGGTGTGAAATTGTTGTCCCAAATACTGCTTCAAATCAGCAATACCATTGGAGTCACTCCCTGAAATGATAATGTCATCCACATAGACAATAAGAACAATACTCCCAGTAGACGAGTGGCGAACAAAAATAGAGTGATCAAAAGTGGAACGGTGAAAGCCATAGGCAAGCACAACAGCACTGAAGCGATCAGACCAGGCATAAGGGGACTGCTTAAGACCATACAAGGCCTTCCTCAATCGACAAACAAGATGCTCTTGGCCGGGAACAACATAGCCAGGGGGCTGATCCATATAGACCTCCTCGTGGAGATCACCATGGAGAAAAGCATTCTTGATATCCAGTTGATATAAAGGCCAAGACTGATTAACTGCAACAGAGAGAAGAACCCGAACAGAGTTAAGACGGGCCACAGGAGAAAAGGTCTCCAAGTAATCAACACCATAGGTTTGGGTGTAGCCTTTAGCTACCAGGCGAGCCTTAAGTCGCTCAACAGTTCCATCAGGAAGATACTTAACAGTATAAATCCAACGACAACCCACAATAGATTTGCCAGATGGCAGAGGGGTAAGGTCATGGATGGAGTGGGATGAAGAGGACCTTGACCACAGACAGGCCGAGAAGATCCATCAGCAAGTATAATGGTATGATCAACAGGTCTAAGAGTATCAAAAAGAGAGGAATTACCAGAGACATGAGAACTAGCACCAGAGTCTAGGAGCCAAGGCTGAGAGGACTTAGCCACACATGCAATATTACCTGAACTAGCCATGGTAGCAGTAGAGGATGAAGGTAGATTAGGCCGGAGAGACTGGACAAGGGCAGTAAGCTCACTAATTTGAGTAGTGAGTGTCTCATGCGAAGTAACAGGAGAAGCATCCGAGCCAATGGACAACAAGGAAGACTGTGAGGATGGGACATCCATAACCTGATGGACATGATCAGGTCTGCCATGCTTCTGCCAACACCAAGGTTCAGTATGACCTTAGGAACCACAATGAGTACACTTGCGATCTCCACGTGTACGAGAACCAGGTCCACTACTACTTCCACCACGGAAACCACCACGTGAGCCACCACTACGAGAACAACCTCCACGAGAGCCCCGTGAACCAGAAGAAGAGCTCCGGGAACCAGAAGAACTATGAAAACCCCCGCGAGTAGACCCATGATCACCACTACTAGAAACCAATGCAGAAGATGATAAAGAAGAGGACCCAGTAGTGGACTGTGATTGTCCCAATGAAGAAGGTGACAGCCTAGAATAGGCATTGGCCGCTGAAGGTAGAGTGTCACTGGCAAGAATCTGATCTTTGAACCCTCGCAACTCAGGATCTAAGCCAGAAAGTAAAGAGGCCATCATAAACTCCTCCTAATGTTGTTTCTGCTTGGTCACATCAGTAGTGAAAGGTCGATGCTGCAGTAACTGATCCCACAAAGTCTTGAGGCTACTATAATAATCAGGGAGAGACCGGCCAGATTGACGCATAGCAAAAATCTATTCATATAACTCGTAGACCCAAGAGACATTACTTTGATTTGAAAAGGACTCAGCAAGGGAGTCCCAAATGGCCTTTAGAGGTATCACAAAATTCCACAGTAGTAGCAACCTGTGGTTCCAGACTATGCCAAATCCAACCCATCACACAGGAATCCTCACAACACCAATCATCATAATTTTTATCATCAGTAGGAGGAGGGAGTTCACTAATATAGCGGGACTTCTTCTTACCTCGTAAGAAAATCTTAACAGCATGGGCCCAAGCCAAATAATTTGTAGTGACAGATTTAGGCAGGTCATCATCCTTACCCATAGTTATAGCCTTAGCCTCAATCTTAACCATAATGATCAACCACACAAAATTCTCAACACGAGCACGAAAGGGCAAACGACTTGCAAACAGCCAATACCCACACCAACAATCACCAATATAAACACAAAACTAGCTTAACAACCAAAAAACCACACAAAAAACAGGCAAAATAGAGGAGAATACAGGTCTGCCAACCAAGTTTGGACCCAAATGAGACCAACACATCAACTCAACTGTAGCAATCAATAAAGAGAGGACAAATATCCCTTGCTAGATGGGTTTCAGCCCTTATATAGGAACCTTCAACAGGTAGAACTGAAGAAAACAAGGTTACTGGACCAGAAACAGCCAATAATCGAACAGAATATCAACCCAGCAGTAGTAAAACGACAAATTAAGATCAAGGACCCTTAGAGGGATGATTTTCGGCTCCTAGGGAAGTGAGCCCAGCAAGAAAACCAGAAAAAAATAGTCCCAAAGGCAGATTCAAAAAAACAGTCCCAAAAACACGAAATACTTTCAAAAATCGAAAACTCACATCAGGGGTGATCAAAAAATTCCACAAAAATCACCATAAATCTCAGGAGGCAATTTCGAGTCTAGGGGTGAAGGACCCATCCGTACAGTGCTTACGTCATGTTGACGTCATCGTACGGCCGATGACATCAGCACGTCTCGGTTACCTCAGATCGATCGTTAGAATCTGTAGAAACCTTTCTAATGAAGAAGAGATTGCTCTGATACCAAGTTAGAATGTAAAATGGAGAAATTAGGGTTGAAAGTTAGGAGGAAGAAGAAGAAGAGAGAGAACTTTTGTATATATTGAAAAACAATTATACGTCTCAACTTTACATCACTCAAATATATATAAAAACCCTAAAGGAGCAATATGACCATCGTACCCTCAACTTAAGTAAATATTAACAAGAGAACAAAAATAACTAAAATAACTATTCTAACACCCATCATATATTAACAAGGGTGGACATTACCAAAATTACAACTCACTGGTATGGCAAAATTACATCGATCTCCCTTGACATTTGAATCACATCTCACAAAACCTCTCACTGTTAGAAATCCGTTAAAGACCCTAATGGAATAGTATAATGTAAGCAATTTTATGGTTAAATTTCCTACTTTGCCCTTAACATGTTGGATCCAAGAATGGGCCAAGCTGTTAACCATCTTCACAGTCTTTCTTTCTTGGCCTTCTCTCTCAGACGTGTTCCTTTCTCTCTCATCCCCACCACTCATCCTTTGCACTGCCTCCAATGCCGACACCAATACCGATGCCTCCAACCATGATCCCCGTAGTGATGACGCCTCCTTTCGCACCCTCAACACTGACACCTCCAGATGTACCACCAGTGGCCTCCATCCGCAACCCCCAACACCACCAATTTCATATTTGACCCCCCAACACGGTCAACCTCCAGATCTACCATGAATGGCCTCTATGGAGAACCTATATCTCTCCTCGATTGCAGCCTTCATCGTCATCATCGCCACCAAGCCCTAGATCTAACATCTTCAAATCGCAATCCATGGGATATGTTGGGATGCCACTGTAGAGATGTCACTGCAAGGTAGAGAAAGAAGGCAAATGTAGGGAGAAAATGAGAGAGATAGGGAACCACTACCACCAAGTACCATCCTCCGGTAAGATGATCCCTCCACTGCCAAGCCACTATCCTCCCTGTGAACTTCTCCAACTGTGATCCCCAGTGAACCTCTCTAGATCCAAATCCATATTTTTTGTGTGTGCGCGTGTGGTGGGGAGAGAGTTAGAGTTAGGGTTTGAGTTTGATTTCTTAGTTTTTTATGGGGTTTGATTTATTTGTTTTTTGTTTTGATTTATTGTTTTATGATTGTGGTGGTAGGGTGAGGGGAGATAAGAGTGGTGGTAGGGTGGTTGTGTGTTGAGGGCAGTGGTGGTGGGCAGAGACAACGGTGGCGACAACATAGTGTCTGTTCGGTTGGGCAAAGACATAGTGGTAGAGACAAGATGGTTGTGTGGTGGGCATAAAGGCTCACTATGCAAAGCGGGGAGAAGGAGAAGGAAATGGTGGTTGTACAGTGATGTGGAGGAGTGGAAGGGAGTGGTGATTGGTGGTGGGGAAGAGAGGGGGCAACAGAGAAGTTAGATTTTTGTTTTGTCTATTTTACAATTGAGGGTATTTTTGTCTTTTTACGTATTCGGTTAACAGAGTTAACTTTTGAGGCCCATTAGGGGAGGTGTGTTTAATATGTCCATACTAGTAGGGCCAGCTGCAATTTTGGTAATATCCAGGGAAGGTTCATGTAATTTGCCCTGACAAGAAATCTCAGGATTTAACCTTCACAGAAGAAACAATATAAAGCAAATATTGCTTTAAAAAGATACTAACTTGTGTCATACTGACAGGATCTCAAACTTTAATGGGGCTTGCTTTTAAATCATTTTCAACCTTAATACTGGTTTAGATTATATATTTACTAAAGTCAAACCATATATTCAAATCAAAAAAACTATATGCAAGGAAAGCCAATATCCTAGATATCCATACGGCTATTAACATTTCACAATTTTGCACAATTTTCTCTTTTCTCCCTTTAAGGAAACATTACATTCCAATATCCAAGTGAATCATTAAAATCCAAATGCGTGCTTTCTGAAGCTTTCTGTTACTTTGTCTGATTCTTCTATATGAATTTGATCATATAGGTAGAAAAAATACGTTTCTTTGAAGGCAACCCCTCAGCTATTAGAACAAACGAAAAATAAAAAGCAAAGATGTGCATACCGTTCGAGCTTCCTCTAAAGCTGCTTTTAGGTCCTCAAATACAAGCTGATGCACAAATTACTGTTAGAACGAGAATAATCAAAAATATAATTCAGAACATTTCTATTCCATTGTTGCATAATAAAGAAACTCTGTAAGATGTACCTCTGACAGCAGTTTGTTAAAACGGACTTCAACAGTCTTGCTTATTTGCTCATAGCATTTATCCTTGTACCCTTTTCCTTGGGATTTCACTTTCTGCTGTATAAGGTTCCTAGAAGATACCATTGCAGTGGTAGATTTTCTGCAGGCCAGAGGGGAACGAGCACCAACATGACAAAATGAAACCTCTTTGAGTAAAAAAAAAGCACAAAACATTTTGAAATACATCTGGAATAGTTCCCAGAATAAAAAAATGAAGATATTTAATGGGAAGACAAGACATTATCAAGTAGAGAACCAATGCACAAAAGCGATCAAGGCAGATACTTGGCATTTCTACGAGGATTTGCAACTGTTGCCATTGCTCCAGCTCCCTCAGCCTCAGCTGCTTCCTCTGCAAGTTGCTGATCAAAGACTTCTTGCATTTCAACAACCCTAATGGAAACAACAGGAGAAAGAAAATTTAAATAATCAGGTAAGAGTGGACTAAAATTAAGCACAGAATCAATTACAATATACAGCAGAATATTGCATAATACATTCAAGTTTGGAAGAATGGAACCCATATCTTGTAAGTTCCTGAACAAAAGTAAGATAGAACATATTCTATGTATAGTGCAAAACCATATCATATGACGTGTGCCTGATTAAGTCATCCTCTTATGCAATAATTTTGGAATTAAGATATGAGTAATTCTCCGCAAACAGAATATTTGTACAAAACGTTCATATAGAATGATGTGGCTTTTTTTTGGTTCTTTCATTTCAAATCAAAACACCCACCATTGTAGTTCAAAATTTCAAAAAGACCAATGCCACATCATTCTTGATGGGTTTTTTATATAAAAAATTCTGTTCATGAATCATTTTCCTTGGGATATTTCAGTCCACAATTCTATGTAAGCATAGTATCCCTTACACAATAGAATCAAAACTACTCCACATTGCACAGTAAATTAAACAGTTCATTTGATTCAAACGTACCTCAAAGCACGAACCAGAGTTTGTGGGCTGCAAAATAAGGCATATAATGAGAAATTAGCACACATGAGCATCGTGAGGGACATAAAGGAGATTAGTAAGGAGGTTACGGGTGCAGGATATAGTTAACAATTGATGTTGACAGACCATGTAGCATAATTATTTTGCAATAAATTATGTAAAGTTACACCAGTACATTAACTAGCAAAAAGCAAACTACTATTAAAGTGGCTGTTGCATTCTATTATGAGGAACAAAAAAAATGCCTTTTAATACTACATATTGACCATTTGTTTCAAGTCCCAATTGTGTCGACTACCTCCTATGCCCCAACTGCAACTCTACATTCTCAATTCCAACATACTTTTCCAATTGAAGATGTTCCACAGATGAAGCATCAGCGCTTCCTCAGCCTCCCTCCCAGACACAAAATATATACTTTTCCTTTTAACATTTTCTTCATTTATAAGTTATAATTTTGGTAAGAATAATACAAATGTAAGGAAAACAAATTATTGAGACACTTTTCAATGTACCACTACCATTGCCTTGTTAAATTTTTATCTTGCATTGTCATTTTAAGCTTTTTCTTTGTGCTCTGTCTTGCCAAACTTTTTCCTTAACATTTATATTACTTTCATATATCGAAAAGTGTCTGCATGCTTAAACTTTGGCAGTTGAAATGCAGAATGAGCAGGAAAGCTATATTAGTTTAAAAGCATAATGTACACCAAAGTGAATAGTCCCCTTTGTTTACAGTCACACACATTGCCAAGACAATGTTAGAATTGGTTCTATTGATTTTAACGAAATTTCCTAAGTTTCGATCACCAAAATGTGCCAGAAAACTATTAATTGAACCATATTAAGAAAGATGTAGCACAATAAATAAAATTAGAAAGACTGTGAGATTAGTAGATTTTAACATTTATCATATTAGTTTACTTAAAATCACAAATTTTTTTCCTAGAGACACATTACATGTACACTAGTGTGCTTATGTAGGTCCAAAAGAAGAACAAGAAAAAGTAAAATCAAGGAGAACACAACTTTGAAAACTGGCATAATTTTAAGGCTGGAATTATTCCTAGTCATGGTTTTAGCTTTAGTAGAGAATTAATTTGGTTTTTATGTTTCACATGTCAAGGGTATTTTGGTGATTTTAAAATTCTCAAGATAGGGATTGTAGGGATTGCCCATGAGTGTTCATATGGATTGAGCTATGTTATTGGGCTTTCATAAAGGTATTATCTGGTTTTAGATAGGTTTTGAAAGTTAGAACTCTGTTAGAAATGGGAGTTCTTAAAAGGATATCTAAAGCTATGAAATGCTTCCAATTAAAGAGAGAGAACATGCTTTAGAGAATTTGTGAAGCATTTTAAGGATCCATTGGGATAGAGTGATGCATGTGGGATCTAGGTTCAATGCCTTCAATTTTTTCCTTCTTCTCTTCTTTATTCTTCTTCACTTTTTTAAACATATACAACTCTAGAACCAGATCTATTTTAAGCAATTTCCTAACCCTACAAATTCTATTTCACAACTTCAATCTCTTGCCCGTTATGACCACTCAACCCTAATACCTAAAAGAACACATACTATCCTAGTTAATGTTCAAGGGTGTTATTCACAGCCCCAGAACAGTCCCAAAATTCTCTTCTTCCATCAATAAACTCTTAAATCCACCCCTTCGTTACACCTTTTGAAACCATTGCATCCCCATATTTTACCAACTTTCTAGCCTCCATAAACCAATTAAAATCAGCCCTAGAACTAGATCTGTTTGTTGCTGCAGCTTATTAACTTTGGGCTCACTACTTAGCGAAGAGTGTACCCCACACTTGTCTTACATCACGTGCGGCTTGGAACAGACTCATCTCAGATTTTGCATCTAAAAACACTTATGAAACGTTAATGAATAATGACCAAGATGCTGATAAGAATCCCTTTTTAGTGCCAGCCTTCTGATGAGTACTTGAGCATCCAACGTACAAAAAAAAAATGAACATATTGACCAACAGTCACCATATCAGAAATAAGTAAAGGAAACACACCTGGCAATTAATCTGAATTGTCCATAGATGACAGTACCTAGAGTATGCTACAAAGTTGCTGCATAGAATTTCTTGATCCACTTATCTGACTCAAAGTTGGCTAATTAACAATGCAAGTACTTACAGAACCACAAATTCCTCAATGATATCATGCAGAGGTTAGGTTGCCTATGCTTCAATGAAACATTAATTATTACCTATTCACATTTTTGTGTGTGCAAGTTTTTATGCCTCCGTTTCTGTAGTTAAAAGAGAAAAAGACTTCAGCCAAATACTGTTCTAGGTCAGCACAATGAGCAGATGACAAGTTTAATCTCAGGTAATCAAAATTGTATTCAAAAGACAAACAGATATCTTGACCATAAAATGAAAATTTGTAAAAGCATCTTAATACAATCCAGTTGCATGAGATGAAGAACATTCTTCCGATGCAAGAAGTGAAGACCAAAATTTAAAAATTCCCCAGATAAAGATGAGTATACCTACCTTTCTTTGGCAAGTTTGAAGAAGTTGGAAACATGACCCCACAATGTCTTCTCAAATGTTTCCCAAGTGCGATCCACATCCTCAAAATATTCTCTGAGAAACATTCCACATTTTAAATCCAACATTTTGGGGTCCGCTATGTAGCAAAAAGATAGCAATCACCTTTTACTTCCTATTGACACTTAAGGATGGATGAGTAGGTTCACAGACACTAACCAAAATAAAAATGAGCCATTGTTCACCACCAGATACCTATTTCCAAACCAGGTGGTACAAAATGGATGAGCCGCTGAGAGAACAGCGGCACAAGAATGCAAAATCAAGTTTGCTCCTGATCCTAATAAAACTATTTCTGAATAGTTAAGATTTGCATAGTGTATCAAGGGAGCTTCTCAACTAATAAAAACTTGTTGCCCATATTGAATTTACTTTAAGAACTATGAGAACCATAATGAACTTAAAGGAGCATATTCTGACCTTAGTCTGCCAACCTCTTCTTTGTGAGAAGCTGCAGCTGCTAATGCAAACCTCCGCTTTCCATCAAGAGCTGTCAACCTCTATAAAAAATTCAGGATTAAACATTAAAGAACAAGGAACTATTACTCCATATGTGATAATGATGGATTTTCTCAACTCCAGACCAATTGTGATAAGAGTAGCTCTACCTCATATGTATTAGTGAGTTCCTTATCATCACTCAAAGAATCCTGTGCCTCAGATGCTTCAACAGAAATTGACATCATCCCCTCCACATCCTACAAGAAAGCAAGAAGGTAGAGCACCACTACTCAGCTAAAAGGAAGTCACAAAAGTTCAAGCCTCTTGATGTACAGTTTATGGAAGCCATTTTCACTTGAAAAGGTTTGACAATATAACCACCAACAGCATGTGAATCCAATGCCTCCCATTCCCTCCGTAAGAGTATACCACATCAACCAGTCAATTGAATAATTGGTATTACCCTATGAAGCACGGACACTTCAAAATAGGTGTCGTGGCGGTGTCGGACACGGGGACACGTACGGGATCCCCTTAATTTTATTATTTATTATTATTTTTTTTTGTAGGCAACACGGTGGAGACATGGCATTAAATTATTTTATTTTATTTTATTTTTTTCCAGGGGACACGACGGGGACACGTGTGTTCAAATATGGATAATCTATTAATATGTTTAAATATAGTGGTTTATATATGTTTTGAATTAATGTTAGTTTTTATTAATTTTGATTGTTTGGTAGAATAATATTAATCTACATAAATAATAAAAATAATAATAATTTGCCATGTCTCCCAACGTGTTTGTGTCCCCATTTTTTTGAAATCACTGTGTCTAGTGTCTAGTGTCTGCGTCCGTACTTCATAGGTATTACCCCATTGGCAACACTTAAGCATGCAATTTATAGATCTACCCTAAAATGCTGTACACATCCAACATACATAATCGTACGCAATAATTATGACTAGAAATCTTATATATTAAAAGTAAGAAAACAATTTTACCTTCAAAGTTGTGTTCAAGTTATTCCTTGCATTGCTAAGGAGCTTTATCTGATCATGATTTTCAATTAATGTCTGGCATTCTTGACACAGCCTGGTCCACACAACAAGCACTCAGATGAGCATCAAGCTAACTATGTCATATTGCATGAGCGCCAAACAATTATAAGAAAGCAGTTAAAAAGATAAAATCCTCTAGAAAGTTATTATATTGACTTGGATTGCCTTGACAAAAACATACTTTTCAATAGAAATGAAGTTCTCACGAATAAGGTTTATTGTCTTTTGAGACAAGGAAAGTGATTCTAGCCCAGCTTGTGCCTGCTCAACCTGCAGCCCCAGATATAATTTCAGTAAAACATAAGATTATTGAAGTATAATCATGTTAAAGCTTCATAAGCACTATAAACCTTCCAAGAGATGGAGAACCCAAGAGGAAAAACACGGCCCACAAACTGACAATATGCATACCATTTTTCTGAATTGTAAGATAGAACTGAGAGTACCTGTTCTGCAACCATTGTACTGAGTTGTGCATCATTTGCCTGACATTAGAGCGCGCATGGCCAAAATTCAGTAGCCAACCCAAAAGTTCTTGTAGAATGTAAATATAACACATCTAATACAATGTCACCACCCCCACCCCTTGCATACCAGCACCACACCAAGAGGTTTGGGGAAGGTGTGGCGTGTGGAAAGTAGCCATAGATGGTAATTTACACTTTGCACCCCTGCACTTTATATAAAATCCTACTTTTGGTCGCTTAATTTTCAATTGTAACAATCAACCCTAGCAATTTTGGTCAAGTTGCAATGTGGTCCTTCCATTAGTTTGGTGTTAAATTTCCTAACAAAATTTGTCAGGTGACCCTCACATAAGGCACTTTGAGGGAAAATTTGTGATTTTATTCTCTTTTCTACTTATTCTATTCTATATTTTTCCACATTTTTTCTCAATCTACCATATTTTCTAAAGTCACCACCACCAACCACCCCTTCCCTAGTAGGTTTAGAAAATATTTTACAAAGAGAAAATATTGTTAAAAAAATATAGAAGAAATAGAAACGGGAAGAAAATTACATTTTCCCCCCTTAAAGATACCTCATGTGATGGTCACATGACAATTTTCATTAGACAATTTAATACCAAACTAATGGAAGGACTATATTGCAACTTGACCAAAAGTACAAGGGGTTGACTGTTACAATTGAAAAATGAGGGACACAAATGAGATTTGATGTACAGTGTAGGGGTACAAAGTGTAATTTACCCCCAAAAAAGGTAGCCTCAATATGTTAAAATAATAAATCAATTGCCTTGTATGCAAAACTTACAACCCAAGGCACATGCCTTAAGTGAACCACACACACTTGATTTGACAAATATTTAAGGGCCTTCAAGTTCTAAGCATGTAAAAACTAACAGATCAAGATCAACCTCAAGATGACCCAAGACCATTATACTAAGTTACCAAAAAATCTACAATGTAACATTCATGTCCATAATATGATTCAGCACACACCGGTTCAAATATTACAAGATCACATTTTGGCTAATTAATCATGACAAACTCTTGAACCGACTTTAAGACAAATAACAAATTCTAAAGAACAAAAATATATTTTTTTTCTTGCGTATACTTCATGATGTGCATGGAGATTTTTTTGGCAAGTAAAGGTAATTAATTGATAAGGAATAGACATTTACTGAGAAAACGAAGGGCAGACCCATAAACAGCAAATAAGCTAAATGTAAAAACTGGGCTGAGGAACATTATCTAAGAGAGGTGTTCCAGGAGATTACTATAAAAAATACCAGTATGCAGTACAAAAACAAATTTAGGAGCAAGCTAAGTTACTTAGAATGTGAACCATGCCCAATACAAGGAACGGGAATAAGAACGTAGTACACTACATTTAGGGATAGGCTTATACAAATCACACTCTTAGAATTTAAGGTACTTCTAAACATGAGAGCAATTTGATTTCAACAATTAGATATCCTATAAATAGTCTACTACTCTTCAAATTAATCATGTAATAACACATTTCTAAAAGCATTATGAGCCTTTATTTTTTTAATTTTGTCCAACCAAAACTTCATTCTCTCTATATTTTAGTTCATTTATACTTGATTTCTTTCCTCCTATTTGTGGGATCACCTTGGGTCGATATCAATGGGGTGGGCATTTACTTAGGCCGGGCCTATGCTAGAAAATACCCAAAAAAAAGAAAAGAAAAAAAACTAGATGGGTGCATCTATTAAATAAAAATAAATATTATGAAATTAAAAACTAATAACTTTATAATCAAGTTGACACAAAAACTTCATATTTAGCCATAACATCCTAAGTACAAACTTAGATGGGTGCATTTTCCATCTTAAGTGCATTTTTGTATGTAAACAAAAACAAAACTAAATAAATTATAATGCATATACAAACTAATATATGTACATGTAATATATATACATCTAATTAATATAATATATTAATAATCGGGCTGGACAGCAAGGAATACTCCCAAACCTGGCCCATTAATAGACTGGCGTAAAAATTCATCCTATCACAACCCTATGGGTTTAAAAATCAATTTCAACCCCTCAAAAAAGTGGGCTGAGCTAGGCAGGCTACCAGCCGGTACTCCTCATTTTGGAATAATAGTGTATGTTGTTTCAAAATGTAAATCACTAGTATTAGCCTATTTTTTTGGTAAAAACGGTTGCAATGATCCTATTACTCTATTTTGAAGAATCAAACCAAACTAAGTTGTGTCCCAATGAGGTGAGATCAACTACATAAATCTTTTTTTGTCATTTTGCTTTATCACTTACTATACTTGATAACACTCACATTTCTAGTACCAAGACCATGTCCCCCAGTCAATTGAGCAAAAGATATCCACAAGTAACAGAGCACATACAAAAGAAAATGGGTAAATTACACTCACCTCCCTTAAGATTTGGAAAAAGAATACAGCTAGCTTCACACTACTGAAATAATTACACTAATCTTCCTTTTAGTACGATTGAAGTGATCGAAACTGATGTCAATGGTGGATAGACACTGAAATAAACAAACTAAATGATAATATATGTTTCTATTCATATAACTATTAAATTACCGATAAAAAATGAGCTAAGTGTTATGTAAATTAAAACTTTGAGAGCAGTCAATGTAATTATGTAAAAAGTGTGGAATTGATTGTAATTTTTTTCAAAATAAAATATATTATGTTAATCATGATTGATATTAATTCAGCCCAACATATAAAATTGCACCAAATCAAATCCAATTCAACCACTAAAAATCGATCTATTCCAAATCTGAAGATTGTAATTTTTTTCAAAATAAAATATATTATGTTAATCATGATTGATATTAATTCAACCCAACATATAAAATTGCACCAAATCAAATCCAATTCAACCACTAAAAATGGATCTATTCCAAATCTGAACAGACAGAAGAACTAATTCAACCCTCAAAGAATGATCAAAACAATGACGAACCCAGAAAAGCTTTAAAAAAAAGAAAAAAAAAAAAACCTGTTGACGAGTAATGTAGTCGGCCTTGATTGATGAAATGGATTGCAAGAGTTCGGGAAGAGGCAAGAGCTTTGCGACCTCGCGAACAGCAGCCTCTTTGGCTTCGATGCCCAGATCTTCACCCATCATCTTTGCCACCAACTATACACTCATCTCTCTCTCTCACCCCTATGTATATGTATATAGTTTCATTTCATTTTCAAAATCACAGTTAGATTTATTCGGCACCTAATTGGAATGAAAAACGATATGGACGGCGCGATTGCCACGCCCACATGAGTGGTTGCTTTGCTTTGCTTTCCCCCCACTCAAAATTGGGTTATTTACATTTTGATCCTTTAAATATTTTTTTTCATCATTTTATCCCCTGGGCTCCCTTTAATTAGAAATAAATAAATTATGAAAAGTTAAAATAGTAAAAAGTTAAGTAAAAATGAAAAAGAAAGTATATTTTCTTATATAAATTTGATTAGGATGCAAATTTTACTAGAAAATAAGGATTTCAATTATAAGTTATTACTTTTATAACAAATTAAATTTTTTTTTTTTATATTTTTTTGTATTTTTTGCAAAAAATTAGAAGTTCAGTTACCATGTTATTATGAGTTGTAAAAAAAATTTAATTTTCTTGTAACTTCCACCACTTTCATTCTAAACAAACATAGAAAAAAATTATTATTATTTTTTTTCATTTTCTTCACTTTCTACCATTTTTATCCAAACTAATCCCTAGAGTTTGTAATGTTTTCTAGGGTTAATTATGCTTTTCACCCATGTAATTTGATTCAAAATTTACTTTACTTTCTATAGTTTTAAATTGAATAATTTATTTCTTATATTTTAAGTATAGTTTCAATTTGGTCATTCTGTCCAAATTGAAGGTTAAAATTAACAATTTTGAGATACTTGTCAATTTTTTAAGATATATGCGTAGGAAAAATTAATAACAATTTAAACGGAATGACTAAATTAAAATTAAATTTAAAGTATAATGATCAAATTGTTCAAATTATAGTAGCAGAGAATAATAAAGAAAATTGAGTCAAACTATAAAGGGGATTTTTATTTTTTATTTTTATTTTTAAGGTTTCTGATATTAAGATTTTATAGGATAAAGGACAAGCAATATTTTCATAGTGGTTGGGGTCCTTCAGCATTTTTCCAGAAAAATTTCGATCTAGAGAAATTTTGTTCCAGAGAGATTTCAAAATACAGAGAAAAGAAAATCTAGGCTAAATTTCTTTGTGTCTAAATTTCTTTGTGTAATGGTCAAAGAAATTTGTAAAACTGAAATTTCTTTGTCATTTTAGAGAAATTTGTGAAAGCATCACCCCTTGTTCAATTGATTTCTCTAGCAAAAAATTTGAGCTAAATTTCTTTGTCAATGTAGTGAAATTTATAACAGCATTACCCATTGTTCAGTTGATTTTCTTTGCCTAAAAACCTAGGCTAAATTTCTCTTCGTGTGATGGCTAGAGAAATTTGTATTCAGCTGAGTTTCTCTAACTAAAAATCTGGGTTAAATTTCTCTGTCATGTTCATTTTCTTTGGCCATCACGCTCTTACTTAGTGTAGCTCAACTTTTTCGTGTCCCCTCTCGGGAGTCGAATAAACCCTACAGTTCGGACTCCCACGGTTCTGAATCTGATCTCACTAGTGCAATGTGAAATAGATAAACACCAAAGAGTCTAAATCCGACAAATCTTTTGGAAAATCGATTTTGAATCAAATTGCAAAAAATAAACTGCTTTGCCAGATACAGAGTCGCCACCTAAATATTTTAATTCGGGAAAATTTAGGAAACCCGTGACTCGTACCAAAAGCCACGTGTCCGTTATCACCAAGATTGTCTCAGTTCGGGAACTTAGGTACGAAAGGGAAATGTCATGAATTGAGCATCCCCTGCTCGCCCGATCAAAGATTGACCTCTACTAATCATGATTGTGATTCTTATCTACATTATATGCTTGTTGTTCTGTTCATTAAATATTTTTACTATGTGATGCACACACAAGGCATAGACTAGTTTGCTCAAATTAGAACAATTCAATTTCATGTTTGTTTTTCGAAAAGGGTTTGAATTTGTCACTTGACAAAGTGGGCTTAAAGCTTGTGAATTTGCCACTTAACAAAGTGGGCTTAAAGTTTACGAATTTACCACTTAACAAAGTGGGCTTAAACGTACATTCATCAAAACATTCCAATTCAAGCAACAAGCCTTCATCCACAGACATTCAAACATTTTAACAAGTAAGCATTTAGCTTCATGGCAAGCATGCTAGTCATGATAATCACTCACACTCATGCAAATATGCTAAAGCACTAAAAACTCACCCAGTACTCTAAGCTAAGATAAAACAAAAGAGTTAGAAAAAATATGCATGATTCCTAACTATACAAGATGGCTAATGCAACACATGCAATAATTCAGCTAAAATAGGCTCGGCTACTTAACACGTTATTTGCAACAATTGCAGAGCATGCATTTTAAACACATTTTCAACAAAGTAATAAACAACAATGCAGGTTTGAATGATGAACCGAGCCTCGGTGTACGTAAGACAAATGAATGGATGCAAACATGCGATATGCTAATTGAAACGTGATGCCCCTAATCCAACCATCGAAAGCGGATAAATAAAAAGTAGAAAGACATGGGGTTAAAAGACATACACATTATTACAATATTGCACCCTCACGAAGAAGGGTCTGAATGAATAAACTAGCTAAGCTACACTACTTAACTAATTATTACAAATCAGATGAATAAATAATTAACTACCTCTAAGATAATTAAATATTACAACAATTAAATAATTAACTATGCTAAGCTAACTAAGGCCTCGTTTGGGGACTGACTATTTTAGTCAAAAAGCCAAAAAGTCAACTAAAACTAGTCAGATCACCTCTCTACTTTTCTGCACATCTTTTCATAAAAAGCCAAAAAGTTACTAAAATAGTCTGTTCCCAAACGAGGCCTAAGTTAATACAACACAAACTAATGTAATTTAAGCAATCTGAGCTAACTAAATCAGTACAATGCAAAACTAATTAGCTAACTACGTTAATTAACTAATTACAAAGTCACTAATTAAACTAGTTAACTAAATGACAAATGACTAATTTAAACTAATTAACTAGTCCGGGAAGCGAAGGAGGCCCATGCATGCTCGGTTTCCACCCGAAGAACGTCCATTGTTTGCTCCTGAAAGCCTCTGTTACACAATCTTTGCACTGGTTTTCCTTTTCCAGATCAACTCTGCTCTGCTTCACAAGCATTCTGCTTAAAATTCACTGGTGGCCGGCAGGCCAAAAGTAGTGGTCGACCGGCCACCAGTAGGGGGTTGCCGTCAAACATTGGTGGCCTGCAGCCAGAAACAGTGGCTGGCAGACCATTGATGATGCACCATTTCTTGCTGCAACAGAGAGCAATGAGAGGGTATTCTCATAGGTTGTTTGTACTGTATATCCCTCCTTATCATTAAAACATCTCAAAAGAGTGATACACTTGGTTCAAAAAAATATCAATCAAGCAATTTCATTGCATGATGGCTTAAGAACCAAGGTGTACAAGTTTAATCAATGCACAAACAAGACCAAAAACCTTCACCCTATCATGCATGATCAAGGGCAATGGTGACCTTAGAAAATTGACACATTTCATTACTTTGAGTATGAAATCCCCCAATTTTCCTTATATTCAAATAACGTCCGATTGAACACACCAAAACACAACCAAATTCTTATCTTTGCGCAATTTTAGTTTCAACTTTTCGTTACTCATTTTAATTACCCTTCCATTCTTTAACCAATTAAGTCCATTGGTGAGTTAAGTCCTCTAAAAGAGAAAGAAGTATCAAACAATGGGTAGTTTAAGGCAAGAGAGAGGTGTCATGCCATTGATAATGAACCCCTAAAAGAAGATTAAACCATTAAGCATGGACCTCAATCTCAAGCTTAAACAATCCCAAGGTTGAAATAACCCTCAAAGAAAATAAAGTGTCAAGAAATGAGAGAGGTTGCAAAGATTAATGAGTGCTGAAATTAAGTAAGAAAAACACTTAAAACATGCAATCAACTCAAACAAGTAGTGCCTAAATGCCTAAAACACCAAGCTTGTGAGGACACTTACACTACAACCATGCAAAACAAGACTCAAATGCAACATCCAGCAAAAAACAGAGGCAAGACAGTCCAAAATAGAGGCTAAAACATGTTGGAATTAAGCTACAAAAGGCTAGAAAATTAAGCTAACACATAGAGCTAACTAGGCTAGCAAACAAGACATAAGAAGGGGAGGCAAATCCTTCCAAATTTGGACTTCAAAACATGATTTTCACCACTGAAATTACTCTGAAATTCAGTATTTAAAAGCCTGAAAAAGATGGTTTGGAAGTGGGAAATAAAGGTGGAAAGACCTTATAAACAAGGAAGAAAGAAGAGTGGACCACCCCCTAACTTTAAATGGCCTAAAACCACCAATTTCAGCCCATAAAAATAGAGTTTTTTATAGCCTAAAACAGTCCAAAATCAGTGGGAAAAAGATAGAAAAACAAGTTTGCAAAGCAAGTTAAAAAGGCAAGTGTTATACCTCTTGAAGGGAAGACCAACTCTAGGTAACAATTTAAGCCAAAACCACCTTCTAGAGCTCCAAGAAGGCCTCAAGGAACCTCAGCTCAAAGATGAACCACTTTGGTTAAGGAGGTGTAGGCAAAAGTGTAAAATGTCTAAGCAAATATGCACAAACTTGCAAGAGAGAGAGAGAAATGTAGAGAGAGAGATAGAGAGATAATTTTTGCTCCAAAAATTTCAACCTTCAAAAATGGAGGAAACCCCCTATATATAGAAAAACATGCATTTGGTTGAAATATATCCCTCCATACACGTTTAGGGAGATGCAGCCAATTGTGCCAACAGCTGGCACATCTGCCAACAAAATATCTAAAAAAAGGACACTGATGGCCGGCAAGCCACACCATTGGTTGGCAAGGCACAAAGGTGGCCGGCAGCCCACAAAAGGTGGTCGGCAACCCACCAGAGAAGGTCTACAGGTCCCAGGATCTTGAGGTTTGAAGCACAAGAGTTTTGGTCCAAAACAAGGCATAGAATAGATAGGGTTTAAAGGCTCAAAGACAGGGCATTCCGCTGAGGACTTCGGGCACTAAAACAAGCACATGCAGTCATAATCATCGAGTGCACAAGCGATGACGTTCAAGTCTTGAGGACGGTTAAAAATGGGGTATCTACACTTAGTACTCTATTATATATTTGAATTTCACTAGACACATTACAATCCTCTTGAAATATGGAATTTATCTGAGTTTATGTTTGTTCATGTATATGTGAACTTTCACTAGCCACTTGCTTTGGAGATATGAAATTTCTCTAACTGTCACACATTTAGTACTCTCTTATGTGTATGTAGAATTCAGAGAAATTTAGAAATCACATAAAAACATATAAGAAGCATAGAGAACTTCCAAATCAAAATTATCCAGCTCACAAAATAACATGTCCAGAGACAATTACACAACAGATAAATTTACAAACTGAACAAATAAAGCATCTAAAATTTATCTATGTTATAATAACTACAACTGAACAACTTGCTTAATTCACAATATATAATTCAGAGAAATTTACAAACCATACACATATTACAAACTAACCTTATAAACTTAAATTAACTTTGAAAATCACAAAAACAAAAACAAAAACATATTCAAATCGAAAAAATATAGAGAAAATCTTATTAGCTAACTATTCCACAAATTATAATTAATTTTCCCAATCCATAAATCTAATCCAGAGAAATTTACAAATTATAAATATATCCAGAGAAAATTACATCACTGCTCCAATTCACAAATAACATGTCCAGAGAAAATTAAAAACAATAGAAAACGAGATGAATTATCACATAGAAATTTTCAAAAATAAAGAATAAACAATCTGTTTGTTACTTATTTGATCTATCAACAAACTTCATAAACTACCAAACCCATATCTTTTTCTTCTTCTTCTTCTTCTTCAAATTCATAAACTACGAAACATACCACATTTTCTTCATTTTCTTCATCTTCATCTTCTTCTTCTTTTCTCTCTCTAAAAGTTATTACCAAACTCACCACCTCTAAATCTTTCTCTTTCTAAAAACTATCAACCTACGACTGGCTCTACTCTCCGGCAACCCTCATCAACGCGACTACCCTTTTGATATAGGTAATCAAACGAACCTTCCCGCAAGGGAATGGAATGATCTGGGGGTGTTTGAATTTAAATTAGAAGGACACAATGCTTCATATCTTTTTGAAAGCATTGTAACCATTGCCAAAGCAAATGGTGACTCTTGGCAATGGTGGTCAAGATACTTATAAATAGTTGGCATAATGGGTTCATTTGTTTGCATTGAAACCCAACATATATTCACACATTGTTTTATCTTCGGATCATCAATTCTATCTTGCGTGATAGATACCCTCACGAGAACACCGATCTTTTTTCCATTGTTAGTCTATCTTACAATGGTATTAGATTTTTGTTTACACAAAAACGCAGATGACGAATTACAGCCCGGAAGAACAAAAATTTTCCGAACGAATTCTACCAAAAATTCAGAAAGTTATTGATCGTCAATCTTCGGCATTGGTTAATTCCGTTTGCTTATTTAATCATTACCAACATGTTGTATTCCCAAAAAAATATCCAAAGAAAATAACAGTTGGTGGTGCTATTGTTCTGAACCTTGCTGAAAGTGAGGCCGAATTATACCGGTGGAAGTAATTTTATAAAATTATTTTCGGTTCAATTTGCGTCTCTAAATTAGCACCATCTTGTTCTTCTTAGAATTTTGATCACAACAGTGAACTTCGTTGTGAAAAATGACACAAATTTGATCCACAAAATTCAAATTTCAGTGTGTGGTCCCCGACTCCCATCACCGGAGAAGACAACCTGTGAAACAATACCGTTGAAGCCTCTATTTTGAAAAGTCCATCCATTGGACCAATTTCAAAAATTAAAAGAAAAGGTCCAAAAATTTGAGTTATAGCAAGGAAGTCAGTAGCTTTGGGCCTTGTAACAAGCCCGCGAGGGACCTCGCTACAGTTCGGACTCGATTTGTGCCACGGTTCTAAATCTTGAACCAAAGAGTCCAAATCCGGCAAATCGTTTTGAAAACAGATTTTTTTTGAAAGAAGTGCCAAACATGGACTGCTTTGCCAGATACAGAGTCGCCACCTAAATATTTTTTAAATGGGAAATTTAGGAAACCCTAACTTGGTGCCAAAGGCCACGCGTCCGTCATCACCAAAGTTGGCTCGGGAACTTGGGTACGATTGGGGAAGGTCACATCGTGAGCACCCCCGCTCGCCCGGTCAAAGACCGGCCTCTACTAACCATGATATCTGTTTTTGAAAACTTTGTATGTTCTTATTCCGGTTATTAGCCTAGGTTACAATGTGATGCGCACAGCATACAAGTATAGACTGAGTCGCCTGAATTGGAACAAAACATTTCATGTTTGTTTGTTTGTTTGAAAATGGTTTGATGGTGCTACCCGCAAGTAGGCTAAGACGTGGATTTGCCACCCTCGGGTTGGCTTAAGAAAACATGATTTTGCCACTATCTAGTGGGCTTAAAACAAACAGTCAATGCATTGTTCCAATCCAAATAACTCAACCTCCACCCACAGGCATTCAAGGCAGTTATATCATATAAGCAAATAGCCTCATGGCAAGCATGCTATTCATGGCAACACTCACACACATGCAAGGATGCTAAAGCATAAAACTTATCGAGTACTCCAAGCCAAAACAGAAACCGGTTAGAAATCATGCATGAATCCTAAATATGCTAAAATGCCTAATGCAACACACGCAAAATGCAACTATAGCAGGCTCGGCTATTCTAAACATGGTATGTGAAATGTTACAGCTAACATGTATTCAATTTGGAATTGAAATACAGATGCAGTTTGTATGATGCGCCGAGCCCGGTGCATGCAAAACAGATGAATGATGCAAACATACTGTCATACTGTATGGTAATTGAAATATGCTCTATATCTAACTATTGTAAGCAGGTAAATAAAAGGGAGAAAGAAATGGGGATTGGAAGACATACATCACACACACCCACACTTGTTACAATTATGCCCTCGCACAGAGGGTCCGAATAAATATACAGTCCGAATGAAAGAATAATACAGTCTGAAATAATACATATTCCTAATTAATTAACAAATTAACTAAGAAAAATGTAAAACTGGCATGCAAGCCAGGGACTGCCTTGCTTCTGCTCCGGATGATGAAATGATGCATGTTGGGCTGCCTTGCGCGGAAATCCACTGGGATGCCCCAATTAGCCTCTGTTTGCAATATTTCTCGAAATGCGTGCCAGACTCCGGAAAGTTGCTGATTCTTCGTTTTGCTGTAACAGAGGGCAGAAGAGGGGCATAGCAATGTATTTCACAAATATATGCATGCCTCGATCCTCGTGCCACCAATCACGCATACCGATGCATGATGGCCGAGGAGCCGAATTGCACAACTCAATATAGGATGAATGCACATGAAAACGCAACAAAACCTAAACTCCATCATGGGTAATCCGGAGTGTCGGCGACTGGGGAATTGAGACACGTTCCGTCACTCGGAGTACGAAACGTGCCTCGTTTCCCGTGCCCGGGTTAACGCCTATCCCGAACACGATGCGATATGCATGGTATGCATGAAATGTAGCTAATATGCAATCCTAACATACACAATGCTATGAAAATGAGATGCCTCGAAATGCGTGCCCACGGGCACGCAAACCGAGGCGGTGACATACAGGCATGAAATAACAAATTGGGCTTACACTAACATGAGAGGACCTCAGCCGCACTCACATAAGCTGCCGTCGGATAAAAAAAAAAGGAAGTACCTCGAAATGCGTGCACACGGGCACGCAAACCGAGGCAATGACATAAATGCATGAAATGGCCTGAAATATGATGTACAATGGGACTAGAATGAGGTGTCTCAAAATGCGTGCCCACGGGCACGCAAATCGAGGCATGGCATACGGAATGCAACAGGACTAAAATGAGATACGCAATGCAATATGGACTTACACTGACATGAGTGGGCCTCAGCCACACTCACACAAGAGGCCGTCGGATAAAAGTGAAGTGCCTCGAAATGCGTGCACGCGGGCACGCAAATCGAGACATGGGGAATGACATGCGGAATGCGAATTGGGCTTACGCTAACATGAGAGGGCCTCAGCCGCACTCACATAAGCCGCCGACGGATAAAAATGAGGTGCCTCGAAATGCATGCACACGGGCACGCAAACCGAGGCATGGCCCGAAGGCATGAAATGATGTACGAAACGAGACGTGGCATATGGCATATGAAGAATGAAAATTTCAGTAGCTAAAATGATGCACAAATAGCCCCCGAATTATGACAAAATTACACCCGATGCCCGAAATGCTATGCTATGCACCCGAAATGACTTGCAGCTATGCCAAATATGCAGAATATGGATATGAAGTGTAAAGACAGATGCTAGGCAGTCTCTAAACTAGCATTTTTCCAGTACAAAGAATGGCCAAATAATGATCACAAGTATGGAAAAAATAGCTTGCAAAAATGGGGGAAAAGAGGAGAATTACAAAGCAAGTGGTATATAAAATACTCAAACTGAAAAACACAGTTCTACAAAATTAAAGAGGGGCCAAAAATATTCACATTTACAAGAGATGACATCCCCCAATTCAGTATGTAGATAGGCTAAACATAGCATGCAAAATAATGAGCCAACAAAGGCTATAACATGAGGTACCAAAAGCATGCATCAAACAACCTTGGACCCTTAACAAAAAATGAATAATGGGTCATTTTAAGACATTTTCTAAGCCTGATGAAGGCTTAAAACAGAAGCTAAACAAGCCTAACAAAGCATGCAATTTTACGGTAAATTGAAGGAATTGTGAAACAAGTATAAGATAGAGCTACCAAACATAGTTTAGCCCTTCTTCAATATTGAAGAGGGGCTCAAAATAAGCACAATCACAGTATATTTCATGCTCGAAAACAGATCACTCATGAGCTAAAAATAGCATGCAAAAGTAAGAGTATAACATGAATTCAAAGCAAGTGGCATGCAGAGCATGAAAACAAGGTTGAGCCCTTCTTCAATGTTGAATAGGGGCTCAAAATAAGCACAATATTAGTTCATGAGATGCTCCAAATCAGATCACAAATAGGCCAAATAAATCATGCAATTTTACGGGAAATATGGAGGATTACAAAGAAAGTGCATGATAGAGAGGCCAAACATGGTTGAATCCTTCTTCAATATTGAAGAGGGGCTCAAAATAGGGCCACTCAAAGTTTATATCAAGCTCGAAAATGGATCACTCATAAGCTAAAGAAAGCATGCAAAATAATGGCATTCCAAGAGGTATTGAAACAAGTACCAAATGGGGCTCTCAAATGGGGTTGAACCCTTAATCAAACTTGTAGAATAGCTCAAAATAGTGACATTTTAAGTAGGGGTCGAAGCCCAAAACAGTGAGCAAATAGGGTAAAGAATTGATGCAAAATTGTACTAGAAAAAGGGAATTAGTGACTTACCCTTGGAGACAAACCTTTTGTGGCTTCTTGGCTTGAATTTGTTGGTCCTTAGCCTCTGAAAAACCCTTCTTTGCTGCTGGAATGGAGGTGGTGATGGTGAGGCTTAGGGTTGATGAAGGAATGAGCAAGACTTGAAGCTTGGTTTTAGGGTTTTGGAGATGAAGATGGAGGCTATGGGAGAGAGGCTCTTGAGAAGAATTTTTGTAACCCTAACAAAGAAGGAGGCCAACCCCTTATATGGACCAAAAGGGGTGTAAAAGGGGAGCGAAATGCACCCAAGCTTTCCCTCCCAAAATATCCCCCGGAGGGCTGAGATATTTTGAAAAACAGCTGGACAGCTGTAAAGGGTCCAAAAGCAGAAAGCTGGCCGGCCAGGTAGATTTCTTGAAGGCGGCCGGCCAGCCACCCCAACTGGTCGGCCAGCCACCCCAACTGGTCGGCCAGCCACTCTCCCTGGCCGGCCGGCCATGGCCAAAAAATGAACTGAACAATTGCTGGCCGACCACCATGTTTTGGTGTCCTCCCAGGTGTGTAGAATAAGGTTCCAAGGTTGGAATCTGGCAACTCTGAAACAGGAGTCACAACATTGAACTTGAAGGAGAGGCTCAAAAATGAAAGTAACAATTACTGGCCGACCAGTACTTTTTAGGGTCCTCCCATGTGTGTAGGACAAGACCCCATGGTTGGAATTTGGCAACTCTGAAACAGGAGACACAACATTGCATTTGAAAGAGAGGCTCAAAAATGAAAAACACAATTACTGGCCGACCACCAGTTTTTAGGGTCCTCCCATGTCCCCTCATCACAAATATGTAGTCTCGGCTCGAAGAAAATACCCCTAGGGTGTTCAACATTAGCCCGGAAGTGAGAAAAACGGGCGCCGGAGGAGCGAAACTGGTTTTCTGAAACAATTGCTGGCTTCCCACCCTCCAGTGATCTTCCTGGTGCTAAAACAGAGGTACCTGCCAAAATTGAACAAAAACTAATGCAAAATGAATGCTCGGGGCCCAAATCACGCAGTTCGGGGTCCCGAAAATAGGCTGCAGGCACCGAAAGTGGTGTTCGGCCACGAAGTGGGTATCTGAGACCCCAGTGTTCCTCAGTATGATAAAACAGAGGCACCTGCCAAAAACCGGAGAAATCGGAGATGGTTGGGCGGTCCCGAACCGAGGCACACGGCCTGACGGCTCCGAAAACCGGGAACCGGGCTCCGAAATGGGCAAAATGGCCTACGGCCACGAAAAGTAGCTCACGGCCACTGAGAGATAGCCTACAGGACCACTCCCTCCCCTCAGGAAAGAAAACAGAGAAAACCGAGTCTGGTTCGCAAACCGAGGCAAGGCACAGGAGAAAGTTCGGAAGTCCGGAGGCAGGGCGCTCGGCCGCAACTCTGAGACTTTTGAACGAGCACAATATGCAACATCACCGAGCGCTCAATCGGTGACGTCTGAGTCTTAAGGTCGGTCAAAAATGGGGTGTCTACAGTTGCCCCTCTTTGACAGAACTCGGAAGTCACAAGTGACGAGAGTGAATGTCAAAGCCTAGAGACGACCCATTTTTGACAAGGCCGAAGACTTAGACAATCATACTAGATGAACAGATAGGTGCCCGCAGGCGTGCCCGCAGGCAAGGGGGCAAAATGCAAATGATAGGCACGGAGCCAGGTGATTATGCAAATGCAGCAAGCTGTAATGAGGCAAGTATTCGCAAATAGATGCAACAGTTTTAAGCAAGAATGCAAAGCAGCAACTACATTTCATGCAATTAGGAATGCGGAGAATTATTCAATTCTCGTCGCGTCTCACACAGAGAAGATACGATACCTGCGCGATTCGTCTGGTCGCACCAGCCTCAAATGAACCGTACATACAATATCGTGCCTGCAAAATAGAGAAATTCAACAAGAACAATATGCCAACAACATATATTCAATGTGATTCCTGTGATTCCAAAAGTCCGACACACACAGTGTCGGCGAGTGAATGCATCGCAATGTAAGAAAAGATAATGCGTGACAACGCATGTTTAAGCACAGAAGTATGGTACACCAAGAAATCACGCATGACAATGCAAAATGTTCATGAGAATGCGAGTTAGGTGCATAACAATGCAAAACGAGCACAAATCGGGGTGCCCGTTTATTGCGCAACAACGAGCTGGGAAACGCGCATTTCGGCGACGGCAACTCGATCGCGGCCTCTGATTCACCTCCCGGAGAGGTCGCAACATGTTTAAAAAGGATACACTCTGATTTTGATGAATAATGATGAGACGATTGTCAGAAATTGCAATTAAAGTTCCGGTGGAGCAATTCGGCGCCAGAAAGTGCACTTTTCTTGAACTTTTTCAGGTCCCGGGAACTCCAATTTTCCTCAAAATTTGCAGAGAGGTAGGGGAGGGGGTGGGGACCATGGTCGGCCAGCTCACTGCCCTAGGAGAGGCCATCGGCCAGGGGCAAAAAAGTAAATGGCCGGCCAGCCAGAAAAGGTGGCCGGCCGGCCACTGCCTAAAAGCAGGGGCATTTTGGTCATTTCGGTTATTTCTATATATATCCCCCTCCATTCAATCCGAAATCACTCCCCCAAGTGTGAAATTCTCTCCTCTTGCTTCCTAAGCCATTTTCTCCTTCAGATCTGCATTTTATACGCGCCCTCCGGCCTTCCACACAAGTTGTTTTCGCGAAATCTTCCAGTTTTAAGCACTTTGAGCCGACTAAATTTTGATTTCGGGGCTTCTCTTCTCATTTTCACCACTTGAGGTAATTTTGTCTCAATATTTGGAAGATTTTCCCGGGAGTTGACTTTTGTTGACTTTTTCCATTTCCCGAGAGTTGACTTTTGTTGACTTTTTCCAATTTTGGCTCATTTTGCTCATTTTTGCTTCTCTTTGCAGATTTCTTGACATGGCGGGTCATTTCCCTCACGGTGAAGGTTTTCCCGGCGCCGGAGATGATTTTGATATTATGACATTGCCCCCGAGGGTTCGCCCTTTTGTTCCCGATCGATACGCCCCAGCGGTACATAGGCTTCCGCGAGCCGTTTTCCGTCATTTCACCGAGTTCAACGATCGGGTACCAGGGGATCTTCTTCTGCGAGAGCCGGAGCAGCACCTCTCCCACAATGCAGAGGTATTTTACTTTATTTTCTGTATCTTTCGTGCATTTTGTACCTTTGCCATGCTTAGACACACAGTTTAGCTTATGACATAGTACTTTGCTTGCAACTGGAACCTGTGACTTAAACACTTGAATTTCATGAACACAGCTCATTGACTGATTGTGAACGCACAGTACACATTAGTTAGAAATTGAACACACGGCTCAAACATTGATTCACCGAACACACAGCCCGAAGTTGAAAATGAGCACACAGCACATACTGACTAAGAGTAGAACACACAGTCCCAAACTCAGATTTTCTAAACACGCAGCCCAGATTTGAAACGAACACACAGCCCACTGATTAAGAGTAGAACACACAGCCCTAAACTCTGATTTACTGAACACGCAGCCCAGATTTGAAGTGAACACATAGCCCACTGATTAAGAGTAGAACACACAGTCCCAAACTCTGATTTACTGAACACGCAGCCCAGATTTGAAGTGAACACACAGCCCACTGATTAAGAGTAGAACACACAGCCCCAAACTCTGATTTACTGAACACGTAGCCCAGATTTGAAGTGAACACACAGCCCACTGATTAAGAGTAGAACACACAGCCCCAAACTCTGATTTACTGAACACGCAGCCCAGATTTGAAGTGAACACACAACCCACTGATTAAGAGTAGAACACACAGCCCTAAACTCTGATTTACTGAACACGCAGCCCAGATTTGAAGTGAACACACAGCCCACTGATTAAGAGTAGAACACACAGCCCTAAACTCTGATTTACTGAACACGCAGCCCAGATTTGAAGTGAACACACAGCCCACTGATTAAGAGTAGAACACACAGCCCCAAACTCTGATTTACTGAACACGCAGCCCAGATTTGAAGTGAACACACAGCCCACTGATTAAGAGTAGAACACACAGCCCTAAACTCTGATTTACTGAACACGCAGCCCAGATTTGAAGTGAACACACAGCCCACTGATTAAGAGTAGAACACACAGCCCCAAACTCTGATTTACTGAACACGCAGCCCAGATTTGAAGTGAACACACAGCCCACTGATTAAGAGTAGAAGACACAGCCCTAAACTCTGATTTACTGAACACGCAGCCCCGATTTGAAGTGAACACACAGCCCACTGATTAAGAGTAGAACACACAGCCCCAAACTTTGATTTACTGAACACGCAGCCCAGATTTGAAGTGAACACACAGCTCACTGATTAAGAGTTGAACACGCAGCCCAAAACACGGATTTACTGAACACGCAGCCCAGATTTGAAGTGAACACACAGCCCACTGATTAAGAGTTGAACACGCAGCCCAAAACACGGATTTACTGAACACGCAGCCCAGATTTGAAAGTGAACACACAGCCCACTGATTTGTACATAGCTCATTCATTTCATTTGCACACAGCTTGTTCATTTCAGTTTGCACACAGCTTGTATTTTCTTGCGTACTGAACACATGTATTCATTCTGAACGCAGGTTGGTTCTCGCACCGTGCGAGGGTATGGCTTCACCGCCGCGAGGGAGTGGTATGCTGGGCTTCCGGAAGCTGTCCGGGATTTGGTTGACTTTGCAGGATTCAGACCATTCTGCAGGGGGTTATCTCACTGTCTTATCAGTAGGACATTGTTTGCTGCTCTGGCGGAGAGATGGTGGGACACCACCAATTCTTTCCATTTTTCTGCGACCGGGGATATGACCATGACCCCACTGGACTTCGCTGTACTCACCGGCCTAGACCTAGGCGGTGGACCCATTCCCTATGACGAGGATATGGGTGAGTGAGAGGCTGCTTGGATGCATCTATTGGGGGCACTCCCGCCTGTAGACAGAGCTTCCGGGAGGGTTCGGTATACTTGGTTCTCTTCCCATTTCCGGCGGCCACAGATGGAGCCTGAGTCTCCCGAGGAGGTCGAGCAGTATACCCGTGGTTTCCTCATGTTCCTCTTTGGCACCACTCTGTTTGCTGATAGAGGGAACATGGTCGGGCTGTATCTCTTGAGTGCCCTAGTAGACCTATCACAGGTCAATCAGTGTGATTGGGGCGGCGCTGGCCTCGCTACCCTTTATTGTTACATGAGCGCAGTCTCTCGCACGCGGGGGGACTTACTCGGCGGCTATTGGAGAGCTTGGGAGGTACATTCTGTCCTCTTGATTTACATTTTTGCTCCTCATTACTTGTTCACTGCACACACGGCGCACTTTGCATTCTGTATTCTGCCTTTAGCACTTTGTATTCACATTCCGCACTGCTTTTCTCAGCTATGGGTATATGCATATTTCCCCACATTAGCCCCGGAGATGGAGGTGGCAGGACCTCCTATGACTCCGTTTTCATTGATGTTTGAGGGCGAGCACCTATCGAGGCCTCGAGAGACTCTCTTTGCTCTGCGACAGTACTTCGACACCGTGCGCGCGACAGAGGTATTTCAGAACTCTCAGTTCCTTTCATTTTCATCTTTGATTTGCTTTGTATTTCTGGATTTCTGATTGATTTGTACACTGGTTATCCGCAGATCACCTGGCAACCCTGGGCAGTCTTTGGCGACGATCTCGAGAATCAGTACCCCGGAGGGTCGACTAGTTCCCAGTATAGGTTCCTGCTCGAGGGACCAGTCGGCAGGGCTTGGTTCCTGGGGGAACGCTTTCAGCGTCAGGTGTGGGGGTATGAGTCTCAGGACCCTCCTGCTGTGCCTCCACCCACTATGCGGACTGCCGACAGGCTATCTACCGAGGAGGTCACTAGGGACATGCAGGGCACCGATGCTTTATTACATCTCATTGAGGGGAACTACGCCACCTATCGCCGCATATATCTGATGCCCCCCTTGACGGGAGTACGAGCTCCACCACTGAGGCCCACTGGCGCACCATCTTCGAGTCGTGCCCGTGCTGCAGACATCCCCTCTTCTAGCAGGGCTGGTGCATCTAGAGGTAGAGGCAGTTCGATTCCTCCGATCCCTCCGACTCTCGATCATCCTGGATGGCCAGATATGCCGACTGAGTTGACGAGTTGGCAGTATGGGACTACTTCTCCGATTCCGATCCCTATAGAGCCTCCGATGCCTGGTCACAGATATGTCAGAGACCCTGATTCACCACCGGTATGTTTTACAGCTTTGATTTATCAGTCGGACATTTGGACATCCATTCCTTTACTGATAGTTTTGCATTTGTGTCTGTAGCCTCCAGTCGAGTATATGGACGAGATGCTTGGGATGTTAGCCTCACTTGAGGGGATGGTCCTGCGTAGAGAGGCACAGATGTCCATCATGGGCTTCCAGGTACCCTTCATCTCTCTTGCATTTATCATATTGGTGATGACATGCTGGTCTTGAGCATTCTGCTGCACTGATAGGCTGTGTAGAACACATCTGGCACACACCCCACTCACATACTGTACTTGCACCTGCTTTTATGTTTGAACTGATGTATTGCACTTTTCGTTTTCAGATGCCCCCCGTATATGCTCCGGCGCGAGGCGGGCCACCAGGGCCTTCTCAGAGAGGTCGAGGTGTTAGACCTACTCGAGGTACTGGGCCCCGAGGAGCTGGGCCATCCAGGCCTTACCGAGGAGCTCGAGGAGCAGGGTCGTCTCGTAGACGCAGGGCACCCATTGTCGAGGATGAGGAGGAGGAGGTCACAGACCGTGTGTCAGAGACATCCCCTGGGGAGGGAGGCTCCGGTCTTGGTTCCGGGAGCGGAGGCGAGGCTGAGGGGGATCCGGAGGATGACAGCTCTGATCCGGATGGTGATGATGGTGCAGAGGTTATCCCGCAGAAGAGGATGAGAGGGCCTCCTCATTCCCGTTCCCGAGGATACTGATGTTATTTCCTGCTTTATTTTACTTTTTGGCTGGTAGTTTGTAGCACTTTGCATATTATTAGGCAGTTTTATTTCCTGTAAAACTTGTACCTTTCTTTTGTTGTAAAACATGATGGAATGAAACAGCTTTTTGAAAAGATGTTTGTATTTGAAATTCTTAGCATCGCATCGCATCATTTTGTACAAAAATGGAATCGAATGAAAATATGCCTCATGTATTTACCGGGTCAGGTAACGAACCGACGCAACAAATCAAACAACTCAACTCGTTAAGAAAAGACAAGATCTTAACAAGTTTACAACTCGATAAGCAAAATACAACAATGTTAACGACTCAATAGACAAGACTTAACAAAATTGTGTAACCAAAAAGTAACAATTCAAAACGCAAAATGCGACAGCTCAACAAAACTTACAACTCGATAAACAAAACAACAACTCGATAAGCAAAATACAACAGAACAAACTTCGGACGGACAATCCGGATGATGGAACGCACCCGTAACTGAGAGAAATGGAGGCCTTTGACATTCCCGATGCATGAAAGTGCCTCAAACTTCCCTCCGGCGGGCAAAACAGGACCAACGCGCGGCCGAAAACATTTTGCATTTGGAGACTAGAGAGTGGCCGGCCTACTAGAATAGATGGCCGGCCGGCCACCTCCCCCGTAACCTCCAGAAATTTGACACGTGTCCTTTAAATAGTGTTTTGCCCCTCTATAAAAGCCCCACCCTTGAACCTTATTCATTTCATCACCTTTCCTCACAAAAATGGAGGCATTTCTCGCAGAAAATCTCACATCTTGGATTTCTTCTTTAGATGGCTCGGAGAAGTTGAACTTCTGCGGTTTTGGCTTGAATGCACTGTTCACGCTGGGCCGGACTCCACTGCATCTTCCTTTCCTCTATGCCGCGGCAAGGTTTTGGAACCCGGTGACGCACGTCTTCAGCTTCGGAGGGCAAGAGGTATGCCCTACTTTTGAAGATTTTCAAGCCTTGATGGAATCCGAGCGAGGCGAGGAGATCTTGCCCCAGCTCAATTTTGGCTATGCCCAGACCTTAGGGCGGATGTGCGGACTCAATGCGCATGATGCTCGATCCCTGATTTGTGACGGAATGTTGGACATTCCGAGCCTGATTTACCGATTCCTTGATGCTGGTGATCGTAGCGACCACTATTGGCAAGGTTTCCGGCAGCATGCCCTCTGCTTGTGCCTACTATCTCATTTTCTGTTTGCCTCTGGCTCCGGAGGAGCTAGCATCCGTTCGATTGAAGTCGCCCAAGGTTTGAGAGAAGGAAAGAGTTGCATCGCCATGACTCTGGCCGAGACACTGATGGGCTTGGATGCTTTCCACTGCCGGGAGACAACCAGGTTTGCAGGGAGTCCACTACTGCTACAGGTAATGTTTCCCACCCAAGCTCACATGTATATTTGCTCACATCACTCGGCCCTCGGGCTCGTTTTTCTCACAAAACCCTCATCTTACTTTTCTCTCATCGCACATCTCTCTATTCTTTATTCTCTCATTTTTCATCCCTCCCCAGATATGGTTGATGGATAAATTGCAAGTTGTGGATTCTTGCCCTGCTTATTCAGCCCGCGGCTACTTCTTTCGGCAACGCCTAGTGAATGCTCCTGATGAGAGCTAGTGGTTTGAATGGATGTGCAACTTGTCGGCGGATCGCATTGCGTGGCGTTGTCCTTGGCTCAATCTCCCGGCAATGAGCTATAGCATGTCTTCGTAGGACCAGGATGGATGGTGCCGCAGCACTTCATTACAACGGAAAGTTGCCCCTAGTCTGAATAACACTGCACCGGAGATTGCGATAAATGCTGATGGACAAGGATGACTGAGATGATCAAATGGACAAAGTTGATCGGGGAAAAGATTGTGGCTGAACTTCTGGATGAAGCTGCCTACGTATCCCATAGGTGGGAATCAAGCCTTACGTAGTTCAGGCTTAGGTTCGCTCGGGTATTTTTACTCTCCTTTTGCGCTCTGACTTTTGCCAAGGCCGCCCTTTGCGGGTTTTCAACCTTGCGAGCTCAGTTTTTATATTTTCAAATTTTTTGTGCTCTGAGTTTTGCCTAGGTCGCCCTTTCGGGTTTTCGGCCTAGCGAGCCTCTCAGGGGTAGTATTTCTTCAACTTGTCCATGTTGATCGGTTGTGAGAACTCCAAGCCATCTAGATCCATCAGAACCACAGCCCCACCTGACCAGATTGACTTGATGATGTAAGGACCAGTCCAATTGGGTCTGAACTTGCCCCTAGGGTCGTGGATGGGAGCTCGGTTGTCCTTGAGTACCAAATCTCCTTCTTTCAAATTCCTGGACTTAACCTTCTTGTTAAAAGCCCGGGCGATTCTGCGTTGATAACCCTGAACATGGTACAGTGCCTTCAACCTTCTTTCATCGAAAAGCATGAGTTCCTCAAATCTATTCTGCTGCCAATCTGCCTCGGTTATTTGGCACTCGGCCAATACTCTCAACGACGGAACCTCAATCTCAATTGGTAGAACGGCCTCCATCCCATAGACTAATGAATACGGAGTCGCCCCTGTAGAAGTTCTGATTGAAGTCCGGTAGCCCCATAGAGCAAACGGCAGCTTATCTGGCCAGTCCCGGTAGGTTTCCACCATCTTCTGCAATATGCGCTTGATATTCTTGTTGGCGGCCTCAACCGCTCCATTGGTCTGCGGCCGGTAAGTAGATGACTTATGAAAAGCCACATTGTATTTCTCCAACAAATCAATTACCTCCTTCTTGAAGTGGGAACCGTTGTCCGAAACTATTTCATTTGGGACCCCGTAGCGACAGATGATGTTATTCCTGATGAATTTTGCAACATGCGAAGCCTTCAACACCGCATAAGACTGGGCCTCAACCCATTTTGTAAAGTAATCTATCGCTACGAGGATGAACTCATGCCCATTCGACCCCTTTGGCGTAACAGCCCCGATCACATCAATTCCCCAGACAGAAAACGGCCATGGTGAAGTCATGTTGTACAGCTTCGACGGTGGGATGTTCATGCGGTTTGCATGGATCTGACATTTGTGGCATCGCCGAACAAAACCAATACAATCCTCCTCCATGGTGGACCAGTAATAACCCTGTCTGAGGATCTTCCTTGCCAAGATGACCCCATTCATGTGTGCTCCACATTCTCCTCCGTGGATGGCTTCCATCAGACGCTTTGACTCTTCTGCATCGACACACAGTTTATGCATTCCCAGATGACCTCGTTTATACAGTTTACCCCCGCAGATGATGAACTGAACGGCCAATCTTCTTATTGCCCTTTTGTCTTTGGCATTTACCCCTGGGGGGTACGCTTCTTTCTCCAAGAAATTCCAGATATCGTGATACCAAGGGTGTTCATCATGAACTTCATCTATAGCTGCAATCGACTCATAGGCAGGTGCAAATTTCTGATCAATGATGACTGGACGCATCCGGATTCCAGTCGGGATGTCTATCATAGATGATAGAGTTGCTAAAGAATCTGCGAACCTGTTGTTCTCTCTCAGTAGATGAGTAAAACTTAACTTTTCAAACCGAGGAATCAGCAAGTCCAAGGTCTGGTGATACATCATCATATTTTCCTCTTTTACTTTCCAGTCTCCTTTAGCTTGAGACACAACAAGGTTCGAATCCCCAATGACATCCAGCCGTTTTGCCCCTAGTTCCAGGGCTGCTTCTAAACCAGCAATGCACGCCTCATATTCTGCTTCGTTGTTTGAGACTTTGAACCGGAGTTTGAAGGCTAGAGGGATACGGGAATTGTCGGGTGCTATCAGCAACACTCCTATCCCATACCCATGTTGATTTGACGCTCCGTCAAAGTACATCGTCCAAATTTCATCGTCGATATACAGAATTGCTTCATCTAGGAATAGATACTCAACTGCTTCATCCCCCTCAACCGGATGGTCGGCAAGGAACTCTGCTACCGCTCTTCCTTTGACTGACTTGCGGGTGACATATGTGAGATCAAATTCGGAGAGCAACAGCAACCAACGAGCTAGCCTACCCGTAAGTGCTGGTTTCTCGAAAAGATATTTGACGGGATCGAGACGTGAAACCAACATTACGGAGTAAGCTAACAAGTAGTGCCGCAGCTTCCTGGTAGCCCATACCAGAGCTAAGCAAGCCTTTTCCAACGGTGTATGCCGGGTCTCATATTCTAGCATCTTTTTACTCAGATAGTAGATGGCCTTTTCTACCTTGTCTTCTGATTCTTGAGCAAGCATGCAGCCCATCGTGGTCTCAGTCACTGACAGATACAAAATCAACGGTTTCCCTGGTTCTGGTGGCGCCAAAACGGGTGGGTTCTGTAGATATTCTTTAATCTGTTCGAATGCAGCTTGGCATCGGCCGTCCCATTGGAACTTCTTTCCTTTCTTCAGGAGACCAAAAAGTGGTTCACAAGTCAAGGTTAATTTTGAGATAAACCGTCTTATGAATTGCACTTTACCCAGAAAGCCTCTCACCTCCTTTTCAATCCTTGGTGGGGGCATTTCTAGGATGGCCTTGATTTTGGAAGGATCGACCTCTATGCCTCTTTGTGTAATTAGAAACCCCAGCATTTTTCCCGCTGTAACACCAAACGTACATTTTTGAGGGTTCAGCCGCAACCGGAATTCCCTGATCCTTTGGAAAAACTTGTGCAAGGCGGTGTAGTGGCCCTCTCTTTCCTTGGACTTGACAATCATGTCGTCCACGTACACCTCAACCTCTTTGTGGATCATATCATGTAGTATTGTGGTTGCGGCCCGTTGATAAGTAGCCCCAGCGTTTTTCAACCCAAACGGCATTACCCGGTAGCAGTATGTCCCCCACGGGGTGGTGAATGCAGTCTTTTCCCTGTCTTCGGGTGCCATCACTATCTGATTGTATCCTGAGAAGCCATCCATAAATGAGAGCAATGCATGTCCTGCTGTGAAATCTACCAGCTCATCGATGTGCGGCAAGGGAAAGTCGTCCTTCGGACTAGCTCTGTTCAGATCTCTGAAGTCTACACACACCCGGATCCTGCCATCTTTCTTCGGCACCGGCACAATGTTGGCCAACCAAGTCGGGTACTCAGATACCAGCAGGAAGCCTGCGTCGATTTGCTTGGTGACCTCTTTCTTAATCTTAAGAGCCCAATCCGGGCGGATCCTTCTGAGCTTCTGCTTGACAGGTCGAGCCTCGGGGTCAAGGGGGATCCGATGCTGTACAATCTCAGGATCGATTCCAGGCATGTCTTCGTAGGACTACGCGAAAACATCTTTGAAATCTTTTAATAAAGCGACTAAGCGCTCGCGTTCCTCCGAAGACAACGTGGACCCGATCTGGACCAGCCGCGGGTCCTCCTCAGTACCAATGTTCACGGTAGTGATTTCGTCCACTAGGGGTTTAACAAACCTCTCCTGCTCCTGCTCAATTAGACGCTGCAAAACCGGAGGAACTTCGTCCTCTTCGTTTTCATCAAAATTTTGAAAGTCTGAATTAATACAATAAATTAGGGGCACAGATAAGTACTCGGAAACCACAGGCAGTTCATTCTCATTAGGCACATCCAAATCATCCAATTCATCGGTTACAACAGACTCAAATGAAAAGGAAAAAGACGACCTGGACAGGACTGTGGCATCCGGGTTGACATCCCCAGGAGTACCAGACTCAGACTCAGTCGAGCTGGAACCTGATTCCGACTCACAAGATTCAGTGGAATCAGATTCCGGCTCACTATCTGACCCGGTGCTGCTGGACAGAAATCCCTCCTCGTATTGCCAGGTGAGGGAGGGTGCGATTGATGCATCCAAGATAGCTGCTGGTCGGCTCGCAGCCGTTTCATTCCCAATCATGGAAACCACAAAGTTATCCCCCAAGCACTCTTGGTCGATCGGAGGATCAGAGAGGAGACATGCCAGTGCTACCCCCATTTCAAATTCAATGCCCTCAGGATCCACTGCTTTATACTGCTCAACCTCAGTTGTTGGGTCTGTCTGCTTTGTGGCAACGTCATCCCCGGATAGTTGCAGGTCGAAAAAGATCTCGAAGCCTGGCACGCGCTTCTTCTCTGCGTTCAGCCACGGCTCTGGGAAGCCGCAAAATGGAAAGTCCTCCCCCTCCCGGACGAAGCGTCCGTTCAGGGTACCCTGAATGGGCCTATGCATTAAATCAAAAGGCTTCCCAGCCTGTTTTGCTTTGGCTCTGCCGGCCATTTCCTTACCTTTTCTCACCCAGTCCTCTTTGGTGGGCAGATAACCCAGTCCAAAGGTATGCGGGTTATGTGGCACTTCGGCCAACGCTGCGACTCCTTTCCTGCCGCTTCTTCCCAATCCCATCCCGGGGATATGTTGTAGCTTGTTCATGAGGTAGACGGATTGAGCACTGACGTACACACCCTCATTCACAGCCATAATGTTTTGCACTACCCGGGCCTCAGCCAAAGTAAATCCCGATATAAACACGTCCTCCATGCCGTGTTCAATCTCTAAGACTGGCGTAGATATCTCCGGAGGGGGATGGATTGATGAGTTCCCAAACACAATGGCTACTCCCTTTCCATAGGGGTATTTCACCATTTGATGTAGAGTGGATGAGACGGCCTTTACCTGATGCAACCAGGGTCGCCCCAAAAGCATGTTAAAGGATGCAGGGACCTCCAAGACATGAAAATCTACCTCGTGTTGTCCAGGCCCAATCTTGGTTTGGATTTTTACTGTCCCTAGGACATCCCTACTTGTATTGTCGTAGGCTCTGATTACTTGAGTGGTCGGTGTGAAGTCTGCGGGCTTTAACCCGATTGCATACGCCGTTCTGGCTGGGCAGACATTGATAGCGGACCCGGTATCAACAAGTACGACCGGAATCCATTTGTCCCTGCATTCTACAGAGATGTAGAGGGGTCTGTTATGATCCACGCCCTCAGGCGGCAGCTCCTTGTCTGAAAAGGTCAATGCCGGGGAACCTCCTCCCGGAAAAACCAGCCCAACCAACTGCTCTGGTGTAGTTTCGATGGAGAGTTTGGCCTTGTCCATAGCAGATAGGACAGCCTGTCTATGTACCCTTGAAGCCATAAGCAGTCCCCAGATGGAGATGTCTGCTTGTATTTTCTTTAATTGCTTCAGTACAGCTTCTTCTTCAATTTGCTTCTCTCTCTGTTTCTCCGCCTCTTTATCTTTCCCCGATGCTTCGGGTTGATCAAGGTGTGGGGGCTTGAAATACCGCCCACTTCTAGTCATATGGTCTACCTCTTCGAGGTACCAGGTGCTGTCTGGTTGGCCACCCGCCCAGTCTTCGTCTGTGTGGGCGAGATACAAGTCGTCATCTTCCCACCACATCCCATTAGTATCTAACAGGCACCTGTCTGGTTCGGGCATGTTTGCACTCTCAGCATTTTCATTCCACACGCTCACAGCATGTCCTGCCCCCGTGCTTGCAGCACTTTCAACCTCTTCATGGTTCTTTGCTTTCGGATCCTCTCAGAATCCCACTTCTTTTCTTGTTCCTCCAGCGTTAATTGTTCGGTTTTCAAAATGTCTTGATCCCGAGTGGAATTCTTTGTACCGGCGCTCTCCGGCAATTCGGTCTGACTCTCGGCCCTTCCGGCCACAAATGGTACTTTCGCCCCTGCCGGGCCTTGCTCTGATTGAAATTCCACGATGTCTGGCTGATCATCTAACCACCCAGTAACTTCCGCTGACTCCCCGTATTCAAACCAGTTGATAGTTGCATCCGCTGATTCTTGGTCGTTGAAAAATTAGAGGTTGGCGAAGTCCTGTTCCATTGTAGTCAGATCATCTGCCCCTTGTTCAGGTCTGTCCCCCCGGATCATGCACAGTTCAGTCTTCTCTGGCAATCCCGCACTCAGCTTAGGCTGGCCCATTGACAAGATATATTCACTCGGATCATAAGCTCTGCCAGCTAAATTCTCAGACTGCTCCACCCCAGACTCAACAGTTTTGCTCTCCTCGGAAGCCTGCCCCGTTCCATTTTCGGTGGTCACCACCTTTGGCCCAGGTTGGGTTGTGGAGGTGTCCATCATGCACAAGTCAGTGCTATCAGGAAGGATCACCTTTGGCTTGGGTAGGTGGGAGGGGGTAATGTAGATACTATGGTCGTAAGACACGTCCCCAGTTTGGATGAGATTGATTCTTTTGGGTGGATCTTGGTTATGTGCTGGGAGTGGGTTAGTTGTGACGTTGGGTCTCTCGGGAGGTAGAATGATGTTTTTGTCAATGAGGTCTTGAATCTCATGACGCAGCCTGTAACATTGGTCGGTATCATGACCATGCTGCTGGTGGTATTTGCAATATTTGGCTGGGTTGTGGGAAGGGGGGAGTGGATTTGGAGGGGGCCTCGGTTCCAAGGGTTTCAGATGCCCCTTTCTGACTAGAACCCCGAGGACTTTGGACAAAGGCATATGTAGTGGGGAGAAGGTTCGTTGACCCCTGGATTGGTATCTTGAAGCTTGGTTACTGCTCCCAGATGCATCAGAAAAAGGTGTGGCCGCTGCGGGCCTTGGTTGGGGAGGGGGAGTGGTGGTGACCATACCGACCTCTGAAGTCCTTGTATTGGCGGAGCCACTCGGGCCCGCATTGTTATTACGGTTGAATGTTCTTCGGGGCTGCTCCCGATCCTGATCGATCAATCCTTGCTTCATCGCATCTTCGATCTGTACCCCCATCTCGTGTAAATCTGAGAAGGTGGGGAAAGGGAGTACGATCATTTTCTGCATTAACTTAGGTTGGAGATTGGGCACAATCATCCGGATTTGATCTTTATCAGTTGGCCTTAAGGTCATCATCGATGCCTTTGCTCTCCATCGAGTTACAAAATCAGAGAAAGTCTCTTTTTGTTCCTGCCTCGTCGTTTCGAGATCACGTGTTGTAATCTCGATCTGAGTATTATATGAATATTGTGCAACGAAGGCCTCGGCTAGCTCATCCCAATTTCTCTTCACATCATCTTCCAATTTTGCGTACCAGATGGCCGCAACCCCTGACAAAGTTCTGCCAAATAAAGAAAGCTTTTGCGGTCGGGTTAGGCCCATCGGCCTCAAGACGTCCGAAAATAGCCGGAGATGGACCATAGGATCCCCTGATCCGTCAAAACGATCAATCTGCGGCATCTTAAATCTGTCCGGCAGTGTCACGGCCACGTTAGTGTAGCCGTCTTCAATATCTGGGATGGCCTTCACTCCCTGTGACTTCTTGAAGAGCTTTTCCAATTTGCTCAATTTCAGAGCTGTCTGGTCTACCTCGAACTCAAATGGAGAGTCCGGGTGATTAGGTGTAAGATTCTTGGACAGTTGCGGCGGAAGCGGGGGCGGAGCCAGCCCCGTTAGAAGACTCGTGTCCTCTTGAGTGTTTTGGAAGTTTGGCGGAGCGTTCTGTGGATTTGGGGGGGCATTCTGGGTGTTCTGGGTATTCTGGCCAGTGGGTGCCTGCTCAGGCAGTGGAGCCGCTGGTGGAGGGGGAATCTGATGCGCCCCTAGTGGAGAAGGGACCTGGTGTGAAGCAGATGCTGCATTCTGCTGTTGTAATCTGGTGATCAGCTCAGACTGTTGGGCCATGACAGCGGCCTGCTGTTTAGAAAATTCCGCCTTGCGAATAGCATCATCTTGCATTTGTTTCATGCTCTCATTCATCTGGCGTATCATCGCCTCCATTGTTGGTGTAGTCTGTTGTTCCATCTGAATACCCGGCAAGTGTATCTCTATAGCGGAAATAGCGACCTCAGTCGGATTGTTCACTGCTAGGATAGGCCTCTGCCCTGATGATCTCTGCTCAGACGGACTGCGCCTTCTCGGCCTTCTCCTAACAACTGGGGGTAGCGAGTGGAACACTGGATGTCCGTCAATCAGATCCTCGGATCGAATAAGTCGGCGACCTCGTGTCCAAAGTGCTTGGGGAATATCTGATGGTTCGGAAGCAATTGTGCCACAAACTGCCCTAGCAAAAAGATAAATAAAGCGAAAAGGAAATAAATAACCAGAAAAACGGGCAGCATAACAGCTTAAATTAAATACACACAACACACAGTCGGGCATACAACACGCAGTTTGATAAGCTGGAAATACACTGTCCTCAACCACTGATCACTGTTCCTATATCACTGTTCCTCTAAACTGAATCCGATATCCGCAGACAACTGATTCTCAGATAACTGACTGATGCCCGCAGGCCTGATATCCAAACTCATAAACTGATGCCCGCAGGCCTGATGCCGAAACTCATAACCTGATACATGCATTCCCTGTAGAGACGCACTCTAACAAGCACATAGCAGATAAGTGAGAGCTGAAAACACCCCTATGTTGGGGTTGGGTTTCCCTGTCCTATTTTGTCAGGAACTAGGGTTTCACTACGCACGCAGCGGCTTCAAACAACCTATAAACGGGTAAGCAACCTGTCCTAGTTTGGAATGGTCACTATGGATCCGAATATGCACTAGGTCGAATGGTCAAAAAGGGTGCCCCGGTAAAACCGGGGTTTGTGTTCCTATGCTGTCAGAGCCCAGAGCCGATCAGCCTTACGGACATGACTTGACAAGACAAGCCTCCGGTAAATCGTTCGGGAATGGCATATGGCAAACACGGTGTCCTAGGCGCACCAATGCAAATGCAATGCAATGCAAAGAAACACACAAGTGTAGTCAAAACCAGATATCACGAGTTCGAGTCAAGTTCTCTAAATCCCCAGCAGAGTCGCCAGAAACTGTAACAAGCCCGCGACGGACCTCGCTACAGTTCGGACTCGATTTGTGCCACGGTTCTAAATCTTGAACCAAAGAGTCCAAATCCGGCAAATCGTTTTGAAAACAGATTTTTTTTGAAAGAAGTGCCAAACATGGACTGCTTTGCCAGATACAGAGTCGCCACCTAAATATTTTTTAAATGGGAAATTTAGGAAACCCTAACTTGGTGCCAAAGGCCACGCGTCCGTCATCACCAAAGTTGGCTCGGGAACTTGGGTAAGATTGGGGAAGGTCACATCGTGAGCACCCCCGCTCGCCCGGTCAAAGACCGGCCTCTACTAACCATGATATCTGTTTTTGAAAACTTTGTATGTTCTTATTCCGGTTATTAGCCTAGGTTACTATGTGATGCGCACAGCATACAAGTATAGACCGAGTCGCCTGAATTGGAACAAAACATTTCATGTTTGTTTGTTTGTTTGAAAATGGTTTGATGGTGCTACCCGCAAGTAGGCTAAGACGTGGATTTGCCACCCTCGGGTTGGCTTAAGAAAACATGATTTTGCCACTATCTAGTGGGCTTAAAACAAACAGTCAATGCATTGTTCCAATCCAAATAACTCAACCTCCACCCACAGGCATTCAAGGCAGTTATATCATATAAGCAAATAGCCTCATGGCAAGCATGCTATTCATGGCAACACTCACACACATGCAAGGATGCTAAAGCATAAAACTTACCGAGTACTCCAAGCCAAAACAGAAACCGGTTAGAAATCATGCATGAATCCTAAATATGCTAAAATGCCTAATGCAACACACGCAAAATGCAACTATAGCAGGCTCGGCTATTCTAAACATGGTATGTGAAATGTTACAGCTAACATGTATTCAATTTGGAATTGAAATACAGATGCAGTTTGTATGATGCGCCGAGCCCGGTGCATGCAAAACAGATGAATGATGCAAACATGCTGTCATACTGTATGCTAATTGAAATATGCTCTATATCTAACTATTGTAAGCAGGTAAATAAAAGGGAGAAAGAAATGGGGATTGGAAGACATACATCACACACATCCACACTTGTTACAATTATGCCCTCGCACAGAGGGTCCGAATAAATATACAGTCCGAATGAAAGAATAATACAGTCTGAAATAATACATATTCCTAATTAATTAACAAATTAACTAAGAAAAATGTAAAACTGGCATGCAAGCCAGGGACTGCCTTGCTTCTGCTCCGGATGATGAAATGATGCATGTTGGGCTGCCTTGCGCGGAAATCCACTGGGATGCCCCAATTAGCCTCTGTTTGCAATATTTCTCGAAATGCATGCCAGACTCCGGAAAGTTGCTGATTCTTCGTTTTGCTGTAACAGAGGGCAGAAGAGGGGCATAGCAATGTATTTCACAAATATATGCATGCCTCGATCCTCGTGCCACCAATCACGCATACCGATGCATGATGGCCGAGGAGCCGAATTGCACAACTCAATATAGGATGAATGCACATGAAAACGCAACAAAACCTAAACTCCATCATGGGTAATCCGGAGTGTCGGCGACTGGGGAATTGAGACACGTTCCGTCACTCGGAGTACGAAACGTGCCTCGTTTCCCGTGCCCGGGTTAACGCCTATCCCGAACACGATGCGATATGCATGGTATGCATGAAATGTAGCTAATATGCAATCCTAACATACACAATGCTATGAAAATGAGATGCCTCGAAATGCGTGCCCACGGGCACGCAAACCGAGGAGGTGACATACAGGCATGAAATAACAAATTGGGCTTACACTAACATGAGAGGACCTCAGCCGCACTCACATAAGCTGCCGTCGGATAAAAAAAAAAGGAAGTACCTCGAAATGCGTGCACACGGGCACGCAAACCGAGGCAATGACATAAATGCATGAAATGGCCTGAAATATGATGTACAATGGGACTAGAATGAGGTGTCTCAAAATGCGTGCCCACGGGCACGCAAACCGAGGCATGGAATACGGAATGCAACAGGACTAAAATGAGATACGCAATGCAATATGGACTTACACTGACATGAGTGGGCCTCAGCCACACTCACACAAGAGGCCGTCGGATAAAAGTGAAGTGCCTCGAAATGCGTGCACGCGGGCACGCAAACCGAGGCATGGGGAATGACATGCGGAATGCGAATTGGGCTTACGCTAACATGAGAGGGCCTCAGCCGCACTCACATAAGCCGCTGACGGATAAAAATGAGGTGCCTCGAAATGCGTGCACACGGGCACGCAAACCGAGGCATGGCCCGAAGGCATGAAATGATGTACGAAACGAGACGTGGCATATGCCATATGAAGAATGCAAATTTCAGTAGCTAAAATGATGCACAAATAGCCCCCGAATTATGACAAAATTACACCCGATGCCCGAAATGCTATGCTATGCGCCCGAAATGACTTGCAGCTATGCCAAATATGCAGAATATGGATATGAAGTGTAAAGACAGATGCTAGGCAGTCCCTAAACTAGAATTTTTCCAGTACAAAGAATGGCCAAATAATGATCACAAGTATGGCAAAAATACCTTGCAAAAATGGGGGAAAAGAGGAGAATTACAAAGCAAGTGGTATATACAATGCTCAAACTGAAAAACACAGTTTTAAAAAATTAAATAGGGGAAAAAAATATGTACATTTACAAGAGATGACATCCCCCAATTCAGTATGTAGATAGGCTAAACATAGCATGCAAAATAATGAGCCAACAAAGGCTATAACATGAGGTACCAAAAGCATGCATCAAACAACCTTGGACCCTTAACAAAACATGAATAATGGGTCATTTTAAGACATTTTCTAAGCCTGATGAAGGCTGAAAACAGAAGCTAAACAAGCCTAACAAAGCATGCAATTTTACGGTAAATTGAAGGAATTGTGAAACAAGTATAAGATAGAGTTACCAAACATAGTTGAGCCCTTCTTCAATATTGAAGAGGGGCTCAAAATAAGCACAATCACAGTATATTGAATGCTCGAAAACAGATCACTCATGAGCTAAAAATAGCATGCAAAAGTAAGAGTATAACATGAATTCAAAGCAAGTGGCATGCAGAGCATGAAAACAAGGTTGAGCCCTTCTTCAATGTTGAATAGGGGCTCAAAATAAGCACAATATTAGTTCATGAGATGCTCAAAATCAGATCACAAATAGGCCAAATAAATCATGCAATTTTACGGGAAATATGGAGGATTACAAAGAAAGTGCATGATAGAGAGGCCAAACATGGTTGAACCCTTCTTCAATGTTGAAGAGGGGCTCAAAATAGGGCCACTCACAGTTTATATCAAGCTCGAAAATGGATCACTAATAAGCTAAAGAAAGCATGCAAAATAATGGCATTCCAAGAGGTATTGAAACAAGTACCAAATGGGGCTCTCAAATGGGATTGAACCCTTAATCAAACTTGTAGAATAGCTCAAAATAGTGACATTTTAAGTAGGGGTCGAAGCCCAAAACAGTGAGAAAATAGGGTAAAGAATTGATGCAAAATTGTGCTAGAAAAAGGGAATTAGTGACTTACCCTTGGAGACAAACCTTTTGTGGCTTCTTGGCTTGAATTTGTTGGTCCTTAGCCTCTGAAAAACCCTTCTTTGCTGCTGGAATGGAGGTGGTGATGGCGAGGCTTAGGGTTGATGAAGGAATGAGCAAGACTTGAAGCTTGGTTTTAGGGTTTTGGAGATGAAGATGGAGGCTATGGGAGAGAGGCTCTTGAGAAGAATTTTTGTAACCCTAACAAAGAAGGAGGCCAACCCCTTATATGGACCAAAAGGGGTGTAAAAGGGGAGGGAAATGCACCCAAGCTTTCCCTTCCAAAATATCCCCCGGAGGGCTGAGATATTTTGAAAAACAGCTGGACAGCTGTAAAGGGTCCAAAAGCAGAAAGCTGGCCGGCCAGGTAGATTTCTTGAAGGTGGCCGGCCAGCCACCCCAACTGGTCGGCCAGCCACTCTCCCTGGCCGGCCGGCCATGGCCAAAAAATGAACTGAACAATTGCTGGCCGACCACCATGTTTTGGTGTCCTCCCAGGTGTGTAGAACAAGGTTCCAAGGTTGGAATCTGGCAACTCTGAAACAGGAGTCACAACATTGAACTTGAAGGAGAGGCTCAAAAATGAAAGTAACAATTACTGGCCGACCAGTACTTTTGAGGGTCCTCCCATGTGTGTAGGACAAGACCCCATGGTTGGAATTTGGCAACTCTGAAACATGAGACACAACATTGCATTTGAAAGAGAGGCTCAAAAATGAAAAACACAATTACTGGCCGACCACCAGTTTTTAGGGTCCTCCCATGTCCCCTCATCACAAATATGTAGTCTCGGCTCGAAGAAAATACCCCTAGGGTGTTCAACATTAGCCCGGAAGTGAGAAAAACGGGCGCCGGAGGAGCGAAACTGGTTTTCTGAAACAATTGCTGGCTTCCCACCCTCCAGTGATCTTCCTGGTGCTAAAACAGAGGTACCTGCCAAAATTGAACAAAAACTAATGCAAAATGAATGCTCGGGGCCCAAATCACGCAGTTCGGGGTCCCGAAAATAGGCTGCAGGCACCGAAAGTGGTGTTCGGACACGAAGTGGGTATCTGAGACCCCAGTGTTCCTCAGTATGATAAAACAGAGGCACCTGCCAAAAACCGGAGAAATCGGAGATGGTTGGGCGATCCCGAACCGAGGCACACGGCCTGACGGCTCCGAAAACCGGGAACCGGGCTCCGAAATGGGCAAAATGGCCTACGGCCACGAAAAGTAGCTCACGGCCACTGAGAGATAGCCTACAGGACCACTCCCTCCCCTCAGGAAAGAAAACAGAGAAAATCGAGTCTGGTTCGCAAACCGAGGCAAGGCACAGGAGAAAGTTCAGAAGTCCGGAGGCAGGGCGCTCGGCCGCAACTCTGAGACTTCTGAACGAGCACAATATGCAACATCACCGAGCGCTCAATCGGTGACGTCTGAGTCTTAAGGTCGGTCAAAAATGGGGTGTCTACAGTTGCCCCTCTTTGACAGAACTCGGAAGTCACAAGTGACGAGAGTGAATGTCAAAGCCCAGAGACGACCCATTTTTGATAAGGCCGAAGACTTAGACAATCATACTAGATGAACAGATAGGTGCCCGCAGGCGTGCCCGCAGGCAAGGGGGCAAAATGCAAATGATAGGCACGGAGCCAGGTGATTATGCAAATGCAGCAAGCTGTAATGAGGCAAGTATTCGCAAATAGATGCAACAGTTTTAAGCAAGAATGCAAAGCAGCAACTACATTTCATGCAGTTAGGAATGCGGAGAATTATTCAATTCTCATCGCGTCTCACACGGAGAAGATACGATACCTGCGCGATTCGTCTGGTCGCACCAGCCTCAAATGAACCGTACATACAATATCGTGCCTGCAAAATAGAGAAATTCAACAAGAACAATATGCCAACAACATATATTCAATGTGATTCCTGTGATTCCAAAAGTCCGACACACACAGTGTCGGCGAGTGAATGCATCGCAATGTAAGAAAAGATAATGCGTGACAACGCATGTTTAAGCACAGAAGTATGGTACACCAAGAAATCACGCATGACAATGCAAAATGTTCATGAGAATGCGAGTTAGGTGCATAATAATGCAAAACGAGCACAAATCGGGGTGCCCGTTTATTGCGCAACAACGAGCTGGGAAACGCGCATTTCGGCGACGGCAACTCGATCGCGGCCTCTGATTCACCTCCCGGAGAGGTCGCAACATGTTTAAAAAGGATACACTCTGATTTTGATGAATAATGATGAGACACATGTCAGAAATTGCAATTAAAGTTCCGGTGGAGCAATTCGGCGCCAGAAAGTGCACTTTTCTTGAACTTTTTCAGGTCCCGGGAACTCCAATTTTCCTCAAAATTTGCAGAAAGGTAGGGGAGGGGGTGGGGACCATGGTCGGCCAGCTCACTGCCCTAGGAGAGGCCATCGGCCAGGGGCAAAAAAGTAAATGGCCGGCCAGCCAGAAAAGGTGGCCGGCCGGCCACTGCCCAAAAGCAGGGGCATTTTGGTCATTTCGGTTATTTCTATATATATCCCCCTCCATTCAATCCGAAATCACTCCCCCAAGTGTGAAATTCTCTCCTCTTGCTTCCTAAGCCATTTTCTCCTTCAGATCTGCATTTTATACGCGCCCTCCGGCCTTCCACACAAGTTGTTTTCGCGAAATCTTCCAGTTTTAAGCACTTTGAGCCGACTAAATTTTGATTTCGGGGCTTCTCTTCTCATTTTCACCACTTGAGGTAATTTTGTCTCAATATTTGGAAGATTTTCCCGGGAGTTGACTTTTGTTGACTTTTTCCATTTCCCGAGAGTTGACTTTTGTTGACTTTTTCCAATTTTGGCTCATTTTGCTCATTTTTGCTTCTCTTTGCAGATTTCTTGACATGGCGGGTCATTTCCCTCACGGTGAAGGTTTTCCCGGCGCCGGAGATGATTTTGATATTATGACATTGCCCCTGAGGGTTCGCCCTTTTGTTCCCGATCGATATGCCCCAGCGGTACATAGGCTTCCGCGAGCCGTTTTCCGTCATTTCACCGAGTTCAACGATCGGGTACCAGGGGATCTTCTTCTGCGAGAGCCGGAGCAGCACCTCTCCCACAATGCAGAGGTATTTTACTTTATTTTCTGTATCTTTCGTGCATTTTGTACCTTTGCCATGCTTAGACACACAGTTTAGCTTATGACATAGTACTTTGCTTGCAACTGGAACCTGTGACTTAAACACTTGAATTTCATGAACACAGCTCATTGACTGATTGTGAACGCACAGTACACATTAGTTAGAAATTGAACACACGGCTCAAACATTGATTCACCGAACACACAGCCCGAAGTTGAAAATGAGCACACAGCACATACTGACTAAGAGTAGAACACACAGTCCCAAACTCAGATTTTCTGAACACGCAGCCCAGATTTGAAACGAACACACAGCCCACTGATTAAGAGTAGAACACACAGCCCTAAACTCTGATTTACTGAACACGCAGCCCAGATTTGAAGTGAACACACAGCCCACTGATTAAGAGTAGAACACACAGTCCCAAACTCTGATTTACTGAACACGCAGCCCAGATTTGAAGTGAACACACAGCCCACTGATTAAAAGTAGAACACACAGCCCCAAACTCTGATTTACTGAACATGCAGCCCAGATTTGAAGTGAACACACAGCCCACTGATTAAGAGTAGAACACACAGCCCCAAACTCTGATTTACTGAACACGCAGCCCAGATTTGAAGTGAACACACAGCCCACTGATTAAGAGTAGAACACACAGCCCTAAACTCTGATTTACTGAACACGCAGCCCAGATTTGAAGTGAACACACAGCCCACTGATTAAGAGTAGAACACACAGCCCCAAACTCTGATTTACTGAACACGCAGCCCAGATTTGAAGTGAACACACAGCCCACTGATTAAGAGTAGAACACACAGCCCTAAACTCTGATTTACTGAACACGCAGCCCAGATTTGAAGTGAACACACAGCCCACTGATTAAGAGTAGAACACACAGCCCCAAACTCTGATTTACTGAACACGCAGCCCAGATTTGAAGTGAACACACAGCCCACTGATTAAGAGTTGAACACGTAGCCCAAAACACGGATTTACTGAACACGCAGCCCAGATTTGAAGTGAACACACAGCCCATTGATTAAGAGTTGAACACGCAGCCCAAAACACGGATTTACTGAACACGCAGCCCAGATTTGAAAGTGAACACACAGCCCACTGATTTGTACATAGCTCATTCATTTCATTTGCACACAGCTTGTTCATTTCAGTTTGCACACAGCTTGTATTTTCTTGCGTACTGAACACATGTATTCATTCTGAACGCAGGTTGGTTCTCGCACCGTGCGAGGGTATGGCTCCACCGCCGCGAGGGAGTGGTATGCTGAGCTTCCGGAAGCTGTCCGGGATTTGGTTGACTTTGCAGGATTCGGACCATTCTGCAGGGGGTTATCTCACTGTCTTATCAGTAGGACATTGTTTGCTGCTCTAGCGGAGAGATGGTGGGACACCACCAATTCTTTCCATTTTTCTGCGACCGGGGATATGACCATGACCCCACTGGACTTCGCTGTACTCACCGGCCTAGACCTAGGCGGTGGACCCATTCCCTATGACGAGGATATGGGTGAGTGAGAGGCTGCTTGGATGCATCTATTGGGGGCACTCCCGCCTGTAGACAGAGCTTCCGGGAGGGTTCGGTATACTTGGTTCTCTTCCCATTTCCGGCGGCCACAGATGGAGCCTGAGTCTCCCGAGGAGGTCGAGCAGTATACCCGTGGTTTCCTCATGTTCCTCTTTGGCACCACTCTGTTTGCTGATAGAGGGAACATGGTCGGGCTGTATCTCTTGAGTGCCCTAGTAGACCTATCACAGGTCAATCAGTATGATTGGGGCGGCGCTGGCCTGGCTACCCTTTATTGTTACATGAGCGCAGTCTCTCGCACGCGGGGGGACTTACTCGGCGGCTATTGGAGAGCTTGGGAGGTACATTCTGTCCTCTTGATTTACATTTTTGCTCCTCATTACTTGTTCACTACACACACGGCGCACTTTGCATTCTGTATTCTGCCTTTAGCACTTTGTATTCACATTCCGCACTGCTTTTCTCAGCTATGGGTATATGCATATTTCCCTACATTAGCCCCGGAGATGGAGGTGGCAGGACCTCCTATGACTCCGTTTTCATTGATGTTTGAGGGCGAGCACCTATCGAGGCCTCGAGAGACTCTCTTTGCTCTGCGACAGTACTTCGACACCGTGCGCGCGACAGAGGTATTTCAGAACTCTCAGTTCCTTTCATTTTCATCTTTGATTTGCTTTGTATTTCTGGATTTCTGATTGATTTGTACACTGGTTATCCGCAGATCACCTGGCAACCCTGGGCAGTCTTTGGCGACGATCTCGAGAATCAGTACCCCGGAGGGTCGACTAGTTCCCAGTATAGGTTCCTGCTCGAGGGACCAGTCGGCAGGGCTTGGTTCCTGGGGGAACGCTTTCAGCGTCAGGTGTGGGGGTATGAGTCTCAGGACCCTCCTGCTGTGCCTCCACCCACTATGCGGACTGCCGACAGGCTATCTACCGAGGAGGTCACTAGGGACATGCAGGGCACCGATGCTTTATTACATCTCATTGAGGGGAACTACGCCACCTATCGCCGCATATATCTGATGCCCCCCTTGACGGGAGTACGGGCTCCACCACTGAGGCCCACTGGCGCACCATCTTCGAGTCGTGCCCGTGCTGCAGACATCCCCTCTTCTAGCAGGGCTGGTGCATCTAGAGGTAGAGGCAGTTCGATTCCTCCGATCCCTCCGACTCTCGATCATCCTGGATGGCCAGATATGCCGACTGAGTTGACGAGTTGGCAGTATGGGACTACTTCTCCGATTCCGATCCCTATAGAGCCTCCGATGCCTGGTCACAGATATGTCAGAGACCCTGATTCACCACCGGTATGTTTTACAGCTTTGATTTATCAGTCGGACATTTGGACATCCATTCCTTTACTGATAGTTTTGCATTTGTGTCTGTAGCCTCCAGTCGAGTATATGGACGAGATGCTTGGGATGTTAGCCTCACTTGAGGGGATGGTCCTGCGTAGAGAGGCACAGATGTCCATCATGGGCTTCCAGGTACCCTTCATCTCTCTTGCATTTATCATATTGGTGATGACATGCTGGTCTTGAGCATTCTGCTGCACTGATAGGCTGTGTAGAACACATCTGGCACACACCCCACTCACATACTGTACTTGCACCTGCTTTTATGTTTGAACTGATGTATTGCCCTTTTCGTTTTCAGATGCCCCCCGTATATGCTCCGGCGCGAGGCGGGCCACCAGGGCCTTCTCAGAGAGGTCGAGGTGTTAGACCTACTCGAGGTACTGGGCCCCGAGGAGCTGGGCCATCCAGGCCTTACCGAGGAGCTCGAGGAGCAGGGTCGTCTCGTAGACGCAGGGCACCCATTGTCGAGGATGAGGAGGAGGAGGTCACAGACCGTGTGTCAGAGACATCCCCTGGGGAGGGAGGCTCCGGTCTTGGTTCCGGGAGCGGAGGCGAGGCTGAGGGGGATCCGGAGGATGACAGCTCTGATCCGGATGGTGATGATGGTGCAGAGGTTATCCCGCAGAAGAGGATGAGAGGGCCTCCTCATTCCCGTTCCCGAGGATACTGATGTTATTTCCTGCTTTATTTTACTTTTTGGCTGGTAGTTTGTAGCACTTTGCATATTATTAGGCAGTTTTATTTCCTGTAAAACTTGTACCTTTCTTTTGTTGTAAAACATGATGGAATGAAACAGCTTTTTGAAAAGATGTTTGTATTTGAAATTCTTAGCATCGCATCGCATCATTTTGTACAAAAATGGAATCGAATGAAAATATGCCTCATGTATTTACCGGGTCAGGTAACGAACCGACGCAACAAATCAAACAACTCAACTCGTTAAGAAAAGACAAGATCTTAACAAGTTTACAACTTGATAAGCAAAATACAACAATGTTAACGACTCAATAGACAAGACTTAACAAAATTGTGTAACCAAAAAGTAACAATTCAAAACGCAAAATGCGACAGCTCGACAAAACTTACAACTTGATAAACAAAACAACAACTTGATAAGCAAAATACAACAGAACAAACTTCGGACGGACAATCCGGATGATGGAACGCACCCGTAACTGAGAGAAATGGAGGCCTTCGACATTCCCGATGCATGAAAGTGCCTCAAACTTCCCTCCGGCGGGCAAAACAGGACCAACGCGCGGCCGAAAACATTTTGCATTTGGAGACTAGAGAGTGGCCGGCCTACTAGAATAGATGGCCGGCCGGCCACCTCCCCCGTAACCTCCAGAAATTTGACACGTGTCCTTTAAATAGTGTTTTGCCCCTCTATAAAAGCCCCACCCTTGAACCTTATTCATTTCATCACCTTTCCTCACAAAAATGGAGGCATTTCTCGCAGAAAATCTCACATCTTGGATTTCTTCTTTAGATGGCTCGGAGAAGTTGAACTTCCGGGGTTTTGGCTTGAATGCACTGTTCACGCTGGGCCGGACTCCACTGCATCTTCCTTTCCTCTATGCCGCGGCAAGGTTTTGGAACCCGGTGACGCACGTCTTCAGCTTCGGAGGGCAAGAGGTATGCCCTACTTTTGAAGATTTTCAAGCCTTGATGGAATCCGAGCGAGGCGAGGAGATCTTGCCCCAGCTCAATTTTGGCTATGCCCAGACCTTAGGGCGGATGTGCGGACTCAATGCGCATGATGCTCGATCCCTGATTTGTGACGGAATGTTGGACATTCCGAGCCTGATTTACCGATTCCCTGATGCTGGTGACCGTAGCGACCACTATTGGCAAGGTTTCCGGCAGCATGCCCTCTACTTGTGCCTACTATCTCATTTTCTGTTTGCCTCTGGCTCCGGAGGAGCTAGCATCCGTTTGATTGAAGTCGCCTAAGGTTTGAGAGAAGGAAAGAGTTGCATCGCCATGACTCTGGCCGAGACACTGATGGGCTTGGATGCTTTCCACTGCCGGGAGACAACCAGGTTTGCAGGGAGTCCACTACTGCTACAGGTAATGTTTCCCACCCAAGCTCACATGTATATTTGCTCACATCACTCGGCCCTCGGGCTCGTTTTTCTCACAAAACCCTCATCTTACTTTTCTCTCATCGCACATCTCTCTATTCTTTATTCTCTCATTTTTCATCCCTCCCTAGATATGGTTGATGGATAAATTGCAAGTTGTGGATTCTTGCCCTGCTTATTCAGCCCGCGGCTACTTCTTTCGGCAACGCCTAGTGAATGCTCCTGATGAGAGCTGGTGGTTTGAATGGATGTGCAACTTGTCGGCGGATCGCATTGCGTGGCGTTGTCCTTGGCTCAATCTCCCGGCAATGAGCTATAGCATGTCCCGGCAGGTCGGGATTCGACTGATCGGCTTGACTCATTGTGTGTTCTATTTCCCATTCCGTATTCTGCGCCAGTTTGGCCGTGATCAGACTTGCCCATCGGAGGGGATAGAGTATCCGGCTACATTTCCAGTTCGAGGCGCACAGCTGGCTCGACAGGCCGCAGCATGGAGAGTTAGAGAGCTTCTGGCCCCTGCTCCTATTTTCAGTTGCACTTTATCTGACGAGTGCTGGGATTGGCTCAACGAGGAAGCACAGGTTGGGCCTAGGCTAGCATCAGAGGCTTCAACTAGCTCTGGAAGGGGGCGCAGGGACACCTGACTTGACTATGCCCCAGATTTATTGCTTTATTAGTACTTTCAAGTTTTTGTTATGAATGTAATAAAAAGCAACTTCACTTGTATGCAAGAGCAAAAGAACTCTGTTTTGAAATCAATGAAATTGAAGGTTGTGGTACTGAAAATTTTCCGCTTTGGTCCAAAAATGGTCTTAGTTGTGAAAAGATTAATTTGAACAAAGTCAACTTTTATTAAAACTTTTCAAAACTATTTTCGATAAGGATCAGAACTGGACACGCCTGAGATCTGTCACTGAGATGCACAACCCCGGATCCTAGCAACTGGAAAGGTGCCACTAGTCTGGATGGTGCCGCAGCACTTCATTACAACGGAAAGTTGCCCCTAGTCTGAATAACACTGCACCGGAGATTGCGATAAATGCTGATGGACAAGGATGACTGAGATGATCAAATGGACAAAGTTGATCGGGGAAAAGATTGTGGCTGAACTTCTGGATGAAGCTGCCTACGTATCCCATAGGTGGGAATCAAGCCTTACGTAGTTCAGGCTTAGGTTCGCTCGGTTATTTTTACTCTCCTTTTGCGCTCTGACTTTTGCCAAGGCCGCCCTTTGCGGGTTTTCAACCTTGCGAGCTCAGTTTTTATATTTTCAAATTTTTTGTGCTCTGAGTTTTGCCTAGGTCGCCCTTTCGGGTTTTCAGCCTAGCGAGCCTCTCAGGGGTAGTATTTCTTCAACTTGTCCATGTTGATCGGTTGTGAGAACTCCAAGCCATCTAGATCCATCAGAACCACAGCCCCACCTGACCAGATTGACTTGATGATGTAAGGACCAGTCCAATTGGGTCTGAACTTGCCCCTAGGGTCGTGGATGGGAGCTCGGTTGTCCTTGAGTACCAAATCTCCTTCTTTCAAATTCCTGGACTTAACCTTCTTGTTAAAAGCCCGGGCGATTCTGCGTTGATAACCCTGAACATGGTACAGTGCCTTCAACCTTCTTTCATCGAAAAGCATGAGTTCCTTAAATCTATTCTGCTGCCAATCTGCCTCGGTTATTTGGCACTCGGCCAATACTCTCAACGATGGAACCTCAATCTCAATTGGTAGAACGGCCTCCATCCCATAGATTAATGAATACGGAGTCGCCCCTGTAGAAGTTCTGATTGAAGTCCGGTAGCCCCATAGAGCAAACGGCAGCTTATCTGGCCAGTCCCGGTAGGTTTCCACCATCTTCTGCAATATGTGCTTGATATTCTTGTTGGCGGCCTCAACCGCTCCATTGGTCTGCGGCCGGTAAGTAGATGACTTATGAAAAGCCACATTGTATTTCTCCAACAAATCAATTACCTCCTTCTTGAAGTGGGAACTGTTGTCCGAAACTATTTCATTTGGGACCCCGTAGCGACAGATGATGTTATTCCTGATGAATTTTGCAACATGCGAAGCCTTCAACACCGCATAAGACTGGGCCTCAACCCATTTTGTAAAGTAATCTATCGCTACGAGGATGAACTCATGCCCATTCGACCCCTTTGGCGTAACAGCCCCGATCACATCAATTCCCCAGACAGAAAACGGCCATGGTGAAGTCATGTTGTACAGCTTCGACGGTGGGATGTTCATGCGGTTTGCATGGATCTGACATTTGTGGCATCGCCGAACAAAACCAATACAATCCTCCTCCATGGTGGACCAGTAATAACCCTGTCTGAGGATCTTCCTTGCCAAGATGACCCCATTCATGTGTGCTCCACATTCTCCTCCGTGGATGGCTTCCATCAGACGCTTTGACTCTTCTGCATCGACACACAGTTTATGCATTCCCAGATGACCTCGTTTATACAGTTTACCCCCGCAGATGATGAACTGAACGGCCAATCTTCTTATTGCCCTTTTGTCTTTGGCATTTACCCCTGGGGGGTACGCTTCTTTCTCCAAGAAATTCCAGATATCGTGATACCAAGGGTGTTCATCATGAACTTCATCTATAGCTGCAATCGACTCATAGGCAGGTGCAAATTTCTGATCAATGATGACTGGACGCATCCGGATTCCAGTCGGGATGTCTATCATAGATGATAGAGTTGCTAAAGAATCTGCGAACCTGTTGTTCTCTCTCAGTAGATGAGTAAAACTTAACTTTTCAAACCGAGGAATCAGCAAGTCCAAGGTCTGGTGATACATCATCATATTTTCCTCTTTTACTTTCCAGTCTCCTTTAGCTTGAGACACAACAAGGTTCGAATCCCCAATGACATCCAGCCGTTTTGCCCCTAGTTCCAGGGCTGCTTCTAAACCAGCAATGCACGCCTCATATTCTGCTTCGTTGTTTGAGACTTTGAACCGGAGTTTGAAGGCTAGAGGGATACGGGAATTGTCGGGTGCTATCAGCAACACTCCTATCCCATACCCATGTTGATTTGACGCTCCGTCAAAGTACATCGTCCAAATTTCATCGTCGATATACAGAATTGCTTCATCTAGGAATAGATACTCAACTGCTTCATCCCCCTCAACCGGATGGTCGGCAAGGAACTCTGCTACCGCTCTTCCTTTGACTGACTTGCGGGTGACATATGTGAGATCAAATTCGGAGAGCAACAGCAACCAACGAGCTAGCCTACCCGTAAGTGCTGGTTTCTCGAAAAGATATTTGACGGGATCGAGACGTGAAACCAACATTACGGAGTAAGCTAACAAGTAGTGCCGCAGCTTCCTGGTAGCCCATACCAGAGCTAAGCAAGCCTTTTCCAACGGTGTATGCCGGGTCTCATATTCTAGCATCTTTTTACTCAGATAGTAGATGGCCTTTTCTACCTTGTCTTCTGATTCTTGAGCAAGCATGCAGCCTATCGTGGTCTCAGTCACTGACAGATACAAAATCAACGGTTTCCCTGGTTCTGGTGGCGCCAAAACGGGTGGGTTCTGTAGATATTCTTTAATCTGTTCGAATGCAGCTTGGCATCGGCCGTCCCATTGGAACTTCTTTCCTTTCTTCAGGAGACCAAAAAGTGGTTCACAAGTCAAGGTTAATTTTGAGATAAACCGTCTTATGAATTGCACTTTACCCAGAAAGCCTCTCACCTCCTTTTCAATCCTTGGTGGGGGCATTTCTAGGATGGCCTTGATTTTGGAAGGATCGACCTCTATGCCTCTTTGTGTAATTAGAAACCCCAGCATTTTTCCCGCTGTAACACCAAACGTACATTTTTGAGGGTTCAGCCGCAACCGGAATTCCCTGATCCTTTGGAAAAACTTGTGCAAGGCGGTGTAGTGGCCCTCTCTTTCCTTGGACTTGACAATCATGTCGTCCACGTACACCTCAACCTCTTTGTGGATCATATCATGTAGTATTGTGGTTGCGGCCCGTTGATAAGTAGCCCCAGCGTTTTTCAACCCAAACGGCATTACCCGGTAGCAGTATGTCCCCCACGGGGTGGTGAATGCAGTCTTTTCCCTGTCTTCGGGTGCCATCACTATCTGATTGTATCCTGAGAAGCCATCCATAAATGAGAGCAATGCATGTCCTGCTGTGAAATCTACCAGCTCATCGATGTGCGGCAAGGGAAAGTCGTCCTTCGGACTAGCTCTGTTCAGATCTCTGAAGTCTACACACACCCGGATCCTGCCATCTTTCTTCGGCACCGGCACAATGTTGGCCAACCAAGTCGGGTACTCAGATACCAGCAGGAAGCCTGCGTCGATTTGCTTGGTGACCTCTTTCTTAATCTTAAGAGCCCAATCCGGGCGGATCCTTCTGAGCTTCTGCTTGACAGGTCGAGCCTCGGGGTCAAGGGGGATCCGATGCTGTACAATCTCAGGATCGATTCCAGGCATGTCTTCGTAGGACTACGCGAAAACATCTTTGAAATCTTTTAATAAAGCGACTAAGCGCTCGCGTTCCTCCGAAGACAACGTGGACCCGATCTGGACCAGCCGCGGGTCCTCCTCAGTACCAATGTTCACGGTAGTGATTTCGTCCACTAGGGGTTTAACAAACCTCTCCTGCTCCTGCTCAATTAGACGCTGCAAAACCGGAGGAACTTCGTCCTCTTCGTTTTCATCAAAATTTTGAAAGTCTGAATTAATACAATAAATTAGGGGCACAGATAAGTACTCGGAAACCACAGGCAGTTCATTCTCATTAGGCACATCCAAATCATCCAATTCATCGGTTACAACAGACTCAAATGAAAAGGAAAAAGACGACCTGGACAGGACTGTGGCATCCGGGTTGACATCCCCAGGAGTACCAGACTCAGACTCAGTCGAGCTGGAACCTGATTCCGACTCACAAGATTCGGTGGAATCAGATTCCGGCTCACTATCTGACCCGGTGCTGCTGGACAGAAATCCCTCCTCGTATTGCCAGGTGAGGGAGGGTGCGATTGATGCATCCAAGATAGCTGCTGGTCGGCTCGCAGCCGTTTCATTCCCAATCATGGAAACCACAAAGTTATCCCCCAAGCACTCTTGGTCGATCGGAGGATCAGAGAGGAGACATGCCAGTGCTACCCCCATTTCAAATTCAATGCCCTCAGGATCCACTGCTTTATACTGCTCAACCTCAGTTGTTGGGTCTGTCTGCTTTGTGGCAACGTCATCCCCGGATAGTTGCAGGTCGAAAAAGATCTCGAAGCCTGGCACGCGCTTCTTCTCTGCGTTCAGCCACGGCTCTGGGAAGCCGCAAAATGGAAAGTCCTCCCCCTCCCGGACGAAGCGTCCGTTCAGGGTACCCTGAATGGGCCTATGCATTAAATCAAAAGGCTTCCCAGCCTGTTTTGCTTTGGCTCTGCCGGCCATTTCCTTACCTTTTCTCACCCAGTCCTCTTTGGTGGGCAGATAACCCAGTCCAAAGGTATGCGGGTTATGTGGCACTTCGGCCAACGCTGCGACTCCTTTCCTGCCGCTTCTTCCCAATCCCATCCCGGGGATATGTTGTAGCTTGTTCATGAGGTAGACGGATTGAGCACTGACGTACACACCCTCATTCACAGCCATAATGTTTTGCACTACCCGGGCCTCAGCCAAAGTAAATCCCGATATAAACACGTCCTCCATGCCGTGTTCAATCTCTAAGACTGGCGTAGATATCTCCGGAGGGGGATGGATTGATGAGTTCCCAAACACAATGGCTACTCCCTTTCCATAGGGGTATTTCACCATTTGATGTAGAGTGGATGAGACGGCCTTTACCTGATGCAACCAGGGTCGCCCCAAAAGCATGTTAAAGGATGCAGGGACCTCCAAGACATGAAAATCTACCTCGTGTTGTCCAGGCCCAATCTTGGTTTGGATTTTTACTGTCCCTAGGACATCCCTACTTGTATTGTCGTAGGCTCTGATTACTTGAGTGGTCGGTGTGAAGTCTGCGGGCTTTAACCCGATTGCATACGCCGTTCTGGCTGGGCAGACATTGATAGCGGACCCGGTATCAACAAGTACGACCGGAATCCATTTGTCCCTGCATTCTACAGAGATGTAGAGGGGTCTGTTATGATCCACGCCCTCAGGCGGCAGCTCCTTGTCTGAAAAGGTCAATGCCGGGGAACCTCCTCCCGGAAAAACCAGCCCAACCAACTGCTCTGGTGTAGTTTCGATGGAGAGTTTGGCCTTGTCCATAGCAGATAGGACAGCCTGTCTATGTACCCTTGAAGCCATAAGCAGTCCCCAGATGGAGATGTCTGCTTGTATTTTCTTTAATTGCTTCAGTACAGCTTCTTCTTCAATTTGCTTCTCTCTCTGTTTCTCCGCCTCTTTATCTTTCCCCGATGCTTCGGGTTGATCAAGGTGTGGGGGCTTGAAATACCGCCCACTTCTAGTCATATGGTCTACCTCTTCGAGGTACCAGGTGCTGTCTGGTTGGCCACCCGCCCAGTCTTCGTCTGTGTGGGCGAGATACAAGTCGTCATCTTCCCACCACATCCCATTAGCATCTAACAGGCACCTGTCTGGTTCGGGCATGTTTGCACTCTCAGCATTTTCATTCCACACGCTCACAGCATGTCCTGCCCCCGTGCTTGCAGCACTTTCAACCTCTTCATGGTTCTTTGCTTTCGGATCCTCTCAGAATCCCACTTCTTTTCTTGTTCCTCCAGCGTTAATTGTTCGGTTTTCAAAATGTCTTGATCCCGAGCGGAATTCTTTGTACCGGCGCTCTCCGGCAATTCGGTCTGACTCTCGGCCCTTCCGACCACAAATGGTACTTTCGCCCCTGCCGGGCCTTGCTCTGATTGAAATTCCACGATGTCTGGCTGATCATCTAACCACCCAGTAACTTCCGCTGACTCCCCGTATTCAAACCAGTTGATAGTTGCATCCGCTGATTCTTGGTCGTTGAAAAATTGGAGGTTGGCGAAGTCCTGTTCCATTGTAGTCAGATCATCTGCCCCTTGTTCAGGTCTGTCCCCCCGGATCATGCACAGTTCAGTCTTCTCTAGCAATCCCGCACTCAGCTTAGGTTGGCCCATTGACAAGATATATTCACTCGGATCATAAGCTCTGCCAGCTAAATTCTCAGACTGCTCCACCCCAGACTCAACAGTTTTGCTCTCCTCGGAAGCCTGCCCCGTTCCATTTTCGGTGGTCACCACCTTTGGCCCAGGTTGGGTTGTGGAGGTGTCCATCATGCACAAGTCAGTGCTATCAGGAAGGATCACCTTTGGCTTGGGTAGGTGGGAGGGGGTAATGTAGATACTAGGGTCGTAAGACACGTCCCCAGTTTGGATGAGATTGATTCTTTTGGGTGGATCTTGGTTATGTGCTGGGAGTGGGTTAGTTGTGACGTTGGGTCTCTCGGGAGGTAGAATGATGTTTTTGTCAATGAGGTCTTGAATCTCATGACGCAGCCTGTAACATTGGTCGGTATCATGACCATGCTGCTGGTGGTATTTGCAATATTTGGCTGGGTTGTGGGAAGGGGGGAGTGGATTTGGAGGGGGCCTCGGTTCCAAGGGTTTCAGATGCCCCTTTCTGACTAGAACCCCGAGGACTTTGGACAAAGGCATATGTAGTGGGGAGAAGGTTCGTTGACCCCTGGATTGGTATCTTGAAGCTTGGTTACTGCTCCCAGATGCATCAGAAAAAGGTGTGGCCGCTGCGGGCCTTGGTTGGGGAGGGGGAGTGGTGGTGACCATACCGACCTCTGAAGTCCTTGTATTGGCGGAGCCACTCGGGCCCGCATTGTTATTACGGTTGAATGTTCTTCGGGGCTGCTCCCGATCCTGATCGATCAATCCTTGCTTCATCGCATCTTCGATCTGTACCCCCATCTCGTGTAAATCTGAGAAGGTGGGGAAAGGGAGTACGATCATTTTCTACATTAACTTAGGTTGGAGATTGCGCACAATCATCCGGATTTGATCTTTATCAGTTGGCCTTAAGGTCATCATCGATGCCTTTGCTCTCCATCGAGTTACAAAATCAGAGAAAGTCTCTTTTTGTTCCTGCCTCGTCGTTTCGAGATCACGTGTTGTAATCTCGATCTGAGTATTATATGAATATTGTGCAACGAAGGCCTCGGCTAGCTCATCCCAATTTCTCTTCACATCATCTTCCAATTTTGCGTACCAGATGGCCGCAACCCCTGACAAAGTTCTGCCAAATAAAGAAAGCTTTTGCGGTCGGGTTAGGCCCATCGGCCTCAAGACGTCCGAAAATAGCCGGAGATGGACCATAGGATCCCCTGATCCGTCAAAACGATCAATCTGCGGCATCTTAAATCTGTCCGGCAGTGTCACGGCCACGTCAGTGTAGCCGTCTTCAATATCTGGGATGGCCTTCACTCCCTGTGACTTCTTGAAGAGCTTTTCCAATTTGCTCAATTTCAGAGCTGTCTGGTCTACCTCGAACTCAAATGGAGAGTCCGGGTGATTAGGTGTAAGATTCTTGGACAGTTGCGGCGGAAGCGGGGGCGGAGCCAGCCCCGTTAGAAGACTTGTGTCCTCTTGAGTGTTTTGGAAGTTTGGCGGAGCGTTCTGTGGATTTGGGGGGGCATTCTGGGTGTTCTGGGTATTCTGGCCAGTGGGTGCCTGCTCAGGCAGTGGAGCCGCTGGTGGAGGGGGAATCTGATGCGCCCCTAGTGGAGGAGGGACCTGGTGTGAAGCAGATGCTGCATTCTGCTGTTGTAATCTGGTGATCAGCTCAGACTGCTGGGCCATGACAGCGGCCTGCTGTTTAGAAAATTCCGCCTGGCGGATAGCATCATCTTGCATTTGTTTCATGCTCTCATTCATCTGGCGCATCATCGCCTCCATTGTTGGTGTAGTCTGTTGTTCCATCTGAATACCCGGCAAGTGTATCTCTATAGCGGAAATAGCGACCTCAGTCGGATTGTTCACTGCTAGGATAGGCCTCTGCCCTGATGATCTCTGCTCAGACGGACTGCGCCTTCTCGGCCTTCTCCTAACAACTGGGGGTAGCGAGTGGAACACTGGATGTCCGTCAATCAGATCCTCGGATCGAATAAGTCGGCGACCTCGTGTCCAAAGTGCTTGGGGAATATCTGATGGTTCGGAAGCAATTGTGCCACAAACTGCCCTAGCAAAAAGATAAATAAAGCGAAAAGGAAATAAATAACCAGAAAAACGGGCAGCATAACAGCTTAAATTAAATACACATAACACACAGTCGGGCATACAACACGCAGTTTGATAAGCTGGAAATACACTGTCCTCAACCACTGATCACTGTTCCTATATCACTGTTCCTCTAAACTGAATCCGATATCCGCAGACAACTGATTCTCAGATAACTGACTGATGCCCGCAGGCCTGATATCCAAACTCATAAACTGATGCCCGCAGGCCTGATGCCGAAACTCATAACCTGATACATGCATTCCCTGTAGAGACGCACTCTAACAAGCACATAGCAGATAAGTGAGAGCTGAAAACATCCCTATGTTGGGGTTGGGTTTCCCTGCCCTATTTTGTCAGGAACTAGGGTTTCACTACGCACGCAGCGGCTTCAAACAACCTATAAACGGGTAAGCAACCTGTCCTAGTTTGGAATGGTCACTATGGATCCGAATATGCACTAGGTCGAATGGTCAAAAAGGGTGCCCCGGTAAAACCGGGGTTTGTGTTCCTATGCTGTCAGAGCCCAGAGCCGATCAGCCTTACGGACATGACTTGACAAGACAAGCCTCCGGCAAATCGTTCGGGAATGGCATATGGCAAACACGGTGTCCTAGGCGCACCAATGCAAATGCAATGCAATGCAAAGAAACACACAAGTGTAGTCAAAACCAGATATCACGAGTTCGAGTCAAGTTCTCTAAATCCCCAGCAGAGTCGCCAGAAACTGTAACAAGCCCGCGACGGACCTCGCTACAGTTCGGACTCGATTTGTGCCACGGTTCTAAATCTTGAACCAAAGAGTCCAAATCCGGCAAATCGTTTTGAAAACAGATTTTTTTTGAAAGAAGTGCCAAACATGGACTGCTTTGCCAGATACAGAGTCGCCACCTAAATATTTTTTAAATGGGAAATTTAGGAAACCCTAACTTGGTGCCAAAGGCCACGCGTCCGTCATCACCAAAGTTGGCTCGGGAACTTGGGTACGATTGGGGAAGGTCACATCGTGAGCACCCCCGCTCGCCCGGTCAAAGACCGGCCTCTACTAACCATGATATCTGTTTTTGAAAACTTTGTATGTTCTTATTCCGGTTATTAGCCTAGGTTACTATGTGATGCGCACAGCATACAAGTATAGACCGAGTCGCCTGAATTGGAACAAAACATTTCATGTTTGTTTGTTTGTTTGAAAATGGTTTGATGGTGCTACCCGCAAGTAGGCTAAGATGTGGATTTGCCACCCTCGGGTTGGCTTAAGAAAACATGATTTTGCCACTATCTAGTGGGCTTAAAACAAACAGTCAATGCATTGTTCCAATCCAAATAACTCAACCTCCACCCACAGGCATTCAAGGCAGTTATATCATATAAGCAAATAGCCTCATGGCAAGCATGCTATTCATGGCAACACTCACACACATGCAAGGATGCTAAAGCATAAAACTTACCGAGTACTCCAAGCCAAAACAGAAACCGGTTAGAAATCATGCATGAATCCTAAATATGCTAAAATGCCTAATGCAACACACGCAAAATGCAACTATAGCAGGCTCGGCTATTCTAAACATGGTATGTGAAATGTTACAGCTAACATGTATTCAATTTGGAATTGAAATACAGATGCAGTTTGTATGATGCGCCGAGCCCGGTGCATGTAAAACAGATGAATGATGCAAACATGCTGTCATACTGTATGCTAATTGAAATATGCTCTATATCTAACTATTGTAAGCAGGTAAATAAAAGGGAGAAAGAAATGGGGATTGGAAGACATACATCACACACACCCACACTTGTTACATTATGCCCTCGCACAGAGGGTCCGAATAAATATACAGTCCGAATGAAAGAATAATACAGTCTGAAATAATACATATTCCTAATTAATTAACAAATTAACTAAGAAAAATGTAAAACTGGCATGCAAGCCAGGGACTGCCTTGCTTCTGCTCCGGATGATGAAATGATGCATGTTGGGCTGCCTTGCGCGGAAATCCACTGGGATGCCCCAATTAGCCTCTGTTTGCAATATTTCTCGAAATGCGTGTCAGACTCCGGAAAGTTGCTGATTCTTCGTTTTGCTGTAACATAGGGCAGAAGAGGGGCATAGCAATGTATTTCACAAATATATGCATGCCTCGATCCTCGTGCCACCAATCACGCATACCGATGCATGATGGCCGAGGAGCCGAATTGCACAACTCAATATAGGATGAATGCACATGAAAACGCAACAAAACCTAAACTCCATCATGGGTAATCTGGAGTGTCGGCGACTGGGGAATTGAGACACGTTCCGTCACTCGGAGTACGAAACGTGCCTCGTTTCCCGTGCCCGGGTTAACGCCTATCCCGAACACGATGCGATATGCATGGTATGCATGAAATGTAGCTAATATGCAATCCTAACATACACAATGCTATGAAAATGAGATGCCTCGAAATGCGTGCCCACGGGCACGCAAACCGAGGCGGTGACATACAGGCATGAAATAACAAATTGGGCTTACACTAACATGAGAGGACCTCAGCCGCACTCACATAAGCTGCCGTCGGATAAAAAAAAAAGGAAGTACCTCGAAATGCGTGCACACGGGCATGCAAACCGAGGCAATGACATAAATGCATGAAATGGCCTGAAATATGATGTACAATGGGACTAGAATGAGGTGTCTCAAAATGCGTGCCCACGGGCACGCAAATCGAGGCATGGCATACGGAATGCAACAGGACTAAAATGAGATACGCAATGCAATATGGACTTACACTGACATGAGTGGGCCTCAGCCACACTCACACAAGAGGCCGTCGGATAAAAGTGAAGTGCCTCGAAATGCGTGCACGCGAGCACGCAAACCGAGGCATGGGGAATGACATGCGGAATGCGAATTGGGCTTACGCTAACATGAGAGGGCCTCAGCCGCACTCACATAAGCCGCCGACGGATAAAAATGAGGTGCCTCGAAATGCGTGCACACGGGCACGCAAACCGAGGCATGGCCCGAAGGCATGAAATGATGTACGAAACGAGACGTGGCATATGGCATATGAAGAATGCAAATTTCAATTGCTAAAATGATGCACAAATAGCCCCCGAATTATGACAAAATTACACCCGATGCCCGAAATGCTATGCTATGCGCCCGAAATGACTTGCAGCTATGCCAAATATGCAGAATATGGATATGAAGTATAAAGACAGATGCTAGGCAGTCCCTAAACTAGAATTTTTCCAGTACAAAGAATGGCCAAATAATGATCACAAGTATGGCAAAAATACCTTGCAAAAATGGGGGAAAAGAGGAGAATTACAAAGCAAGTGGTATATACAATGCTCAAACTGAAAAACACAGTTCTACAAAATTAAATAGGGGCCAAAAATATGCACATTTACAAGAGATGACATCCCCCAATTCAGTATGTAGATAGGCTAAACATAGCATGCAAAATAATGAGCCAACAAAGGCTATAACATGAGGTACCAAAAGCATGCATCAAACAACCTTGGACCCTTAACAAAACATGAATAATGGGTCATTTTAAGATATTTTCTAAGCCTGATGAAGGCTGAAAACAGAAGCTAAACAAGCCTAACAAAGCATGCAATTTTACGGTAAATTGAAGGAATTGTGAAACAAGTATAAGATAGAGTTACCAAACATAGTTGAGCCCTTCTTCAATATTGAAGAGGGGCTCAAAATAAGCACAATAACAGTATATTTCATGCTCGAAAACAGATCACTCATGAGCTAAAAATAGCATGCAAAAGTAAGAGTATAACATGAATTCAAAGCAAGTGGCATGCAGAGCATGAAAACAAGGTTGAGCCCTTCTTCAATGTTGAAGAGGGGCTTAGAATAAGCACAATATTAGTTTATGAGATGCTCAAAATCAGATCACAAATAGGCCAAATAAATCATGCAATTTTACGGGAAATATGGAGGATTACAAAGAAAGTGCATGATAGAGAGGCCAAACATGGTTGAACCCTTCTTCAATGTTGAAGAGAGGCTCAAAATAGGCCCACTCACAGTTTATATCAAGCTCGAAAATGGATCACTCATAAGCTAAAGAAAGCATGCAAAATAATGGCATTCCAAGAGGTATTGAAACAAGTACCAAATGGGGCTCTCAAATGGGGTTGAACCCTTAATCAAACTTGTATAATAGCTCAAAATAGTGACATTTTAAGTAGGGGTCGAAGCCCAAAACAGTGAGAAAATAGGGTAAAGAATTGATGCAAAATTGTGCTAGAAAAAGGGAATTAGTGACTTACCATTGGAGACAAACCTTTTGTGGCTTCTTGGCTTGAATTTGTTGGTCCTTAGCCTCTGAAAAACCCTTCTTTGCTGCTGGAATGGAGGTGGTGATGGCGAGGCTTAGGGTTGATGAAGGAATGAGCAAGACTTGAAGCTTGGTTTTAGGGTTTTGGAGATGAAGATGGAGGCTATGGGAGAGAGGCTCTTGAGAAGAATTTTTGTAACCCTAACAAAGAAGGAGGCCAACCCCTTATATGGACCAAAAGGGGTGTAAAAGGGGAGGGAAATGCACCCAAGCTTTCCCTCCCAAAATATCCCCCGGAGGGCTGAGATATTTTGAAAAACAGCTGGACAGCTGTAAAGGGTCCAAAAGCAGAAAGCTGGCCGGCCAGGTAGATTTCTTGAAGGTGGCTGGCCAGCCACCCCAATTGGTCGGCCAGCCACTCTCCCTGGCCGGCCGGCCATGGCCAAAAAATGAACTGAACAATTGCTGGCCAACCACCATGTTTTGGTGTCCTCCCAGGTGTGTAGAACAAGGTTCCAAGGTTGGAATCTGGCAACTCTGAAACAGGAGTCACAACATTGAACTTGAAGGAGAGGCTCAAAAATGAAAGTAACAATTACTGGCCGACAAGTACTTTTTAGAGTCCTCCCATGTGTGTAGGACAAGACCCCATGGTTGGAATTTGGCAACTCTGAAACAGGAGACACAACATTGCATTTGAAAGAGAGGCTCAAAAATGAAAAACACAATTACTGGCCGACCACCAGTTTTTAGGGTCCTCCCATGTCCCCTCATCACAAATATGTAGTCTCGGCTCGAAGAAAATACCCCTAGGGTGTTCAACATTAGCCCGGAAGTGAGAAAAACGGGCGCCGGAGGAGCAAAACTGGTTTTCTGAAACAATTGCTGGCTTCCCACCCTCCAGTGATCTTCCTGGTGCTAAAACAGAGGTACCTGCCAAAATTGAACAAAAACTAATGCAAAATGAATGCTCGGGGCCCAAATCACGCAGTTCGGGGTCCCGAAAATAGGCTGCAGGCACCGAAAGTGGTGTTCGGCCACGAAGTGGGTATCTGAGACCCCAGTGTTCCTCAGTATGATAAAACAGAGGCACCTGCCAAAAACCGGAGAAATCGGAGATGGTTGGGCGGTCCCGAACCGAGGCACACGGCCTGACGGCTCCGAAAACCGGGAACCGGGCTCCGAAATGGGCAAAATGGCCTACGGCCACGAAAAGTAGCTCACGGCCACTGAGAGATAGCCTACAGGACCACTCCCTCCCCTCAGGAAAGAAAACAGAGAAAACCGAGTCTGGTTCGCAAACCGAGGCAAGGCACAGGAGAAAGTTCGGAAGTCCGGAGGCAGGGCGCTCGGCCGCAACTCTGAGACTTCTGAACGAGCACAATATGCAACATCACCGAGCGCTCAATCGGTGACGTCTGAGTCTTAAGGTCGGTCAAAAATGGGGTGTCTACAGGCCTAAGAATTTAAAAAAAATTTCTTGGGCTAAATTTCACAGGTGTAGCCTATAGCCCCAGGCGCGGCCCAGCAGTCTAGTGGCCGAGAGACACGGTCCGCCTAACATGCTGACCTGCGTGCTAGTCTGGACCCGAGCTCGTTTGCCCAGCCCGACCTGCGCCCATCTAACTCGTGCACTGACTCACGTGTTACGCTGGTTCAGTCCCAGCCGGTTCAAATCGGTTCAATTCAGCCCTTGAACTGGCAGTAGCCTGGTTCAAACGGTTTTTTGGCTCGTTCTCGCTCATTCCAAGGCCGTTTTCAGTCATTCAAAAGCCAAAATTTCTAGAATTCTTTGAAGAATTTTTCCGTGGGTAATTGTACTAAATTTCTAGAAGAAATAATTAGACAAGGAGGCTATCCAAGGATGTTACACAGTAAAACATCCAAAGAAAAAATATTTAATAAGCACTGTTGTCTCCTTTAGGCTCGTAACTATTTTTACAATACTCATGAGCAAAGTATTGGGTTTAATAGGCCATTGGGTTTTTATCATTCTTCTTACCCAAGACAAGATGACCGATTTTTTTTCCACAGGGGCCGACTCAACAACTTCAAGGCTTATCCTTATTAAGACTTGTTGTTGACTTGTCGTTGTATTTAATTTTGCTTATTTGTTTATTTTAGTTTGTAATATCCACATTTGAATTTTTTATTGTAACACATTTTGTTTTTAGTATGGCTATTAAAAATGCCATGGATTCTTCAAGAATTGAGATGCTTAACAGAAATAATTTCCGAGCATGGAAACGCCACATTTCTTATCTTCTTACACATGAAAAAACATTGCACCCTTTATCCATTTATAAACCAGATGATGATTCTAATTGGTTTCAAAATAAATGGATAAAAGATGATGCAATGGCAAAGGTAACTATGTTACATAATATGAAAGACAACATTATTCCTGCTTTTTGAAAAACATAAAACTGCAAAACAATTAATGGAAGCACTAGAAAGTACTCAAATTAAATTGCTCTTGGACAAATATAATAACACTCGTATGAGTGATAATGATAGTATTGGTGATCATGTTAATCAAATGGAATTAATTGCTAAAGAATTATCCAACGTTGATCACCTTTTGCCAGACAAGATGCAAGTAACTACCATACTTAATAGTCTTCCATTGTCTTGGGATCATGTTGCCACATTTTTAACTCATAATGGAAGAGAGATTTCAATGGTAACATTGCCTGTACTCTTGGTTTTAGAAGAATAAAGAATGAAGCGGAGGCGTAAAGAAGTTTTGTTTTCTAACTTGTTGATGGCACAATCTTCGTTATAACCACAGAATAATTCCCACACATCATTCAACAAGAAAAAGATAACTTCTTTAAAGAAAAAATGGAAGAAGGGGTTCTAGAAAAGATGGAAAAAGCAGCAAGGATGGCAAAAACAACAACATCACAAGAATCAGACTGGCCCATGTTACAACTGTGGTAAAAAAGGTCATATCAAAGCCACTTGTTCTCAGAACAAGCAAAAAAATCATAATCCCATTGCCATGACCTTTTTGAAGCAATTGTACTTGAACCTTCTTCAAATTCATGGTGGATTGATTCTGCTGTAACTAGGCATATTATGTAAAATAAAGACATGTTCGTGGAGTTTACTGAAAAGAAGATTGGTGAACACAAAATCTACATGGGCAATAACTCCTATAGTGATGTTTTGGGCATCGGCAATTGTCAATTCTCTATTAATGGAACTTCCATTGTGCTTCATGATGTGCTTTATGTATCCTACATTCGTCGAAATTTAATTTCAGTTCCTGTTTTAACCCAAAAGGGTTTTGAGATTAATTTTAGGTTTAACACAGTGTTGATTAAGAAAGAGAATGTATTAGTGAAAGGTGTAAGAGTGAATGATATGTACTCTCTTCCTATTGATAATAATAAAGTATGTATTTCTGATTATTTGTCTGTTTCTACTAGTAATAGTTCTTATTTATGGCATCTAAGATTAGGTCACATTAATAAAAATAAAATGTCTCGAATGTTTAAAAGTGGCTTATTGCCTAAAGTATGTTCTGATGAATTTGATATATGTAAACCATGTATCAAAGGCAAAATGACTAGCAAGGCTTTTTTTAAACATTGGAAATCATCAGAATTACTTGAAATAATTCATTCAGACATTTGTGGCCCTTTAAGAACTAAAACTCATCGAGGCATGGAATACTTTATTACTTTCACTGATAATTATTCAAAATATGGACATATCTACCTTCTTAAACACAAATCAGAGGCAATTGAAAAGTTTAAGGAATATAAATTAGAGGTAAAAAAGCAACTTGGTCGGTCCATTAAACACTTGAATAATGATAGAGGTGGTGAATATGAAGTTATGAATTCTTTCTGCAAGGACAATGGCGTAAAACATTTGTTTACAATGCCATACACATCACAACAAAATAGGATTACAGAAAGACGAAATCGTACTCTAATGGAAATGACAAGGTCTATGATGGCTCATGCTGATCTTCCTATCCATTTTTTGGGAGAAGCTTTGTCTACCGCTATGTACATATTAAATAGAGTTGAAACAAAAGCCAAACCTCTAACTCCTTATGAATGCTAGCATGGTACTAAACCTAATGTTCAAAATCTTAAAGTTTGGAGATGTAAAGCAGATGTACTTATTCCCAAATCTTTACGGGATAAATTGGGAAGTAAAACTTGGGAATGTAAGTTTATTGGCTATGTTGAAAATGAGAGTGGTTATTTTTTTTACCATCCCAAACGTGGATTAATAGAAAGTAGAGATGTTATTTTTCTTGAATCCACTGATCTTGTTACTCCTATTGAACAAATTAAATTGCTCTTCGAAGTATCTCATGATTCTTTTCTTCATTTTTTGTCCCTAGCACCATCGGTTCCCCTAGAACCACCTAATAGTGGGAGGAAACGACAACTACATGATGTTCTGTTACCTACTTTGAATCTTGAGATAAGTGGGAGTAAGAGAGCAAGACATCCATCTACATTTTTGAAAGATCATTATGTTTTTCAAGTTGAAGAACTTAATAACTTAGTAGATGATCCTACTAGTTATAATGAAGCAATGAGTAGCAGTGATGCTACACAATGGCTTGAGGTAATGAATGAAGAACTTGACTCGATCAAGAAAAATGATGTTTGGGAATTAACTGATCTCCCAAATGAGAGAAAAGCCATTGGTTGCAAGTGGGTTTTTAGAACAAAATTCAAAGTAGATGGGAGTTTGGAGAAATACAAGGCTAGGCTAGTAGCCAAGGGATTCACTCAACAATTTGGAATAGACTTCGTCGATACAGATTCTTCTGTTACAAAATTTTCCTCAATAAGGATTCTAATGGCAATCGTAGCTAGAATGGATCTAGAATTGCACTAGTTAGATGTTAAAACAACTTTTCTTAATGGAGAATTAAAAGAGGAAATTTATATGATGCAACCTGATGGTTTCCAGATCCAAGGCAACGAGAATAAAGTCTACAAGTTGCAGAAATCCCTATATGGACTCAAACAATCTTCAAGACAATGGTACTTGAAATTCTACCAAGCCATTTTAGAAATAGGCTATGTTATGAGTCCATTAGATTATTGTGTTTATATCTGGAAAAATGATGACAAGTTAGTAATATTGTCTTTATATGTGGATGACATATTGTTAGCAGGAAATTGTTCAGATATGATTATGAAAACCAAAATTTTCTTGGCATCTAGATTTGAAATGAATGACATGGGTCTTGCAACCTATGTTCTAGGAATTAGAATTTCAAGAGATAGAAATTCAAAATTATTATATCTAGATCAAGAAAAATATCTAGACAGGGTGCTCAAAAGATTTAATATGGATAATTGTAATTCTTTAAGCACACTTGTTTGCAAAGGACAAAGTCTTAGTAAAAGTATGAGTCCTCAAACCAAGTTTAAAATTAAGGAAATGAGAGATGTCCCATACGCTCAGGCAGTAGGTAGCCTAATGTATGCTATGACAAGCACGAGACTTGACATCTGTCATGCAGTCGGATTGGTACGTGGGTTTCAATCCAATCCAGGTAAGGAACATTGGCAAGCAGTCAAAAGAATATTTAGATATTTAAAAGGCACTAAGAATTTGAAATTATGTTTTAGTTTGTGTGATCTAGACATAAAAGGATACACTAACGCGGATTTTGCAAGAGATGTAGATAATAGAAAATCTACTAGTAGTCATGTGTTCTTGTTTGGTGGAACAACAGTTTCTTGGTTAAGTAAGAAACAGAGTTGTATTGCAAAGTACACTATGGAAGCTGAATATATAGCTTGCAGCACAGTCGTGAGTAATGCGGTCTGGATAAAACGATTTGTTGACAGTTTACAATTAGGTATACCTGCCTGACCGGTCAATATGTTTTGTGACAATCAGTCCACCATCTCATCAATAAAAAGTGGAGTGAATAGTTCTAAGGGAAAACATATTGATGTAAGTTACCACTCTATTCAGGATATAGTGGAGAGAGGTGAAATTAAAGTCAACTATATACCCTCAGAAGAGATGGTGGCTAGCCCTATGACCAAAGGGTTGTCTCTGGAAAAATTTAGAGAACATGTAGCTAATATGGGATTGAAAAATGCCTAGTTAGGTGGTTTAGCTACTTATATAAGAGCATAGTCGGATGACTCTGGGGACGCCTAGATAACCGATGTTTTGCGACTCTATCTTGCATGGAAATGTGTGTTTGGTTAGGTAATAAGATAGAGGAACTGATAAGGTACGGACATCATAGTTAGCATGAGATGTAAAGTCCATGATATGCAACGTGCTGACTAGACGATGTTGTCTGCTTGATCAACAAAAAGTCGTTGATAAGCTGTGTTAAGGAAAACCTTCAGGAATGGGCCTTAGAGGAAGTAGTTAACAAAAATTTCGGCGCAGGTTGACACATGAGGAATGTGTGCAGTTGAAGTCGTCAATGGTAATTGGGTATGGACTATGAACCCAGCATTAAAAATTGATGCCGTTCATTTAAAATATACTGAATTGAAGTCATCTGGAATATGTTGTCAGTGGGAGAACACATTCGTACGGGTGTGGTCAGATTGGTGGCAAAAACGTGTGCACGTATGGCCAAGTCATAATCAGACGTCGATCTGTGAGGTAAATTCATAGATGAAAGTTAGTATGAGGCAAAATTTTGGTACTAAGACAAAACATGTCCAACTCAGGTTTTATCACCAATATTATAGTGTGCTCAAGTGGGAGATGAAGGTATGAGAGGTGTTCACACCATAATATGGTGGATTTTCTCACACCAAATCAATTCTTGATGTTGGTGATCAAACAAACCTTTCCGCAAGGGAATGGAATGATCTAGGGGTGTTTGAATTTAAATTAGGACACAATGCTTCATATCTTTTTGGAAGCATTGTAACCATTGCCAAAGCAAATGGTGACTCTTGGCAATGATGGTCAAGACACTTATAAATAGTTTGGCATGATGAGTTCATTTGTTTGCATTGAAACCCAATATATATTCACACATTGTTTTATCTTCGGATCATCAATTCCATCTTGCATGATTAAATTCTTACCCCTTACGGGAACACTGATCTTTTTACCATTGTTAGTCTATCTTACAGTGTTGGTATTGGTATGGGTGAGTTCAATGGGTTTTGTAATGAGAGACCTAATTGTAATGAGAGACCTAAACTAACAAAAAAAATCATAGTGGACCTCTTCTATTATTAAAAGTTGAGGAGTGATCTTTCACTAATTTTCTCAACTATAAAACTAAAAACTTGTAATTAATTCATTTTTTATAGTTTACTATTAAAATCGACTTTTGTCCATTGTTTGACAAAAAAATATCACCTTGCGAACCCACACTATGAAATGTGGCATAAAATAGGTAAGTTATACTTCGCTTCTTTTTAAGTTTTACTATTTTTTCATCTTGCCTATTAAAGAATTTTTTTTTTCTTGATTTTTACTCCTAATGTTCAGACCTGGGCGTTCATTCATGTGAAGCGCAGCAGCGGCTCATTGCCTAGCCAGATTGGCTATCGATTGGGATGGCCTCAAGATTTGGATGGAAGTGGCTCTTCCCGAGATTTCTCAGGCTATCTGCTCTGACTCTAGACTATGTTTGTAATACTCTGTTTTTGTTTCGTTTGGTTTCTTTGTGAATTCTTTCACCCAGCAAAAAAATAAAAAATAAAAAAAAATCATTTTTTTCTTAAATTAATTAATTAGAGTCTAATTTTAAGATTCAAAATTCAAATTGGACATACAAACATAATTTTTATATAAAAATTCTATACAAAATGGCTTGGTATTTTAAAGTCTTTTCATTTTATACTTAAAAAATCCTTCATTATGCTCATAATTATAAGATGTTATTGTCACACTATTTTGGATAGGGGTGTGTAAAATATTACCTAATCCGCTAAAACTGTTCAATCTACATTGATTCACCCACTAACCATAGGTTGGTTTGATCCATGTTTTAAAATTTATAATCTACTTTTGAAACTGTTTGTCTCATCATAATTAATACATGTGTTTTTTATTTTTATTTTTAACTCTAATGAAAAATCAAAGCCAAAATCGATGTGAGAGATATCTGAGATGTGAAATTTATTGTAAATTAATGTTATATATATATAATATTATGTAAAAGCAATTAATGTTATATATATAAAAAAAATTATGTAAATTAGTGTCATATATTATGCAAGTAGTTGATAATTTTTTAAGGTTGTTATCAACTAATGAGTTGAAACTGTCCAAACCACAGTTTGGTTATAGATAGCAAATTTTTCAATCAACAATTCACAATTTGGTTATAATTTTATCCTCAAACCAAACCAAGCCAAGCCAAACCTACAACAAACACCCCTAATTTTGGATATGTTTTATGTATAAAAATTGTATTCATAAATGATTTTCCAATTTAAAATGCAAATTTAAATCTAAACACTAACCTAAATCCATAACATAAAATTTGAAACCCAAATAGTAAAACCTAAAATTCTAACCCAAATTCTAACCCTCTATTTCCTTCTATGTCAAATTTTAAGCTTTCATTGGGTTTTGGGTCTTAAAATTTTAATATAATGTATTATTATACCATGTGACTACCAACATAGCATTTTTTCAATTCAAAATTAGACAAAATTGATTTTAGAAATAAATTGAAGAAGGAAATTATAAACATGGGTCAAAGTGGGAAATTTTTATTAAGGGTCATGAAAGAATTATGAATCATTAGGGAGCAAAGTGTATTTTATCTAAAATTTTAATATAGTGTATTTTCATATCACGTGATTATCAATATTTTATATTTTTTTATTAAAAATTTAAGTGCAACTCGATCCTAGGCCGAGTTTATATCTGAATGTCTCATCTCAAATATGATCTTAAATCGTTATTAAATCTTGAATGTGTTTAATAAATTTATATATTAAATAAAAATGAATATTGTACACTAAAAAATTTAAAAATGTCACCATGTTTGGTTTTCAGTTTTCAAAAATAATTTTATGAGTTTTCAATTCGTATTTTTATATTTTTAATGATTTTTATAAATATTTTAATCAAGTTTTTTTTTTTTTTTTTTTTTTTTTTTAGATTCACATAATCTTAATATACTTAAAAGTAAAAAAATTGTACAAAAATCTTTTAAAAAAAATTCATTGAATACAACAAAATGCGAAAATGTATTAAATTTTTGTATGTGGTAAATGTTTTTAATTTTTTTTTCACAAATACTATACTTTTTAAACATATTTAGATTAGGTGTGTCTAAAATATAATAAAAAAATTACGTAAAATATTAAAACAATTCACTAAAAAAAATATATATATATGAAAAATAAAAAACTCAAATTTCTAAAAAGTATATTCAATTTTCTGGAACCAAACAAGATAAACAATTTTGTAGTTGAATTGGCACAAAAAATTTAATATTTTGCCATTACGTCTTACCTATCAACGTAGATAAGTGTATATATATATATATATTATCTTAAATGTATCTTCTTTATTAAAAAAATAATAATAAAACTAACTAAAGTATATTTATATATGTTATATGTACTAATTTATACATAATATATGATTTGTACAATAATTATTCGAGAAATGCCTCATCTCCCATTTCATTACCCTCAATTGCACCTTTAATGAGGTGCAAACAATACTCACATGTAGGAAAAATAAGAAACACACGACAGAAATAAACAGATTCGTTATGCTCAAATCGAATCTAATGATCATGTGAGTCACATGTCTTCATTGATATTTTCGAACAATTCTCAACAGTGGAGTATTACTATTACCCACGTTATTCACAATACAAAGGCATGGTTGCGTTTTAATGGTAGAGAGCTAAAGAAAGAAAGTATTTTTGCGAAAAAACTATTCAGTTAAAACCCATATCACGTTATACATGATATGTATAGATGCAAGAGATGTAATCACCCACAATTCTATCTTCTCAAGAGATGAGATTGTGGGTTATTCACCCTTATCCCTAAGATAAGGTGATTTGAAATTCAAACTAATAGGCTCACTAAATGGGTCATGGGTCATGCCACCATGGGCGCTCAAAACCTAAGTCCGAAACTTGACTCAATTTCCAATATCTCTCACTCGTACATGGGTTGGCATGACAATGCCACATCTCGATCTCAATCTCAATGTACCTAAACCTTGAATAAACTCATACTTGCCAATGGACTGTGCGACCGCTGAGAGCACCTGCATGTGGAAGCTCTACACTAGAAATTCAAAAAAGCCAGTATAGAGACATCAATTCGAATATAAAAATAGTGTCTCATATACCCTAGACCCATCCAATTACACCGGTCCAAAAATATCTCTAATCCTTTAGAAGAGCATGTTTGATCCTCTCAAATTTTGCAATATGTTCACACTCAATCCGCCTTTTATACAGAGCAATGTGAGTTGCTAGTAGTGAATATACAATAAAGGTGTAATACTAGATGATCATCCTTTTACCCTCATGTCATTTAGTTTAGGATTGACTGCTTTTCCAGTGATGTTCCTTAAGGCTGAATTATATATGACCGCAAGCAGCATACCAAAGTAGCATAACATTAAACCCTCACCTTATGACATAATCAAATGTCACAAAAGGGTACAAAAGTGAAAGTTATATCAATAATGACATGTAAGACTCACACGGTGAGGAAGTAGGAATCTATTCTCTCACTTCATTACTTGGTTGCCATGCACATCTAACATGAATACACGCTATGGTGGAGTAACTCTTCCAAATAGTGACATCATACTGATACACCATACAGATCTTAGTCTAGTTGCTCTTAAGCGCACGAGTCACTTTCTAGCGTCTAACCCCGAATTCTCTATTTGCTTGCCTTCTAGGCGCCAAATGAGATCTCATATTTGGCTAATCATAATAGGCAATACATACGAAGTAGATATCAACATCTATGTTTGGTCTTCAATATGACCTCATCTTGGTTGCAACCAAGGTGACATACAAGTGGATAATTTAAGCCTCTCTTGACTCTAAATAAAACAAACCACTAGCCTCATCCTTGCTCGCTTCCAAGCACCAAGAACGATTGCTCGTGTCAGTGAACCAATCTTATCTGCTAACATTATCATCTGCTAATCATTATGCTACCAATCATAATAGCATCAATATCCCATAATATCACCAAAAACAAGTGATCGATTAAAAACACAAAAACTAGAGTTTGCATAATTCTAGATTCCAAACATAGGCCCTATCAGCACTTCTTACGATAAGCATATACAACGGAATCCACCATGTACGTCTCACATGAAGTGGTTCAAGATCACTACTTCTTGTACAACTACCTCTCTAAAGACATTTTGGTGATCAATTTGCGTTCATTCAAGGTGCGTCCACCAAGCACAAATGAATCTAACAATGAGCAAATTCATACACCACTAGTAGAGTATCTTATCTATAGTCTAATGCACAAGGTCAAGGTCCAAACTACTCAATTGATCAGCTACAAAAGATAACACTCATCATACGGCTCTCATAACAAAATATAAAGGAATATAGGTCATCTGCTTTCTCTTTAAGATAATTTGAGGATTCACTAAATAGCTAAGGCTTTAGCTTATGCCGACAGATAAGTCAATAGGTTTGCAATTTTGCGTCTAGAATCATTCTAGGGTATTGCTTATGTAAGTCATCAAAGACAAACCAATAATTCTCCCAGAACAATCCCTAAGGATAATACATCTGAGTATATAAATTGCATCACCCATGTCCATCATGTCTAAAACAGAGGACTGTCAACCCTAGGTGGCGACAACCCTATAAATTCCTGGCTCATAATGACTAAGTAAGAAAAAACTTCTTTTGGACCATTGATAATACCTAAGCAGTCTTCATCAATCATCATTAGCCCATCACGACTTGATCAAATCTAAGAACCACTAATTGAATAATTACTTTAGGCCGTAAAAGATTTATTGAAACTAGCAATCTTTTGCGCTCCTAACTTTTCGCCATAAAAGCAAAAGGTAAATCCCTACGGATCTACTTATCCAATTCTCCAATGAGAAGTTGGGTCACAATGTATACAAAGTAAAGTTCCGCACTCATGTCAATCATAGCCTAAGCCGAAGTGTACCTCACTCCTTGGGAAGAAGTCTCCTCGTAGTCTACACCTTCCTCAATAGTGCGAATTTTTGGTATCTAGCGAGCCATATGCTTTTAAAAACGACTATCAAATCGCGCATGACTTTAGAACAGTTTTGCGTCAAAACAGAAAGTCAACAAAATCCTAGAAATGGTTAATCCTCAAAGACTTTGTCTTAAAATGTGCAACATTAATCTATTTTCTAAAAACAGAAGACTAGAGAGCCTTTGGCACTATTCTAGGCTCTTTATCATATTGTCGAGCAATCATGAATGTTTCCCTCTCAATCACCCAGTGATGACGTGAAAAATTTCACATTCGTTATTACGTAACTAAGAATATAGAGTATTCTTCTCTAATGAAATAATCCATTAGTAGGCACGTCGCTCCCACTGTCCCTAGGATATTAGAAATTTCTTTTCATTCTCAACTAGGCTATATAAAACACCATACTTAGAATTCTCTATCTTATAGAGTTCCAAAACTCTATTCACGTCACCTCTGCTCAGAACACTTTATGTGACTAAGTTCGCCAATATAGATGCATTTTTAAGGCACTCCAACTTACTTGTGCGCAACCATTGTGAACAAAGTTACACATTCACATGAGACCAAGATGCTGCAAGCGAGTGGGACCAAGAAGGCCTACTCAAACCATCCATGTCATCCTCTCGTCAATGCAATTAAGTACAACAATCCACCAGTTCATGACCAATGTCATAAACTAATTCTAATCATCCTAACGTGTGAGTTCTTGAAGACAAGTGTAAAGGTTTAGGCTCAATTAGGTAATGACACATGACTAACTCATGCTCACTAGATCATAAAAGGATGTCATGGACATATCAAGTGGCCTAAGTCACAAATTTAACTAGTAAGTACTAATCCCATGTACCTTCAAGTCAATTTTATTCTCCATACACTTTACTACATCTAGTTAAAACATGACAATACTCCTCTTGCTCTCTCTATTTCTCGTTTCATAGTTAGTTGCTCCTAATTCTACTATTTACTAGAATGAGAGAATAAGCTACTAATCTACGACTGCTCTTGAAGCAACTCAAGCGCGAATCAAACTAAAGAGTCTAATTCAACACAATGCTCTCACGAGCAATGTGTCAAATTCTTAGAGTCATAATAACCAACTTGGCCTTGACTTTTTAATTACTGTACTGCAACTTTTACGCTTAGTGATAAACAACATTCAAAGGTGTGAGCCTAGCTAAGGAATCATACAAAGAAGCACCTCTTTATGTCTTACACTCAAGTGTGGAAACAACAAGTGTCCAGAGTTAGACAAATTGGCAGTACTAATAGATTTTGAAGCCACTAGGCTTTAATCTTTTGATTTAGTGTTAATAGATTTTGCAACTTCTAAGCGCTAATCTTTTAACTTCAAGTGACACTTCAACGCACACTATCATAGTGCGTGAAATTTTGCTCCATCTACTCCCATTAGTTGGGTAGAAAGCAAAATATTGCTCATACTGGTTACTTGTCTTACACTTAATGACTAACACATTTAAGCTTGCATATCTTGAATGACGTGACTCTTAGATATTGCTTCATTCAATGATACAACATCATTAAAAGTCAAATTACAAAGTCAATTTGCGCATCTCAATAGCCAGGATCACATCTAGATCTATTGAGGGCTTACTAATCTGACAACTCCAAACTCGCCAATCAAAACTGCTTAGCATGACACTAATCATAGCATGCACATCAATTTTTATTTGGCCAATTAAGGCAGCAAAAACCACTACGACATTGAGTCGAATTTCCTTACTTTGGCTTAACTAAGATTTGACCAAAAGTCTCTAAGACTTTCTGCTCATCTAAAGAATATGATTTCATTGTTCACAATTGAACATCTCTACTATCTAGGTCAAATAAATTAACTTCCATAAGCTAAGTTAATTAGAGGAAAAATGCGCATTGGGATTAATTTGATTAGCATATCACAATATAATTTTGTCCTAAAAATCTAAATTAAATAGTGACAATATTACACAACTCACAAGATTGAAAATTCGCTATGCTTGTAATCATCTCTTGCATCACAAATGAAAATTATCCAAAATTTAATTTAATTCATGTGCATAATATTGGTTTTCGAGAGTAAATTTACAAAGATTTCTTTCAACCAAACAAGCTCCCACTAACTATGACATGTATAAAGCATGATAAAATATTAATTCTATATAATAACATCTCAATGTGATTTCATAAAAGAAAACATGCTAGAATATTTAATCATGGAATTAAAATAAATAGAATATTGCATTCAAGTTCTTGAATCAAAACATTCTCTAAGTTTTATGCATAAATAAAGAACTAAACATACTAAATTAATTTTCAGAATACGCTATAACAGTGCTAAATAATTTATGTAAAATTTTTGATTTTTTTTGAAATTTTAAGTAATTAAAACTACACAGAAAATCATAAATAAATAATAAAGAATACGAAACAGTACAACACTCATACCAATAAATAAAATATCATTACAATAGTGTATTGTAAAAATTTCAAGTCTAGAATCCAAGTCATGCTCTCGCAAGAGCGATTTAACGTAAAAATATTGAATTATTCATTAATGAAAAATATTTTATTTTTTAAATTTTTTTGAAACATTAACAGATTGTAGAAAAACAAATTACAAGTCTAATAGCATAAGGCATGCTTCAATCAGAATTATAACGAATAATTTAGAAACAATTAACGTAGTTTTAAATTTAAAACAAACAAATAGAGCCTTAAAAAACACAGTGCCTACGTCAGTGTTTACATCATTAGATGGTGTCATCACCAGTCAGCGCTTGCATGTGTCAGCACATGACTCATTGCGCATGTCAGTGCTTACATCAGCGCATCAGCGTATGAGATTGTAGACGCGCTCCCGCGAGAACTCCCCGACATCCACGCCCGCGATGGGGACGCGAATCTCGTCTCGTTCTCTGAGCTACTACAGTTCGGACTCAAATGTCACAGTTCAGAATCTAATCTCACAATGTGCGATGTGAGACCGATAAATCACCAAAGAGTCCAAATCCGGTAAATCGTTTTGGAAAACTGATTTTTATAAAGAAGTGCCAAACATGGACTGCTTTGCCAGATACAGAGTCACCACCTAAATATTTTATTTTGAGGGAATTTAGGAAACCCTGACTCGTGCCTAAGGGCCACGTGTCCATCATCACTAAAGTTGCCTCGGCTCGGGAACTTGGGTACGAGAGGGGGAAGGTCATGCAATGAGCACCCACCGCTCGCCCGATCAAAGATCGGCCTGTACTAAGCATGATATTTCGTTTTTGAAAACACATGTGCTCTTATTCCGGTTAATTAGCTAATCTTACTACGTAATGCGCACAGCAAACAAGTATAGACTAGATCGCCTAATTTGGGAACAAAACATTGTATGTTCATTTGTTTGAAAACGGTTTGAAGTTTGCTACTCGCAAGTAGGCTAAATTAGGGATTTCAATGAATTGTTCCAATTCAGGCAATCCAACCTTCACCCACAGGCATTCAGACAGTTAATCAACTAAGCAGTTAGCCTCATGGCAAGCATGCTTTCATGGCAACATTAACACACATGCAGTATGCTAAAGCGAAAACACTCACAGTATACTCCGAGCCAAAACAAAGAACTAGTTAGAAATCATGCATGATCCTAGTTCATGTTAAGATGGCTAATGCAACACATGCGAGAATGCAACTAAAATAGGCTCGGCTATTCTAAGATGGCACGCGAAATGCAACTGGGTACATGTATTCAAATTGGAATTGAAATACAATGTAGTTAGTATGATACGCCGAGCCCGGTGCATGCAAAACAGATGAATGGATGCACACATGCAAGCATGAGGTATGCTAAATGAAATATGCCTTAATACTAACCATCGTAAGCGGTTAAGTAAAGGGAGAAAGAAATGGGGATTGGAAAACATGCATCACACACACGCACGCTTATTACAAACATTGCACCCTCTCGACGGAGGGACCGGAATAAGAAGCTAACTAGCTAATCTAAGCTAATTAAACTAATTATTACAAAATAAATTAATTAACTAATCTAGTTAACTAATTATTACAAAACAAATTGAAATAGCTAAACGCATTAACTATTAAAGTACAAAACAAAGCATAAGCTAGCTATCTAAGCATGGCAGCTAAGGAAAGCAATAAAGCAGGAGCCTCGAGAGGAGAAGAATGCATGCATGCCCGGTTGCTTCGTTCGGAAATCCAACGCGATGCCCACCGACTTGCCTCTGTTTGTAATTGTTTCCAGAACACTGCACAAAGCTCCAGAAAGCTGAAATTCCGCCAAGGGAACCTGTGAGAGGGCTGCCGACCAGTTGTTGAGGAAGGAGTACCACTTGCCGACCACTTTCTGGTGTGAAAACCAGAAAAAGTGGTCGGCCAGTTAGTAATACTGGTCGGCCGACCAGTTGTTGCTGCTGAATTCCAGTTTGCTGCAACAGAGAGCAAGAAAGGGCATGGCAATGTATTTGCAAGATATGTGTGCACAACCACCCTCTCCTATCATGTCATGAGCTCAAGGGAGTGTGGTTCTCGACCCTCGGGCCACCAATCGCGCATTTTAATGCATGATGGCCGAGAGGCGAAGTTGCACGATTCAATGTAAAATGAATGCACAAATAAACACATAAGGCCTAAAACTCTATCATGATAGATCAAGAGCATCGGCAACCGGGAATTAAGGCACGTTTCATCACTTCAAGTATGAAACGCTCCTCGTTTCCCATGTTTGAACTAACACCTATTCCAAACACAATACAACAAAAGCATGGCATACACAATGTGGACTCAAGCATGCAAACATGCAATGCAATGAAACAAGCATGTAAGAAAGATGCAAGGGACAAGCCATGCAAACATGCAATGCAACATGAACAACCTAACAAGGCTAATGGCATGCGCAATGCACAATGCAATGCTATAAGGGCAACTTAGCAATGTTATGGGACATGCATACTCAATGCAAATAAAACTACTTGGCATACACAATGCAAATAACCACATGGCATGCACAAATGTAATGTAAGATGGCATACTTAACGCAATGAACAATAAGCATGCGAACAACATGTAAATAAACATGCTAAATGGACTTAACCAAAAGGGGGTAGACCTCAGTCATGCCCAAATCAGTGCCAATGGTGATAAAATTGAGGCACATGAACCACATACAAGTATGCACATGCAAGGCCCATCAAAGAGGCCTAAGAGCACAACTCTCAAGAGTGCTCAAAGAGTGACAAACATGGAAGTGTAACAACACCAAGTGCATTGAAATAAGGTAAGAAATGATGCCAATCATTCAAACAACACAAGTATAGCATGCGAAGGTCCTAAAACATGAAGCTAGTAAAGAGGACTACAAAGGGGGCATGCAATATATGGCACAAGTGCATGAACCAATCATGGACAGAGCTAAAATAGGCCAAAACAATGACCAAAACATGCTAAGATGGAGGCTCAAAGACCTAGGCAAGATGGCATACATGCTAGGCCATAAACTAGGCAACAATGCGCAACACTCAAAGGCACTTAAAGAGTGAATGAAGTGAGAACATGTCTATGCTATATGCTCTGAAATGTCATGAAAAATGATGCCAAAATCAAATACATGATGCAAATGAAGCATGCTATGGTGCTCAAGGCTTGAAGCTAGCAAGAGCACTTGTACTACAAACTATGCAAAACACGAAGCATATGGCTAAGGCAACCCAAAACAGTCCCTAGAACATGTCAAAATGAGTCTAAAACATGCATGGAAGGAAGCCAAACAAGCTAGCATGATGGGCATAAGGCATGATGAATGCAAGGCAAATAAGGTGGATTACACTACACTTATTAAGACCAAGCATGGGATGACTTAACCAACAAAAATCAGAGTTATATCATGCAAAATAACCCCAAAAACACATTGAAATGATGGCTCGCAAGCTAAGGTATGAAGGCATACGCAATGATTCATGTTAAGGCATAAAGGGCAAACCTCCAACGCATTGAATGAGTGATAAATTGTGAATGCATGAGCATGAACATGGACTGAAATCACATAACAAATGATGCCAAATCATTTAAATAGTCCACGTAATGCATGCTAGTGGACTTGATGCACAAAGCTAACAAGCTAGATTGAATCATGGCTATACAAAGCAAGTCATGCATGGCCAAAACAACCAAAAATCAGAGTTATAGCATGCTAAAACATGGACAAAATATTCTTAGACTTAAGCCAAAAGCATGCAAGAATGACATGTTAAAGCATGATGCATGTTAGGCTAATTCATGGAAATGCACTACAAGTGTATGGAGCATGCAAGAGGTGACCAAACCAAACCCTAACAGAGGTATGACATGGAAAAATATCACCAAAAACATGCTGAAATGGAAACACAACAAGCTAGAATGACATGCTACTTCATGAAGCATACAAGACTAGTTTGTGTGATTTACACAACAAGTGTATTATGCATGCAAGGGATGATCAAGACAAGTCAAAATAGATCTAAGGCATGCTGAAATAACCCCAAATACAAGCTAAGATATGGCCAACATAAGCTTAACAAACATGCTCACACATGAGGCCATGAAGCAAGTATTGAAGACACAAGGAGAGGGGATGACCCTCTCCTATTTGGGACCTCAAAACACCCTTCCTACACTAAAATTCCTCTAAGTTTCAGTGGTGAGAAGGCCAAAACAAGGTGGTCCCAAAGGCTCACAAGAAGGCACAAAAGGAAGGCCAAACAAGGCCTAAGAGGGGTAAACAATCCCAAACACAAAAGTAACCTTAAACAAAGATCTTAAACATACAAAATCAGAACTTTTTGCAGTAGGAAGTTAGTCCTTAAAACAGCATGCAAAAGGGTCCAGAGCTTAAGCAAGAATGGGGGTTTAAGGGTTAGAAACTCACCCTTGAAGACCACCTTCAAAACCAAAACTCCAGTAGCTTTTTCCAACCAAAACCAATCCAAAAGCTTCAAAAACAACCTCAAGAGACCTCAGCTCCAAGAGGTATGGTGTTTGAGTGTGTGTTTGTGTGTTAAAGTGTCATAAAACTACACTTTTAAGGCATAAAATCAAGAACAAGAGTAATATAAAGAGAAAGCTATATATATAACTCTTAAGGCAATTTTCTGAACCTAGAGGAAGGAGGTGGTGGTTCTCTCTTATAGAGAACCAAAAGCAAAGCTTTTTGAAGAAGCTAAGTTCAAGGCCATCCCTCCATACACGTGTATGGAGGATGGTCTCAGTGCCCTCCAACTGTGCCAGCTGGAGGAAAATATCTCCAAAAAGGTGACAAAAAGTGGCCGACCACTTGAAGTGGTCGGCTAGCTACTTAATGTGCTCGGCCGACCACTTTAAGTGGTCTCCCAGAACAACAACTGGTCGGCCATGGTGGGAGAGAGTCCAGAGGATGAAAACGAGCAAATGGTGTGGTGGCCGACCACTTTTGATGGTCCAAAGATCAGGGAGACCAGTTGTCAGACCAGAAAACTGGCTGGTAGGAGGAAAAGTGGTCTCCAAGGGGAAATACTGGTCTCCCAGCCTTGTACCACCTTCCAAACAAGGAAAACAAGGTTTGATACCAAAAACAAACCAAAACGGATGCAAGACGAGAGTTCGGGAGGCAAAGCGCGCAGCTAGGAGCCTCGAAAACTAGCTGTCGAGCACCAAAAATGGTTTATGACCACAAAAGTGGTCTCCCAAACCACAGGGGCCCTCTAGGCCAAGGAAACAAGGTGTGGTTCAAAAACCATGCCAAACGGAGAACGTTAAGCGGTCCCGAGACAAGGCACGCTGCCGAAGGCTCCGAAAACCGAAAACTAGTCTCCAAACGGGAAAAGTGGTGTACGGCCACAAAAAGTGGTCTACGACCACAAAGAGATGGTCTACCAGACCACTCCCTCCCTCCAGGGAAGAGAAACAAGGCCCTGGTCCACAAACCGAGTCGAAGCACAAAGAGTTCAGAGGCCCGAGGGCAAGGCTCTCAACCGAAACTCCGAAACCTCGAAACGAGCACAACATGCACTATCACCGAGCACTCAATCGATGACGTCTGAGTCTTAAGGTCGGTCAAAAATGGGGTGTCTACAGAGATCAGCTGCTACATTAGTGTGTCAGCACACATCAGAATGTCCATCAGCGCGTGGAAGTTTATGACGCAGCTCTTTGCGCGTGATATACATGCGCCGTTGTAGCTTACTTTTCGTGCTCCTTTCAAATACGATCAACCCTACAGTTCGGACTCCCGTGGTTCTGAATCTGATTTCACAAGTGCAATGTGAAATAGATAAACACAAATAAGTCCAAATTCGACAAATTTTTTGGAAAATCGATGTTTGAACAAAATGCCAAAAATGGACTGCTTTGCCAAATTTCAGAGTTTGCCATCTAAATATTTTGAAAAATTTAAGAAACTCGTGGACACATGCCAAAGGCCATTAGTCTGTCATTACCAAAGTGTCTCGGATCGGGAACTTAGGTATGAGAGGGGAAGGGTCATGAATATAGCACCCCCACTCACCCAATCAAAGATTGGCCTCTACTAATCATGATGTGATTCTTATTTACATTACACGCTCTTTGTTCTAATTTATTTAGCTATGTTACTATGTGATGCCCATAAGTATAGACTAATTTGCAAAGATTGGAACACTTTGATTTTATGTTTGTCTGAAAATTGGTTTGAATACGTGTCACTTGAAAAAGTGAGTTTGTATGTACGTTAATCAAATTATCCCAATTTAAAGCAATTAACCTCCATCCACTGGCATTCGAACAAGTATATTACTTAAGCACTTAGCCTCATGGAAACATGCTGAATTATAGTAACACAAACATACAATACAACATGCTAAAGCAATAATGCTCACTTAGTACTCCAAGGCAAGCTGAAAGAAATAAATAGTTAGAAAAAATGTATGATCCTAACGATGCAAAATGACTAATGCAACACATACAAAATGCAACTAATTAAGCACGGCTACTAACATGGCATGTGATTCAATTCAAGGCATGCAAGAGGCATGTATTTGAGAAGAGAATTCTAAATTGACATCGGTTAGTATGATGAGCTGAACCCGATGCATACAAAACGAATGGATGCAAATTATGGTAATGTTTATGGAATTAAAACATGAATGCAACATGCAACCATCATAAGCAAGAAAATAAAAGGGAGAAAGGAAATGGGGGGTTGGAAGACATACACACATTATTACATATTTTTCCTCATGCAAGAGGATCCGAATGTCTAAGTGTCCGAATTAAACTAACTACTACAAATCCGAATGAATAATGAATAACTAACTAACTATCTAAGTTATACAACAATGATATTAACAATAAATATTACAACAATAATATGAACAACAAATATTACAACAATAATAGTTAAAGCAATAATATGAACAAGAATATTACAACATAATATTTAAATTATGCACAAGGATTGTATACGCGTCAATGAAGACGATTTTCAGAAGCTGCTCTGTCTGCCTTCTGTGCCACTGCTCTGTTTCACCCCTCAATACTACTGACTCCCTCTATTTCTGCCAAAATGCTCTGTTTACCAAACATTGGAGCTCGGCCGGCCTCCAATAAGGCTCGGCCGGGTCTAAACAAGGCCGGTCGTGCTCTATTTTCTTGCAAAAAATGTTTTTGTGCTTTGAGGTGAACCAGTGCAGACAGAGCATTTCTAAGCCCTGTTTGTCCCTTCTATTCTTCTCTGTCATGGGAAAACTCAAGAGAAGAACGAATTCGGTCCCAAAACCATCAATGGTAGCAAGTTGATTGCTTGATGATTTCGAGCACATTTGGACAAAAGTTAGTAAGTGCAATAAAAGACGACCACCCTTGCCTTCTATCATGAAGTAAGCTCAAAGAGGGAGGTAGACACGCCTCAAAATTCATCAAAATATCATGAATTAATATATGACGACTCTTGATGCGATGGGCTCGACATAACGTCCAATTGAATGCAACCAATTCTATTCATCTTCTTTATGCCGGTTTCATTGATTTTAAGCCAATTTTATTAGCCATTTCCATTACTTAATCAATTTGTCCAAGAGTTACGTCCACTAAGAGAAGAGAAACGTCAAACGAGAAGTTATTTTCGACATTAGAGAGACGTAATGCCTTAATAATGAACCTCCAAAGAGATTAAACAATTTAGCATTGTAGGTGTTTTTCTTGTATTTAAACAACACTCGTTTGAAACAACTCTCAAAGAAAAGGAAAACCAAGAAAGGAGGGAGGGGCGCAGAAATGATTATGCAAAGTTGATTTTTACAACTAAGTAAACAAAAAGCCATCAACTCAAATGACTTGGTGTCTAAGGCCTAAACAATCGAAGCCATGAGGATTTACAACACAACAAGCAAAGTATTCAAAGCATAAACTATTTAAATGAAATAAAAACAGCCCTAAACAACCCCTAACATACCCCAACAAAAAAAAAAGAAAAAGAAAAAAGTAGCTAATAGTAACAGAAAGTAAGTAAAAAGAGTAAAGAAAAAGCTATAGAACAAAGCTTAAGAAGGGGTGGCTAACCCCTCCAATTTTTGCAATTTTAAATCACATATTTCAGCCCCAAACAGTCCAAAAATAGTCCAAAAACAGTGGCTAAAACCATGTTAAAAGAACACAAAAGATAGGAAAAAACAAAGAGATACAAAATTAGTAAGCTTTCTAAGAAGGGGTGGCTAACCTCTCCACTTTTAGGACATCTAAACCATGTTTTCTAGCCTTTTTAAGCTCTGAAAATCAGTATGAAAACCAAAGAAAAGAGTGCAAAAACAAAGGGTATGAGCTATGTTATAAGGTGCAAGAAAGGGTGTTAAGCCTCTCTACCTTTGGTAGCTCTTCAACTCCAAGTTCCAACACTTGAAATGGGTCCAAAACAGTGGGAAAACACAAGAAAAAGATTGAAATGAACGCAAGAAAAAAGGAGACAAGCTTATACCTCTTGAAGAGAGCAATCTTTAGTTGTTGATCAAACTTGATTCCAAACACCCTCAAGTTTCTGAAATTTAGTTTGAAATCTTAACAAAAAACTCCAAGAACAAGCTCTAATGGTGTATGTATTGTGTATGTATAGCTAAAAGGTGATATGAAGTCAAGGAAGCTTTTGGAAGGAAGATGGATGTTCTTAGCTCTCAAAAACCTTTAAAGCCTTTGGAAATATTTCCTAACCCTTTAGGTTCTGAAAATATGTTTTGAAATCTCTACAAGAAAGCTTCAAATCCAAGCTTTAATGGTGTATGGAGGGTGAAAGTTGATTTGAAGAACAAAGGAAGCTTGAAGATTCAAGGATAACTTATCAATGGCTAAACCTCTTGGAAAGTTTTTCTAACCTTAAAATTTGAAGTGGGAGGTCCTATTTATAGAATTTGAGCCAATTTGGTCAAAAATATCTTCAAACAAAGCCAGCTGTCCAATTCTCGCCAATTGTTCTGTTTGGCGCTAATGAGACCCGGTCGGGCCCCAAAACCCACGGCCAGGCCCAAAAATGAAACGTCGGGTCTAAAAAGGCACTATGGACAATTTTTCATTGAGACCCAATGTAGACACCACATTTTTGACCGTCCTCAAGACTTGGACGTCACCGTTTGAACACTCGGTGATCATCTATGTTCACGTTCATCTTGAGTTCTCGGAGGTTTCGGTCGCGCGACTTGCCTCAAGACCTCTCGACTTGTTTGTTTTGTACTTGGTTGTGCACAAACACTTGTGTTTTTGCTCCTAAGGGAAGAGGGTGGCTTGTTGGCCATCCCCTCAACCCACCGGCCAAGGCTTGAAGCCACCGGCCCCTTTTTCTTGCCATCGGCCAAAAATGTTGGTCGATTGGCACTATGTTTGGTCGGTCGGCCACCTATTTTGGCCAATCGGCCATATTTCCTGGTCGACCCCTTTTCATCTGCTTTTCGCAGATATTTTGTGCCAGCTGGAACAGCTGGCATACACAATTCCTCCCTTCTATACACGTGTATGGAGGGATTTGAGCCTTGTTTAGCTTCCCTTGGAAGCTTTGTAAAATGGTTTTGTTATAAAAGAAGGGCCTCCCCTCCCTTTCCAGGGGTTGAACAATCTGATATGTAGCTTATATATCCCTCTCTCTCTCTCTATCTCATTCTCTCTCTATATTTGTGTGTGTAATAGTGTTCTAAAGGGTGTTTTGTTCTTAGTTTTGCATTAAGGCACCTAGTGTTACACTATACTTCGGTTGTGGAGGTGCTACGGGGTTGATCTCAGAGTTTTTGAGTTGGTTTTGGTCAAAAGAGGGTGCTAGAGTTAGTGTTCTTGAAGTGTTCTTCATGGGTGAGAACTACCTTCTTTATTCCCCTTTCTTGCACTAGCTTTTAGCCTATCTTGCATGCTGTTTTGAGCTTAGTGTATAACTGATAAAAGTTCTGTATTTTCATGCTTAAGATGTTTGTTTAAGGTTGCTTTTGGGTTGGGGGTTGTTTACACCCTCCTAGGCCTTGTTTGGCCTCTTTTTGTGCCTTTCTCTTTGGGCTTTGGAACCCCCTTATTTCAACCTTCTCACCACTGCAATCCAGTGGATTTTCAGTAGTGGAGAAGTGGTTTCGAAGTCATGTATAGGGGAGGGATACCCCTCTCTCTTTGAGTCTCATTTGCTTCCATTTAGGGATCATAAAGGTAGCATGTTTGCTTAGCTTTAGTTGGCTCCATTCCAAAGGTTTTTTGGTGTTATTTGGTCATATTATATCTCTTTTTTTGGTCGGATTGGTAGTCCATTGCATGCATCATACACTTGCCTTGCAATCCCCTCATTTGCCTAAACATGCATCATGCATTTAGACCACCGTGCTTGCATATTTTAGGTTGACTTCATGAAGCTTTTAGTCATGTTTCATCATGTTTAAGCTCTGTTGGTGTTGATTTGGTCATGCTTTTCATGCTTTGTATAGCTACCATGCATTTTGGCTTGTTGGCTTTGGGTGTGTGGGTCATGAGCATGCCTTATTTGGGTTATTTAAGTGATTTGGAATCACTTATCATGCCATTTCAGTCCATGTTCCATGCTTGTACACTTACATTTGTCATCCTCTTGATGTTTTGAAGAGTTGTTGTTTTGTGCTCCAAGTTTGGACCATTGCATATGCCTCTATGATTAGGTCTTTGACATGCCTTCTCATTAGGTTTTGGGGCTTATTTTGGCGTATTATAACTCTGATTTTATCGGCCTAAGTCATGCCGTGTTCGGTTGTAAGAGGTGTGGTGCATTTGCCCTTTTGGGTCTTGTATGCGCCTTGTTTTGGGCTCGCCTTTATAATATATTTTAGCCTCATTCCATATGTATATTGGCTTCATTTTGGTCTACCTTGGGATTGTTTTGGGTCACCTTGCCCCTTTGGGGCTTGGTTGACATAGTCATGGTTCAAGTCTCTTGGTTAGCTTTGAACTTTAACTCCATTAGCATGCCATGTTTGTATTGTGTAGTCAATTTGGCATCATTCTTCATGTGATTTTAGAGCTTATTGTAATGCCATGTTCTCATATTTATCACATCTCGCTCATGTTTAAAGGTTGTGCATTGTGGCCTAAGTGATGGACCAATATATGTGCATGTTTGTCTTGCATTTCGGTGCCTTAGTTTCGGTATTTTGGCCACTGTTTTGGGGCATAGCTGAGGTCTCCCATTCCGGTTTAAGCCCATCCTTGTATATAGTTGCATGTTTGACATGTTGCATCTTGTTACATGCTTGCTAGTTTACACTTTGTTACATGCTTGTGCAAGTTGCATTGAGTAGGCACACTCATGTTACATTACATTATTTGTATACTTGCATTGTACCATGTTTGCATGCTTGGTATATCACATGATATTTAGCTAATTGCAATACACAACATTGTTGCATACTTGGCGTGCCCATGCTACATTAGTTTAACTTGCATGCTTAGGTTGCATTGCATCCGGCATACTTGCTACCTTAGTCTTGTGTGAATAATCGAGTCTCATTGCATTTGGCATGCTTAGGTCGCATCACATTGCATTTGGCATGCTTACATTGCATTACCTTGTATTGCATTTACATATTGCATCGTATTTAGCATACATGCATTACATGGTGTTTGGTTTGGGGTGTCAAACCAAACGTGAGGAATGAGGGACGTTCGTACTTAAAGTGACGAAACGTGCCTCAATCTTCGGTCGCCGTCACTCTTGATCCAACATGATAGAGTGCGTGGCATCCATTTGTTTTGTGCATCCATTTTATATTGATATGCACACTTGGCTCCTTCGGCCATCATGCGTTGAAATGCGTGATTGGTGGCCTGAGGTTCGAGAGCCACACTCCTTTGAGTTCATAGCATGATAGAGAGGGTGGTCGTGCACACATTGCTTTGAAAATGCCTTGTTATGCACTGTCTGTCCTCTGCTGCAGCAAAACAGGGTTTTGCAGGAATCATTGGCCGACCGACTACATCAAGTGCCGATCGACCAAAAATATCTGGCCGATAGTCATACAAATGGTCGATTACCATGTTTCAATGGCCGGTGGCCCTATCTACTGGTCGATGACCTCCCACAATGCTTAGGGAGCGGTTCAGAAGCAGTCTTGGGATTTGTGCAGCTTTTAGAGGCATGAAACAGTGTAAACAGAGGCGACAATGGGCATGGCAACGGGTTTCCGAGTGCGGCAAATCGAGCATGCATCATCCAATCATTTCAAGGCGAAGCTGCGGCGGCCTCTTTTAATTTCATACTTAGTTTATTCTATAACTAATTTGTTAATTAGATAAGGGTTTGTAATATTTAATTAGCTAGAGTAGTTAATCATTTACCTGTTTTTTATTATTCTTTCGGACCCTCCATCGAGAGGGCAAACTTTGTAATAAGTGTGCGTGTGTGTGACGCATGTCTTCCAACCCCACGTCTTTCTCCCTTTTTTAGGACATGTTTCAATTAGCATCTATATGTTCGCATGCTTGCATTCATTCATCTGTATTGCATGCACCGGGCTCGGCGCATCATGCTAACTGCATCGTATTTCAATTCCAAGTTGAATACATGTTATCTGTTGCATCTCATATGCCATCTTAGAATAGTCGAGCCTATTGTAGTTGCATTTTTGCATGTGTTGCATTAGGCATTTTAGCATAGTTAGAATTCATGCATGTTTTCTAATTAACTTTCTTTCTTTGGCTTGGAGTACTCGGTAAGTACTTATGCTTTAGCATCCTTGCATACGTGTGAGTGACTGCCATGATAGCATGCTTACCATGAGGCTATGTGCTTATATGATATAATTGCCTGAATGCTTGTGGGTGGAGGTTGGGTTATTTGAATTAGAATAATTCGTCGAAACCCGTGTTTTAGCCTACTTGCGAGTAGCAAAATTCAATCCATTTTCAAAAACAAACGGATATGCGATGCTTTGTTCCAAATTAGGCAATCCAGTCTATACTTGTATGCTGTGCGCGTCATATAGTAATTCTAGGCTAATAAAATCGGAATAAGAGCATATAATGTTTTCAAAACTCGATATCATGGTTAGTAGAGGCCGATCTTTGATCAGGCGAGCAGGGGTGCTCACGAAGTGACCTTCCCTAATCGTACCCAAGTTCTCGAGCCGAGGCAACTTTGGTGATGATGGACACGTGGCCTTAGGCAACGAGTCAGGGTTTCCTAAATTCCCCCAAAATAAATATTTAGGTGGCGACTCTGTATCTGGCAAAGCAGTCCATGTTTAGCACTTCTTTCTTAAAAATCAGTTTTCCAAAATGATTTGCCAGATTTAGACTCTTTGATGATTCATCGGTCTCGCATTGCACTTTGCGAGATTAGATTCAGAACCGTAACATTTGAGTCTGAACTATAGTAAGCCCCAATGAACAAAACGGGATTCCCTCCCGGGACGTTCGGGGACGTCTACAGTTTCTGGCGACTCTGCTGGGGACTTAGAGAACTTGACTCGAACTCATGATATCTTGTTTTGATTACACTTATGTGTTTCTTTGCATTGCATGTGCATTGGTGCGCCTAGGACACTGTGTTTGCCATTTGCTATTCCTAAACGGTTTGCCGGAGGCTCGTTTTGAGAAGCGTGCCATAAGACTGACCGGTTACGGGCTCTGCCACGATGGGAACACAAACCCCAGTTTTTACTAGGGCACCCTTTTTGACCAATCGACCTAGTGCATATTGGAATCCATAGTGACCATTCCAAACTAGGACAAGTTGCTTACCCGATTGTAGGTTGTTTGAAACCGCTGCATGCGTAGTGAAACCCTAGCTCTTGACAAAATAGGACAGGGAAACCCTATCCCAATGTAGGGGTGTTTTGGTTCTCACTTGTTTGCTATGTGCTTTTAGAATGTGCCTCTACAGGAATGCATGTATCAGTTTACAAGTTTGGGCATCAAGCCTGTGGGCACCAGTTCAGTATTTTGGGGAATCAGTTATCTACGGGTATCAAATTCAGTTTTGGGGGTAGTGATTTGGGAACGACAATCAGTGTTTGAGAACAGTCTATTTAGCTTATCAATTGTGTGTTGTTATACCCAACTGTGTGTTGTGTTTATTTAAGCCGTTATGTTGTCCGCTTTTCTGGTTGTTTATTTCCTTATTATTGCTTTATTTATCTTTTTGCTAGGTAGTTCAGCACAATTGCTTCAGACCAAGCAGATATCCCCCAAGCACTCTGGACTAAAGGTCGTCGACTCCATCGATCTGAGGATTTGGTAGACGGACAACCAGTGTTTCATTCTCTACCCCCGATTACCAAACGGAGGGCAGTTAGGCAGAGGATATCAGTTTAGCAGCCAGTTCAGAGGGCTTTGTCTACCCCACCTGAGTATAGTAGGAATCAGAGTCTTGTTTCTCCCGCAGAGAGGGAACATATACCGGCAGTACAGCTAGATCAGGGCAATATGGCAGGAATCGAAGAAATGATGCGCCAGCTCCCGGAGAACATGAGAATCATGCAGGAGGACGCTGTTCGTCAAGCAGAATTTTCCAAACAGCAGGCCGTCGTCATGGCCCAACAGGCAGAACTAATTACCCGGCTACAACAGCAAGCCGGAGCATCAGCTTCACACCAAGCTCCTCCCCCACCAAGGGTCCCACCACCCGAGGAGGCGGCGAATGTCCAGAATGTCTAACAGGATACAGACATCCCAACGGGGCCGGCTCCGCCCCCGATTCTACCTCAACTATCCAAGGCACCTACGCCCACCAATCAATCGGACTCTCCTTTTGAGTTCGAGGTGGACCCTACAGCGTTGAAGTTGAGCAAGCTTGAGAAGTTGTTCAAGAAATCCCAAGGGGTAAAGTCCATCCCAGACATTGAGGACGGGTATACCGACGCGGCTGTGACGCTGCCGGACCGGTTCAAGATGCCACAGATAGACCGCTTCGATGGGTCCAGGGATCCCATGGTGCATCTACGTCTGTTTTCGGACATACTAAGGCCGATGGGCCTCACCAGACTACAGAAGCTTTCATTGTTTGGCTGGACCTTGTCGGGTGTGGCTGCCATCTGGTACGCAAAATTGGAAGATGATGTCAAGCGGAACTGGGATGGGATGGCCGAGGCTTTCATTGCACAGTACTCCTATAACACGCAAATTGAGATTACCACCCGTGATCTCGAGACAACAAGGCAGGAGCCTAAGGAGAGTTTCTCTGAATTCGTAACTCGCTGGAAGGCCAAGGCCTCAATGATGACCACTAGGCCCACTGACAAGGATCAGATTCGGATGATTGTGCGCAATCTCTAACCCAAACTGATGCAGAAAATGATCGTGCTCCCTTTCCCTACCTTTTCAGATTTACATGAGATGGGGCTACAAATTGAGGATGCGATGAAACAGGGTCTGATTGACCAAGACAGAGAGCAACCTAGGAGAACCTTCAACCGCAACACCAATACAGGCACAAGCAATGCCGCAACTACCAGAGCTTCAGAAATAAGCATGGTCACCACCAATCCCCCAAGAAACCTTGCAGCTACGCCATTCACCGGTGCGTCTGGTAGTAGTTCGCAAACAGCCAGATACCCACCCAAAAACCAAAGAACTTTCACTCCACTATATATGTCTTTGTCCAAGGCTTTAGGAGTTTTGATTAGGAAAGGGCATTTAAAGCCCCTAGAGCCGCGGCCATTACCAGAAAACTCCCCCCCTCCCATAATCCAGCCAAGTACTGCACTTTCCACCAACAGCACGGTCATGACACCGATCAATACTTCCGATTACGTCATGAGATTCAAGATCTCATTGATAATAAGGTGATTGTGCCTCCAAAGAAACCTAATGTCATAACCAACCCTCTCCCACCATAAAACCAAGCTCCACCTCCTAAACGCATCAACTTTATCCAGACCGGGGTTATGTCATACGACCCCAGCATAGATATCACCCCATCTCACCTACCCAAGCCGGAGGTGTTCCTTCCCGACAGCACTGACTTGTGCATGTTGGACATCTCCCGAGCCCAATTTAAATCAATGGTGGTGACCATCGAAGATGGAACGGGGATGATTTCGGAGGAAAGTGGCATTGTTGATTCGAGGTCTGAGGAAATTGGGGACTTTGCTGAGGAAGTGTACAATCCGAGGGGCTATATTGTGTCAACGGGTCAAATTAGACCAAATGTGGAATTGCCGGTGGGGGCAGAAATTTGTGTGCTATGGGGGGGACGGATTTGATTAGAGGATAAATGATTTAGCAGTTCTGGAAGGGGACATCGCTGACCTCCAGATTTTCAACGAACAAGATCCGGGGGACATGACAGTCAACTGGTTCGATTTTGAGGAGTCAGTAGAGGTCACAGGGTGGCTTGACGACCAACCAGATATTGTCGAAGAATCTCAGCTGGAAAAGGGCCCGTCAGGGGCAAAGACATCAATTGTGGCCGGAAGGGCCGGGGATCAGAAGACATCGCCGGAGAGTGCCGGTGCTAAGAATTTCGCTCGGGACTTAGGCATTATGAATGCAGGAAATGTTGAGTAGGCTGTGTTGAAGCAGTTAGAACAAGAAGGGATCGAAGATTCCGAAAGAGCCAGAAAGGCTAAAGCTCCTGTGGGGGTTGAGAGTGCTGTGTGCACAAGAACAGAATGTACTGCAAGTACAGGAACGCAAGGCGCTGCGGGCACAGAGATTTTTGTAACGGAGCGGACAGGTATCTGTCGGCTTCCGATAGAATGTGGTGGGAGGACGATGATTTATGTCTTGTCCACACGGATGAGGACTGGGGAAGCAATCAACCGGATGATACCTGGTACATTGATGAAGTTGACCATATGACTAGGAGTGGGCGGTATTTCAAGCCCCCACATCTAGATCAACCAGAAGCGTCCGGGAAGGACAAGGAAGTGGAGAAACAAAAAGAGAAGCAACTCAAAGAAGAGGCCGTGCTGAAACAGTTGAAAAAGATATAAGCAGACATCTCTATCTGGGGACTACTTATGGCTTTACGTGTTCACAGACAGGCTGTTCTATCGGCCATGGACAAGGCTAAGCTCTCAATAGACACCACGCCTGAACAGCTAGTGGGATTGGTCTTCCCGGGAGGAGGTTCCCCGACGTTGACCTTTCCTGACAAAGAATTGCCGCCTGTGGGCGCGAATCATAACAAACTGCTCTACATCTCTGTGGAATGTAGAAGCAAATGGATACCGGTGGTTCTTGTCGACACGGGATCCGCCATTAATGTATGCCCGTCAAGGACGGCATATGCAATCGAGTTAAAGCCTGCGGACTTCGTGCCCACAGCCCAGGTGATAAGGGCATATGATAACACAAGTAGGGAGGTGATGGGGACTGTGAAAATTCAGACCCAGGTTGGTCTGGGACAACACGAGATCGACTTTCATGTCCTGGACGTTCCTGCAACCTTTAATCTACTTTTGGGGCGGCCGTGGTTGCACCAAGTAAAGGCAGTCTCTTTCACCTTGCACCAGATGTTGAAATACCCCCACGGGAAGGGGGTGGCTATTGTTTTTGGGAATTCGTCCATCCATCCGCCACCAGAAGTGTCTACACCAGTCTTGGAAATCGAGCACGGCACGGAGGATGTGTTCTTATCGGAGTTTACTCTGGCTGAGGCTCGAGTCATGCGAAACATCTTGGCTGTTGATGAGGGGGTGCATGTCAGCGCACAATCAATATACCTCATGAACAAGCTTCAACACATCCCCGGGATGGGATTGGGGAAGAGTGGCCGGAAGGGCCTTGCAGTATCGGCCGAAGTGCCGCACAACCCACATACCTTTGGCTTGGGTTATTTGCCCACCAAAGAGGATTGGGTGAGAAAAGGCAAGGAAATGGCTGGGAGAGCCAGAGCAAAGCGGGCGGGGAAGCCTTTTGAGTTAATGCACCGACCCATCCAGGGTACTCTGAACGGACGCTTCGTCCGGGAGGGGGAGGACTTTCCATTTTGTGGCTTCCCAGAGCCATGGTTGAATACCGAGAGGAGGCGCCTGCCAGGGTTTGAGATCTTCTTTGACCTGCAGTTATCCGAGGATGATGTTGCTGAGGAGCAGACAGACCCATCAGCTGAGGTTGAGCAGTGTAAAAATGTGGATTTCGAGAGCGCTGAAATTGAAATGGGGGTAGCACTGACTTGTCTGCTTTCAGATCCTCCGATCGTACAGAAGTGCTTGGGGGATAACTTCTCGGTGTCCATGATCGGGAATGAAACGGCTGCGGGCCTACCATCAAATATTTTGGATGCATCCATTGTACCCTCCTTCATCTGGCAATACGAGGAGGGATTTTTGTCAAGTCGCACCGGGTCAGGTAGTGAGCTGGAATCTGATTCCTCCGAATCTGTTGAGTCAGAATTAGGTTCCAGCTCGACTGAGTCTGAGTCCGGTATTCCTGGGGGTGATAACCCGGATGCCACAGTCCTATCTAGGTCATCTTTTTCTTTCTCTTTCTCTTTTGAGTCTGTTGTAATAGAAGAATCGGACGATTTGGAAATGCTTAATGATAATGGAATGGATGTGGTTTCTGAGTACTTTTCTGTGCCCTTGATTTATTGCATTAATCAGGACTTTCAAAATTTTGACGAAAACGACGGGGAAGAAATTCCTCCAGTTTTGCAACGCTTAATTGATCAAGAGCAGGAAAGATTTGTTAAACCTTTAGTTGATGAAATCACTACTGTTAATGTTGGTACTGAGAAAGACCCGCGGCTGGTCCAGATCGGGTCCACGTTGTCTTCGGAGGAACGCGAGCGCTTAGTCGCTTTATTAAAAGATTTCAAAGATGTTTTCGCGTGGTCCTACGAAGACATGCCTGGGATCAATCCTGAGATTGTACAGCACCGGATCCCTCTTGACCCCGAGGCCCGACCCGTTAAACAGAAACTCAGAAGGATTCACCCGGACTGGACCCTCAAGATTAAAGAAGAGGTCACCAAGCAAATTGACGCAGGGTTCCTGCTGGTATCCAAATACCCAACTTGGTTGGCCAACATTGTTCCGGTACCAAAGAAGGATGGCAGGATCCGGGTATGCGTGGATTTTAGGGATTTGAACATAGCCAGTCCGAAGGATGACTTTCCCTTGCCGCATATTGATGAGTTAGTGGACTTCATAACGGGGCATGCTTTGCTTTCGTTCATGGATGGATTCTCGGGCCATAATCAGATAGTGATGGCACCTGAAGACCGGGAGAAGACTGCTTTCACCACCTCGTGGGGGACTTACTGTTACAGGGTGATGCCATTTAGGTTGAAGAACGCTGGAGCTACATATCAACGGGCCGCGACCAGAATATTGCATGGCATGATCCACAAAGAGGTTGAGGTGTATGTAGACGACATGATTGCCAAGTCCAAAGATAGAGAGGGCCACTACACAGCCTTGCAAAAGTTCTTCCAAAGGATCAGAGAATTTCGATTGTGGCTGAATCCTCAGAAGTGCACGTTTGGTGTTACAGCAGGGAAAATGCTGGGGTTTCTGATTACATAGAGAGGTATCGAAGTCGACCCTTCCAAAATCAAGGCCATCTTAGAAATGCCACCACCAAGGACTGAAAAGGAGGTGAGAGGCTTTCTGGGTAAAGTGCAATTCATAAGACGGTTTATTTCAAAATTAACCTTGACTTGTGAACCACTTTTTGGTCTCCTGAAGAAAGGAAAGAAGTTCCAATGGGACGGCCGATGCCAAGCTGCTTTTGAACAGATCAAGGAATACTTACAAAACCCTCCCGCGTTGTCACCACCTGAGCCGGGAAAACTGTTGATTTTGTACCTTTCAGTGACTGAAATTGCGATGGGCTGCATGCTTGCGCAGGAATCAGAGGATAAGGTGGAGAGGGCTATCTACTATTTGAGCAAGAAGATGCTGGAGTATAAAACTCGCTACACATCGTTGGAAAAGGCTTGCTTTGCCTTGGTATGGGCTACCAGGAAGCTGTGGCACTACCTGTTAGCTCACTCTGTAATGTTGGTTTCAAGATTAGATCCCATCAAATATCTCTTCGAGAAACCGGCGCTTACAGGTAGGCTAGCTCGTTGGTTGCTGTTGCTTTCTGAATTCGATCTGAAATATGTGACGCGCAAGTCAGTCAAGGGAACAGCGGTAGCAGAGTTCTTAGCCGATCATCCAGTGGAAAGAGGTGAAGCAGTTGAGTACTTATTCCCAGATGAGGCCATTTTGCATATCGACGACGAGTTTTGGACGATGTATTTTGACGGAGCGTCAAATCAGTACGGGTATGGGGTAGGAGTGTTGTTGATAGCACCCGACAAGTCCCGCATCCCTCTAGCATTTAAGCTCCGGTTCAAAGTCTCGAACAATGAAGCAGAATATGAAGCATGCATTGCTGGTTTAGAAGCGGACCTAGAACTAGGGGCAAAACGGTTGGACGTCATCGGGGACTCAAACCTTGTTGTATCTCAAGCGAAAGGAGATTAGAAAGTCAAAGAAGAAAAGATGATAATGTATCACCAGACCTTGGACTTGTTAATTCCTCGGTTTGAGAAGCTGAACTTCGCTCATCTATTAAGAGAGAACAACAGGTTCGTAGATGCACTAGCAACTCTATCTTCCATGATAGACATTCTTTTTGGAGTCCGGATGCGTCCGATCATCATTGACTAGAAGTTTATGCCGGCTTATGAGTCGATTGCTGCCATATAAGAGGTTCAAGATGAGAACCCCTAGTATTACGATGTCTGGAACTTCTTGGAAAAAGAAGCGTATCCACCAGAGGCAAATGCCAAGGATAAAAGGGCAATCAGAAGAATGGCTGTTCAGTTCATTATCTGCGGAGATAAATTATACAAAAGAGGTCATTTGGGAATGCATAAGCTGTGTGTTGATGTCGAAGAATCGAAGCGCCCAATGGAGGCCATCCATGGAGGAGAGTGCGGAGCGCACATGAACGGGGTGATGCTAGCTCAGAAGATTCTCAGACAAGGTTACTATTGGTCCACCATGGAGGAGGATTGTATCGGCTTTGTTCGGCGATGCCACAAATGTCAGATCCATGCAAACCGTATGAACATCCCGCCGTCGAAGCTGTATAATATGACTTCGCCATGGCCATTTTCAATTTGGGGAATCGATGTGATCGGGGCTGTCACTCCGAAGGGGTCTAATGGGCATGAGTTTATTCTGGTCGCGATAAATTATTTCACAAAGTGGGTTGAGGCCCAATCTTATGCGGTGTTGAAGGCTTCACATGTTGCGAAGTTCATTAGAAACAACATTATCTGTCGCTACGGAGTCCCGAACGAGATTATTTCAGATAACGGTTCCCATTTCAAGAAGGAAGTGATTGACTTGTTGGAAAAATACAATGTGGCTTTTCATAAGTCGTCGACATATCAGCCGCAGACTAATGGAGCAGTTGAGGCTGCCAACAAGAACATCAAACACATTTTGCAGAAGATGGTGGAAACCTACCGGGACTGGCCAGATATGTTGCCATTTGCTCTGTGGGGCTACCGGACTTCGATTAGAACTTCCACTGGAGTGACTCCGTATTCATTAGTTTATGGGATGGAGGCTGTTCTACCTATCGAGATTGAAGTTCCTTCATTGAGAGTGCTGGCTGAGTGTCAGATAGTCGAAGCAGATTGGCAGCAGAGCAGATTTGAAGAACTCATGCTCTTTGATGAAAGAAGATTGAAAGCACTATACCATGTTCAAGGCTATCAGCGCAGAATTGCCAAGGCTTTCAACAAGAAAGTTAAGTCCAGGAATCTGAAAGAAGGAGGTTTGGTGCTCAAAGACAACTGAGCTCCCATCCACGACCCTAGGGGCAAGTTCAGACCCAATTGGACTGGTCCTTACATCATTAAGTCTATCTGGTCAGGTGGAGCTGTTGTTCTGATGGACTTAGATGGCCTAGAGTTCTCACAGCCGATCAATATGGACAAGTTGAAGAAATATTACCCTTGAGTGGCTCGCTAGGCCGAAAACCTGAAAGGGCGATCTAGGCAAAAGTTAGAGCATGAAAAATTTGAAATTATAAAAACTGAGCTCGCAAGGTTGAAAACCCGCAAAGGGCGGCCTTGGCAAAAGTTAGAGCGTAAAAGGAGAGTGAAAATACTCGAGTGAACCTAAGCCGAACTACGTAAGGCTTGATTCCCATATTTGGGATACGTAGGCAACTTCATCCTGAAGTCCAGCCATAAACCTTTCCCCGATCAACTCTGTCCATTTGATCATCTCGTTCATCTTTGTCTATTTAGCATTCAAGAGCTTCGGTTGTTATCTCCAGTGTAGTGCTACTCAGACTAGGGGCAACTTTCCAGTTGATGAGATCCTGGGTTGTGCGTTTCAGTGACAGATCTCAGGCGTGCCCAGTTCTGATCTATATCGAAAATGGTTTTGAAAAGTTTTAATAAAAGTTGATTTCGCTCAAATTAATCTTTTTATGACTTAGACCATTTTTGGACCAAAGCGGAAAATTTTCAGTACCCACAACCTTCAATTTTATTGATTTCAATACAGAGTCCTTCTGCTCTTGCATACAAATTAAAATTGCTTTTGGTTACATTCATAAAGAAAACTTGAAGGTACTAATAAAGCAATAAATCCGGGGCATAGCTAAGTCAGGTGTTCCTGCGCCCCCTCCCAGAGCTGGTCGAAGCTTCTGACGCCAAAGTGGGCCCAATCTATGCCTCTTCATTGAACTAATCTATGCACTCATCAGACAAAGTGCAACTGAAAGTGGGAGCGGGGGCCAGGAGTTCTCTCGTTCTCCATACTGTGGCATACCGAGCAAGCTGTGCGCCTCAGATTGGGAATGCAGCTGGGTATTCTATCCCCTCTGCCGGGCAAATCTGGTCATGGCCGAATTGGCGCTGGAACCGGAAAAGAAAGTAGAACATGCAATGTATCAGGCCAATCAACTGAATCCCAGTCTGTCGGGACATACTGTAGCTCATTGCCGGTAGATTGAGCTAAGGACAACGCCAAGCAATACGGTCTGCGAACAAGCTGCACATCCAGTCGAACCACCATCCCTCATCAAGGGCATCGACCAGACGTTGTCGGAAGAAATAGCCGCGAGCTGAGTATGCCGGGCAAGAGTCCACAACCTGCAACTTATCCATCAACCACACTTGGGGAGGGATGAAAAATGAGAGATTAAAGAATAGCGAGATGTACGATGAGAGAAAAGTGAGGAAAGGGCTTTGTGAGAAAAATCGAGCGTGAGGGCCGAGCGATGTGAGCAATATATATATGTGAGATGGGGTGGGAAACATTACCTGCAGCAGTAGTGGACTCCCCGCAAATCTGGTCGTCTCTCGGCGATGAAAAGCATCCAAGCCCATCAATGTCTCGGCCAATGACATGGCAATACAGCTTTTGCCTTCCCTTAAGCCTTGGACAACCTCGATCAACCGGACGCTAGATCCTCCGGAGCTTGAGGCAAGCAAGAAACGAGATAGCATGCATAAACAAAGGGCATGTCGCCGAAAACTTTGCCAATGATGGTCACCACGGTCGCCGGCATCGGAAAACCGACACATCGAACTCGAAATATCCAGCATTCCGTCACAGATCAAGGACCGAGCGTCGTGCATAGTCAGCCCATACATTCGTCCTAAGGCTTGGGCGTGGCCGAAGCGGAGTTGGGGCAAAATTTCTTTGTTGCGCTCGGATTCCATCAGAGCTTGAAAGTCTTCAAAAGGTAGGACATATCTCTTGCCCGCCAAAGCTAAAGACATGTGTTACCGGATTCCAAAACCTTGCCGTGGCATTGAGGAATGGAAGATGTAGCGGAGTGCGACTCAGCGTGAATAGTGCATTTATGCCGAAACCTTGGAAATTCAGCTTTTCCGAGCCATCTAAGTTGGCAATCCAATTTGCAAGATTTTGGGCAAGAAACTCTTCCATTTGGTGCAAACCAGTGTTGAAATGAAGAAAACCACGAAGCTGGGGATTTTGTAGAAGATAAGATGCGAGTGGGAGACAGGTGGCAGCATTCTGGTGGTCCTTGTCATTTTTGGCCAGTCGACCAAAAATAATGCCGGTCGACCACCATTTTGGCCAGTTGGCTTGTTATTATGACCGATGGCCATTTATTGTGGCCGATAGCCTCCTCCTTTGGCCGATGGTCTTCCCTTTTATCCTCAAGACTGCCTGTTTGCTGAGTATGCTGAAAAATTATGACTAGTTCCATTACCAGTGCCTCGGGTGATGATTTTGCGAAGTCACACCTGTTTGCTTATCGAGTTGTTGTACATTTGTTTATCGAGTTGTATTTCATCCTCTTTAAGTCTTTGTTTGCTTATCGAGTTTTATTTACACTTGATTAACTTGTTAAGGTCACTGTTTTGCTTATCGAGTTGTTTTGTCGTTAGTCGGTTCACTACCGGATTATTACGGTGCAAGTGCTTAAATTTCAAAACAAAGTTCAATCTCGTGTACATTGTTATGTAATTTGATGCGATGCGATGCGATGTATAGAATGTACAAATGCAAAACTTTTTCAACAAAAAGCTTGTTTCATTCCATCATCTCTTCAAGTACACAGTTCTGAGAAAACAAAAACCTGCCTGAGGCGGTGCAATGTGCTCAAACTACCAATAAAAAGAAAAGTAAAACAAAAAAGGAAAAGAGGAAGAAAAGCAGCAGATGTCTGAATCGGCATCAATCATCTCAAGCACAGGGATCCGTCCGAATCCTCTTCCTGGACGAAAGAGTGGTTGAACGAGCGCACTAGAATAAGCGCACTCGCTACGCATCTTTCTTTGAACAATGTCTCGTCTTGTCTTGGTTGCATCTCAATATCGCGAATAGCATGCCTTCACCATACTTATGCTGAACATTATTTATTCCTTGCTTTACACATTGCATGCGTTGTCGCGTTATACTTTACTTGTATGTGTTCAAGTTCCTATACACATTGCATGCGTTGTCGCGTTATGCTTTACTTATACGTGTTCAAGTTCCTATACACATTGCATGCGTTGTCGCGTTATGCTTTACTTGTATGTGTTCAAGTTCCTATACACATTGCATGCGTTGTTGCGTTATGCTTTACTTATGTGTTCAAGTTCCTATAACACATTGCATGCGTTGTCGCGTTATACTTTACTTATATGTGTTCAATTTCCTATAACACATTGCATGCTGTAGACACCCCATTTTTGACCACCTTTAAGACTTGGACGCGACTGATGGTTTCGGAAGATGTGCAGGGCAAAGGTTCAATTTCTTCGGCAAAGAGAGAGAGTCAAATTTCAACTCCATACCCCTTTTTGGACCAAAACGATCTTGATCAAAAGATTTTAGTCTTAAAACCCTCTCTTTCAAAACATTTTTGAAATAAAGTTTCTGCGATGTTCCAAGGCTCGCATTTTGTCAAAAATTGCGCTTTTCGGTAAACCGAGCAAGGACAAAGTGGAAATGAATGAAAAAGAGATGAAATCTTTGAAAAATCTTTCAAAACACCTTACTTAGGGGTTTGAAGTTGAAGAAAAGAAGAGAAGAGGGAAGAAATCCAGTCGGAGGAGAAAATGGGCATGAACCGTTAAAAGAAAGTCGAGCAGCCCTCGCCGAATTGGGCCTATTCATTTGGATACTTGGAATCAAACTATGAGGCTACCACCGTTGGAAAGCTTACTCCCGGGGCTTCATTTTTCACTCAAGAATCTCCTAAATTCAATTCCGGACGGGGGAGATATGGTTGATTGAAGTAGGGCATGACTCCGGTTGGACCGAAATCTGCGCGGCTTTACGGAAACTGGCATAACTTTTTCCACAGGAGGAATTTTAATTCAAGGTTTGCGCCATTGGAAAGCTAACTTCCAGGGCTTCAATTTGGGCACTTGAATAGCCACCATTGGACTTCCCAATCACCCACCGGCCACTTTTCTTCCCGGCAGCCTTTTTTTTTTTGTCCTGAAAGTAGCTGGCCGGCCACCTATTTGCTGAAATGACTTTTTTGCCCTTTTAAACTAGCCGGCCATGCCCCCCTTCCCAAGTGTGTCCTAGAAGTGAATTTTGTTTTCCAATACACCCATGTCCGAGGGTTTGGCCATTTTGGGGGGAAACTTGGTTTGTTTTCCCCCCCTTTTTTTCCCCCTCTTTTCCACCCCTTTTGCTTATATATACAGCCCCTCCCCTTCAGATTTTAGGGTTACAAAATTTGTTTTGAGAGCCTTGCATCAATTCTCCCTCTCTCTCTACTCTAAGCCTCAAAACCCTTAAGCTCTTACATCCATTTCTACATCACCACCTAGCACTACACTACCACTTCCATTTCCAGCAGCTTGGAACTCTTCTCAGAGGCTAGGAGGCACCATTTTTCAGTCCAAGAGGCAGCCAAGGCTTGGTCTCCAAGGGTAAGCACCATTTCCCCATTTTCTAGCTCATTTTTGTACCATTTCTTAGCCCTCTTTTCTTGTTGTTTTGAGCTCCGACCAAAATTGAAAGTAGCATTTTTTTGAGCTCTATTTCATCTTTCATTGAGGGTCTTACCCTGTTTGGGACCCCCATCTTGCACTTGCTTCATTACCCCTTTGTATGCCATAATCTTGCATAGTATTTTTGGCCTATGTGTAATTTGTTTTGGAGCATGATGTAAACTGTAGATAGGCTTATTTTGAGCCCTTATTCAACATTGAAGAAGGGCTCACCACTGTTTGGGACCTCCATATATCACTTGCCATTGTACCCCTCTTTGGTCCCCATTTTTGCATGATTTATTAGCTTATTGAGCTCCTGTTTTTGGACCTTGGTCCGAACTGAAAAGAGGCTTATTTTGACCCCCTCTTCATGTTTCATTAAGAGTCTATGGCTGTTTGAGATACCCTTTGTATACTTCATGTTATAGCTCTCTTGGTGCCCTTATTTTGCATAGCATTTTGAGCATACTTGTGTCTGTTTTTGGGGTTTGTCATAAACTGTAATACATCATATTTTTGGCCCCTCTTCAATATTGTAGAAGGCCCCTTCCCTGTTTGGGGCCAGCATTTGTGAGTTGCTTCATTGCCCCTCTCTTTTTGGCCAATTTTGCATGCTAGTTTAGGCCCATTTTTACTCACTGTTTGGCCTTACTTAAAACTGAAAACATGCTTTTTTTGGGGCTGCCTTGCTTCTTTCTTTACACTTCATGTTCAAATTATGCATGCATTGCATAGCTATAAGCCATTCCATGCGCCAAGCTTCATGTTTCGGGATTCGTTCCATGCATCGGGTATCATTTTGCCATGACTCGGGGCTGTTTTGCATCTCATTTTGCCTCTGAAATTTGCATGCTTGTATGCCATATTCCATGTCTTGCCATGTCTTGTTAGAGTGGCATTTTGGTGCCTTAGGGTCGATCCTCGGTTTGCGTACACGCGTGCACGTATTTCGAGTTGTCTCATTTTCATCTTATGGCCTCCTATGTGGGTGTGGCTGAGGTCCACTTGTGTTGGTGTAAACCCATTGTGCATTGTGTATGCCATTTCGTCTCATAGCATTGTGTATGCTAGGTCGTATGTCAGAGCATTATGTATGCCACATTACATCGTGCATCGTGTATGTCATTTCATAGCATTGTGCATGTTAGGTTGTATATTAGTCACATTCATGCATGTCATGCATATTGCATTGTGTTTGGGATAGGAGTTAGCCCGAGCACGGGAAACGAGGTACGTTTCGTACTCCAAGTGACGTAACGTGTTTCAATTCCCCAGTCGCCGACATTCCGGATTACCCATGATAGAGTTTAGGTTTTGTTGTGTTTTCATGTGCATTCATTTCATATTAAGTCGTGCAATTCGACTCCTCGGCCATTATGCATTGAGATGCGTGATTGGTGGCACGAGGATCGAGACATGCATACATATATGAAAATACATTGCTATGCCCCTTTCCTGCTCTCTGTTGTAGCAAATCAAGAATTAGCAGCCTTCCAGAGCTTGGCGCGCTTTCCAAGAATAATTGCAAAACAGAGGCTAATTGGGGCATCCCAGTGGATTTCCGCGCAAGGCAGCCCAAACATACATCATTCATCAGAGTCAAGGCAGTCCCTGGCTTGCATGCAAGTTTATAGCTTTCCTAGATTAATTTGTAAATTAATTAGGATTTTTGTATTTATTGGAACTGTATTATTTATTCATTTGGGACTGTATATTATTCTTTCGGACCCTCTATGCGAGGGCATAATTGTAATAAGTGTGCGTGAGTGTGATGTATGTCTTCCAACCCCACGTCTTTCTTCCCTTTTATTTACCAGCTTATGATGGTTAGATTAGGGCATATCTCAATTAGCATACAGTATGATAGCATGTTTGCATTCATTCATCTGTTTTGGATGCACCGGGCTCGGCGCATCATACTAACTGCATTGTATTTCAATTCCAAATTGAATACTTGTTAGCTGTAGCATTCCATATGCCATGTTTAGAATAGCCGAGCCTGCTATAGTTGCATTTTGCATGTGTTGCATTAGGCATTTCAGCATATTTAGGATCATGCATAGATTTCTAATTAGCTTCTGTTTTGGCTTGGAGTACTCGGTAAGTTTTATGCTTTAGCATCCTTGCATGTGTGTGAGTGACTGCCATAAATAGCATGCTTACCATGAGGCTATATGCTTATGTGATATAACTGCTTGAATGCCTGTGGGTGGAGGTTGGGTTATTTGGATTGGAACAATTCATCAAATGTTTGTTTTAAGCCCACTAGACAGTGGCAAAATCATGTTTTCTAAGCCCACCCGAGGGTGGCAAAATCCGCATTTTAAGCCTACTTGCGAGTAGCAAACCATTTTCACAAACAAACATGAAGTGTTTTGTTCCAATTCAGACGACTCAGTCTATACTTGTATGCTGTGCGCATCACATAGTAACCTAGGCTAATAACCGGAATAAGAACACACAATGTTTTCAAAAATAGATATCATGGTTAGTAGAGGCCGATCTTTGATCGGGCGAGCGGGGGTGCTCACGAAGTGACCTTCCCCAATCGTACCCAAGTTCCCGAGCCGAGGCAACTTTGGTGATGACAAACACGTGGCCTTTGGCACCGAGTCAGGGTTTCCTAAATTTCCCCATAAAAAATATTTAGGTGGCGACTCTGTATCTGGCAAAGCAGTCCATGTTTGGCACTTCTTTCAAAAAATCTATTTTCTCAAAAACGATTTGCCGGATTTGGACTCTTTGGTTCAAGATTTAGAACCGTGACGAAAATCGAGTCCTTGAACTGTAGTGAGCCCAAATGAACAGAACGGGACTTAACCCTCCCGGGGCGTTCGGGGACGTCTACACATGCGTTGTCGCGTTAAACTTTACTTATATGTGTTCAAGTTCCTATACACATTGCATGCGTTGTCGCGTTATGCTTTACTTATATGTGTTCAAGTTCCTATACACATTGCATGTGTTGTCGCGTTATGCTTTACTGATATGTGTTCAAGTTCTTATACACATTGTACATGTTGTTGCATGTGCTTTACTTATATGTGTTCAAGTTCCTATACACATTGTACATGTTGTCGCATGCGTTTTACTTATGTGTGTTCAAGTTTCTATACACATTGCATGCGTTGTCGCGTTATACTTTACTTATATGTGTTCAAGTTCCTATACACTTTGCATGCGTTGTCGCGTTATGCTTTACTTATATGTGTTCAAGTTTCTATACACATTGTACATGTTGTCACATGTGCTTTACTTATATGTGTTCAAGTTCCTATACACATTGTACATGTTGTCGCATGTGCTTTACTTATATGTGTTCAAGTTCCTATACACATTGTACATGTTGTCGCATGTGCTTTACTTATATGTGTTCAAGTTTCTTTTTATTGCACATTGTACACGTTGTCGCGTGTACTTTACTTACATGTGTTCATAATTATCTTCACCTTCACACATTGTATGCGTTGTCGCACATGCTTTACTTACATGTGTTTATTCACTACTCGGTTTGCATTGTTATGCACCACTCGGCTTGCGTTGTCGTGCGTGCCCTCCTTGCATTGTTTTGCATCCAATCCACATTGTTATGCGTCGTCCTTGGGTTACATTGTCTTGCATCCTCCCACTGGCATTGTCTCGCACGTCGCTTGCATTGTTATGCACACTTCACCTGCGTTGTCACGCACTTCTCACTTGCATTGCTATGCATGTTTCTAACAATGTTGTACCTGTTAAGTCCCCTTTCTTTTTCAGGCACGATATTTTATGTACGGTTCATTTGAAGCTGGCACGACCGGATGAACCACACAGGTATTGTATTCTCCACGTGAGACGTAGCGAGAATTAAATAATTCTCTTACATTCTTTCTGTATTGTAATGTAGTTAGATTTGTGTTCCGCCTGCTTAAATTGTTGCATTTATTGCATGTATTTGCTTCATTATAGCATCCTTTGCATGATCATAAGTTATGCTGGGCTTGGTCCATTGTCTTGCATTTTGCCCCTGCCCTCAGGTGCATATCTTTATCTGTAGCTTGTATGCTTGTCTAAGTCTTCGGCCTTGTCAAAAATGGGTCGTCTTTGGGTTTTGACACTCACTCCCGTCATTGTTATGACTTTCGAGTTCTGTCAAAGAGGGGCAATTGTAGACACCCCATTTTTGACCATCCTCAAGACTTGGATGTCACCGTTTGAACACTCGGTGATCATCTATGTTTGTGTTCATCTTGAGTTCTCGGAGGTTTCGGTCGCGCGCCTTGCCTCAAGACCTCTCGACTTGTTTGTTTTGTACTTGGTTGTGCATAAACACTTGTGTTTTTGCTCATAAGGGAAGAGGATGGCTTGTTGGCCATCCCCTCAACCCACCGGCCAAGGCTTGAAGCCACCAGCCCCTTTTTTTTTGCCTTCGGCCAAAAATGTTGGCCGATCGGCATTATGTTTGGTCGGTCGGCCACCTATTTTGGCCAATCGGTCATATTTCCCGGTCGACCCTTTTTCATCTGCTTTTGGCAGATATTTTGTGCCAGCTGGAACAGGTGGCACACACAATTCCTCCCCTCCATACACGTGTATGGAGGGATTTGAGCCTTGTTTAGCTTCCCTTGGAAGCTTTGTAAAAAGGTTTTGTTATAAAAGGAGGGCCTCCCCTCCATTTCCAGGGGTTGAACAATCTGATATATAGCTTATATAACCCTCTCTCTCTCTATATATATTTGTGTGTGTAATAGTGTTCTAAAGGGTGTTTTGTTCTTAGTTTTGCACTAAGGCACCTAATGTTACACTATACTTCGGTTGTGGAGGTGCTAAGGGGTTGATCTCAGAGTTTTTGAGTTGGTTTTAGTCAAAAGAGGGTGCTGGAGTTGGTGTTCTTGAAGTGTTCTTCAAGGGTGAGAACTACCTTCTTTATTCCCCTTTCTTGCACTAGATTTTAGCCTATCTTGCATGCTGTTTTGAGCTTAGTGTATAACTGATAAAAGTTCTGTATTTTCATGCTTAAGATGTTTGTTTAAGGTTGCTTTTGGGTTGGGGGTTTTTTACACCCTCTTAGGCCTTGTTTGGCCTCTTTTTGTGACTTTGTCTTTGGGCTTTGGAACCCCCTTATTTCGACCTTCTCACCACTGAAATCTAGAGG
>CM069910.1:68470214-68613790 GCA_036172215.1 Camellia granthamiana | reverse complement strand
CCCTCTCTTTCTTTAGACTTGACAATCATGTCGTCCAGATACACCTCAACCTCTTTGTGGATCATATCATGTAGTATCGTGGTCGCGGCCCGTTGATATGTAGCTCCAGCGTTCTTCAACCCAAACGGCATTACCCGGTAGCAGTATGTTCCCCACGGGGTGGTGAATGCAGTCTTTTCCCGGTCTTCGGGTGCCATCACTATCTGATTGTATCCTGAGAAGCCATCCATAAATGAGAGCAAAGCATGCCCTGCTGTGAAATCTACCAGCTCATCGATGTGCGGCAAGGGAAAGTCGTCCTTCGGACTAGCTCTGTTCAGATCTCTGAAGTCTACACACACCCGGATCCTGCCATCTTTCTTCGGCACCGGCACAATGTTGGCCAACCAAGTCGGGTATTCGGATACCAGCAGGAAGCCTGCGTCGATTTGCTTGGTGACCTCTTCTTTGATCTTGAGAGCCCAGTCCGGGCGGATCCTTCTGAGCTTCTGCTTGACAGGTCGGGCCTCGGGGTCAAGGGGGATCCGATGCTGTACAATCTCAGGATCGATTCCAGGCATGTCTTCGTAGGACCACGCGAAAACATCTTTGAAATCTTTTAATAAAGCGACTAAGCGCTCGCGTTCCTCCGAAGACAACGTGGACCCGATCTGGACCAGCCGCGGGTCCTCCTCAGTACCAATGTTCACGGTAGTGATTTTGTCCACTAGGGGTTTAACAAACCTCTCCTGCTCCTGTTCAATTAAACGTTGTAAAACCGGAGGAACTTCGTCCTCTTCGTTTTCATCAAAATTTTGAAAGTCTGAATTAATGCAATAAATTAGGGGTACAGAAAAGTACTCGGAAACCACAGATAGTTCATTCTCATTAGGCACATCCAAATCGTCCGATTCATTGGTTACAACAGACTCAAATGAAAAGGAAAAAGACGACCTGGACAAGACTGTGGCATCCGGGTTAACATTCCTCGGATCACCAGACTCAGACTCAGTCGAGCTGGAACCTGATTCCGACTCACAAGACTCTGTGGAATCAGATTCCGGCTCACTACCTGACCCGGTGCTGCTGGACAGAAATCCCTCCTCGTATTGCCAGGTGAGGGAGGGTGCGATGGATGCATCCAAGATAGCTGCTGGTCGGCTCGCAGCCGTTTCATTCCCAATCATGGAAACCACAAAGTTATCCCCCAAGCACTCTTGGTCGATCGGAGGATCAGAGAGGAGACATGCCAGTGCTACCCCCATTTCAAATTCAATGCCCTCAGGATCCACTGCTTTATACTGCTCAACCTCAGCTGGTGGGTCTATCTGCTCTGCGGCAACGTCATCCCCGGATAGTTGCAGGTCGAAAAAGATCTCGAAGCCTGGCACGCGCTTCTTCTCCGCGTTCAGCCACAGCTCTGGGAAGCCGCAAAATGGAAAGTCCTCCCCCTCCCGGACGAAGCGTCCGTTCAGGGTACCCTGAATGGGCCTATGCATTAAATCAAAAGGCTTCCCAGCCTGTTTTGCTCTGGCTCTGCCGGCCATTTCCTTACCTTTTCTCACCCAGTCCTCTTTGGTGGGCAGATAACCCAGTCCAAAGGTATGCGGGTTATGTGGCACTTCAGCCAACGCTGCGACTCCTTTCCTGCCGCTTCTTCCCAATCCCATCCCGGGGATATGTTGTAGTTTGTTCATGAGGTAGACGGATTGAGCACTGACGTACACACCTTCATTCACAGCCATAATGTTTTGCACCACCCAGGCCTCAGCCAAAGTAAATCCCGATATAAACACGTCCTCCATGCCGTGTTCAATCTCTAAGACTGGCGTAGATATCTCCGGAGGGGGATGGATTGATGAGTTCCCAAACACAATGGCTACTCCCTTTCCATAGGGGTATTTCACCATTTGATGTAGAGTGGATGAGACGGCCTTTACCTGATGCAACCAGGGTCGCCCCAAAAGCATGTTAAAGGATGCAGGGACCTCCAAGACATGAAAATCTACCTCATGTTGTCCAGGCCCAATCTTGGTTTGGATTTTTACTGTCCCTAGGACATCCCTACTTGTATTGTCGTAGGCTTTGATTACTTGAGTGGTCGGTGTGAAGTCTGCGGGCTTCAACCCGATTGCATACGCCGTTCTGGCTGGGCAGACATTGATAGCGGACCCGGTATCAACAAGTACCACCGGAATCCATTTGTCCCTGCATTCTACAGAGATGTAGAGGGGTCTGTTATGATCCACGCCCTCAGGCGGCAGCTCCTTGTCTGAAAAGGTCAATGCCGGGGAACCTCCTCCCGGAAAAACCAGCCCAACCAGCTGCTCTGGTGTAGTTTCGATGGAGAGTTTGGCCTTGTCCATAGCAGATAGGACAGCCTGTCTATGTACCCTTGAAGCCATAAGCAGTCCCCAAATGGAGATGTCTGCTTGTATTTTCTTTAACTGCCTTAGTACAGCCTCTTCTTCAATTTGCTTCTCTCTCTGTTTCTCCGCCTCTTTATCTTTCCCCGGTGCTTCGGGTTGATCAAGGTGTGGGGGCTTGAAATACCGCCCACTTCTAGTCATATGGTCTACCTCTTCGATGTACCAGGTGCTGTCTGGTTGGCCACCCGCCCAATCTTCGTCTGTGTGGGCGAGATACAAGTCGTCATCTTCCCACCACATCCCATTAGCATCTAACAGGCACCTGTCTGGTTCGGGCATGTTTGCACTCTCAGCATTTTCATTCCACATGCTCACAGCATGTCCTGCCCTCGTGCTTGCAGCACTTTCAACCTCTTCATGGTTCTTTGCTTTTCGGATCCTCTCAGAATCCCACTTCTTTTCTTGTTCCTCCAGCGTTAATTGTTCGGTTTTCAAAATGTCTTGATCCCGAGCGGAATTCTTTGTACCGGCGCTCTCCGGCAATTCGATCTGACTCTCGGCCCTTCCAGCCACAAATGGTACTTTTGCCCCTGCCGGGCCTTGCTCTAATTGAAATTCCACGATGTCTGGCTGATCATCTAACCACCCAGTAACTTCCGCTGACTCCCCGTATTCAAACCAGTTGATAGTTGCATCCGTTGATTCTTGGTCGTTGAAAAATTGGAGGTTGGCAAAGTCCTGTTCCATTGTAGTCAGATCATCTGCCCCTTGTTCAGGTCTGTCCCCCCGGATCATGCACAGTTCAGTCTTCTCTGGCAACCCCACACTCAGCTTAGGCTGGCCCATTGACAAGATATATTCACTCGGATCATAAGCTCTTCCAGCTAGATTCCCAGACTGTTCGATCCCAGACTCAACAGTTCTGCTCTCCTCGGAAGCCTGCCCCGTTCCATTTTCGGTGATCACCACCTTTGGCTCAGATTGGGTTGTGAAGGTGTCCAACACGCACAAGTCAGTGCAGTCAGGAAGGATCACCACCGGCTTGGGTAGGTGGGAGGGAGTAATATAGATACTGGGATCGTAGGAAACGACCCCAGTTTGGATGAGGTTTACTCTTTTGGGCGGTGGATCTTGGTTATGTGTGGGGAGTGGGTTGGTTGTGACGTTGGGTCTCTCGGGAGGTAGAATGATGTTCTTGTCAATGAGGTCCTGAATCTCATGACGCAGCCGGAAACATTGGTCTGTGTCATGGCCATGCTGCTGGTGGTATGTGCAATACTTGGCTGGGTTGTGGGAAGGGGGGAGTGGATTTGGTGGAGGTCTCGGTTCCAGGGGTTTCAGATGCCCCTTTCTGACTAGAACCCCGAGGACTTTAGACAAGGGCATATATAGTGGGGAGAAGGTTCGTTGGCCTCTGGATTGGTATCTTGAGGCTTGGTTACTGCTCCCGGATATATTAGAAAAGGGTGTGGCCGCTGCGGGCCTTGGTTGGGGAGGGGGAGTGGTGGTGACCATACCGACCTCTGAAGTCCTTGTGTTGGCGGAGCCACTCGGGCCCGCATTGTTATTACGGTTGAATGTTCTTCGGGGCTGCTCCCGATCCTGATCGATCAATCCTTGCTTCATCGCATCTTCGATCTGTACCCCCATCTCGTGTAAATCTGAGAAGGTGGGGAAAGGGAGTACGATCATTTTCTGCATTAACTTAGGTTGGAGATTGCGCACAATCATCCGGATTTGATCTTTATCAGTTGGCCTTAAGGTCATCATCGATGCCTTTGCTCTCCACCGAGTTACAAAATCAGAGAAAGTCTCTTTTTGTTCCTGCCTCGTCGTTTCGAGATCACGTGTTGTAATCTCGATCTGAGTATTATATGAATATTGTGCAACGAAGGCCTCGGCTAGCTCATCCCAATTTCTCTTCACATCATCTTCCAATTTTGCGTACCAGATGGCCGCAACCCCTGACAAAGTTCTGCCAAATAAAGAAAGCTTTTGCGGTCGGGTTAGGCCCATCGGCCTCAAGACGTCTGAAAATAGCCGGAGATGGACCATAGGATCCCCTGATCCGTCAAAACGATCAATCTGCGGCATCTTAAATCTGTCCGGCAGTGTCACGGCCACGTCAGTGTAGCCGTCTTCAATATCTGGGATGGCCTTCACCCCCTGTGATTTCTTGAAGAGCTTTTCCAATTTGCTCAATTTCAGAGCTGTCTGGTCTACCTCGAACTCAAATGGAGAGTCCGGGTGATTAGGTGTAAGATTCTTGGACAGTTGCGGCGGAAGCGGGGGCGGAGCCAGCCCCGTTGGAAGACTCGTGTCCTCTTGAGTGTTTTGGAAGTTTGGCGGAGCGTTCTGTGGATTTAGGGGGGTATTCTGGGTGTTCTGGGTATTCTGAGGATTCGGAGGGGCATTCTGAGGATTTAGCAGGGTATTCTGGCCAGTGGGTGCCTGCTCAGGCAGTGGAGCCGCTGGTGGAGGGGGAATCTGATGCGCCCCTAGTGGAGGAGGGACCTGGTGTGAAGCAGATGCTGCATTCTGCTGTTGTAATCTGGTGATCAGCTCAGACTGCTGGGCCATGACAGCGGCCTGCTGTTTAGAAAATTCCGCCTGGCGGATAGCATCATCTTGCATTGGTTTCATGCTCTCATTCATCTGGCGCATCATCGCCTCCATTGTTGGTGTAGTCTATTGTTCCATCTGAATACCCGGCAAGTGTATCTCTATAGCAGAAACAGAAATCTCAACCCGACTGTCTGTCACTAAAGTGGACTGCTGTTCCGGTGATCCGTGCTCTGATACACTACGCCTCCTCTGCCTTCTTCTGGTGACTGGGGGTAATGAGTAGAACACCGGATGTCCGTCAACTAGATCCTCGGATCGGTTGAGTCGGCGACCTCGTGTCCAAAGTGCTTGGGGAGTATCGACTGGTTCGGAAGCAATCGTGCCAAAAAAAAACTGCCCTAGCAAAAAGATAATAAAGCAAAAGGAAATAAATGACCAGAAAAACGGGCAGCACAACAGCTTAAATTAAATACACACAACACACAGTCGGGCATACAACACGCAGTTTGATAAGCTGGAAATACACTGTCCTCAACCACTGATCACTGTTCCTGTATCACTGTTCCTCTAAACTGAATCCGATATCCGCAGACAACTGATTCTCAGATACTGACTGATGCCCGCAGGCCTGACGCCCAAACTCAACTGATACATGCATTCCCTGTAGAGACGTACTCTAGCAAGCACATAACAGATAAGTGAGAGCCAAAACACCACCATGTTGGGGTAGGGTTTCCCTGTCCTATTTTGTCAGGAACTAGAGTTTCACTACGCACGGAGCGGCTTCAAACAACCTATAAACGGGTAAGCAACCTGTCCTAGTTTGGAATGGTCACTATGGATCCGAATATGCACTAGGTCGAATGGTCAAAAAGGGTGCCCCGGTAAAACCGGGGTTTGTGTTCCCATGCTGTCAGAGCCCAGAGCCGATCAGCCTTACGGACATGACTTGACAAGACAAGCCTCCGGCGAATCGTTCGGGAATGGCATATGGCAAACACGGTGTCCTAGGGGCACCAATGCAAATGCAATGCAAAGAAACACACAAGTGTAGTCAAAACCAGATATCATGAGTTCGAGTCAAGTTCTCTAAATCCCCAGCGGAGTCGCCAGAAACTGTAGACGTCCCCGAACGCATCCCGGGGAAAAGGAGTGCGAGTCCCCCCCCCTCGTTCTGGTTCGATATTGGGTCACTACAGTTCGAAGGACTCAAATGTCACGGTTCTTAATCTTGAACCAAAGAGTCCAAATCCGGCAAATCGTTTTGAGAAAAAAAACAGATTTTTGAAAGAAGTGCCAAACATGGACTGCTTTGCCAGATAACAGAGCCGCCACCTAAATATTTTTTAAATGGGAAATTTAGGAAACCCTAACTCGGTGCCAAAGGCCACGTGTCCGTCATCACCAAAGTTGGCTCGGGAACTTGGGTACGATTGGGGAAGGTCACATCGTGAGCACCCCCGCTCGCCCGGTCAAAGACCGGCCTCTACTAACCATGATATCTGCTTTTGAAAACATTGTATGCTCTTATTCCGGTTATTAGCCTAGGTTACTATGTGATGCTCGCAGCAAACAAGTATAGACTGGGCCGTCTGAATTGGAACAAAACATTTCATGTTTGTTTGTTTGAAAATGGTGTGATGGTGCTACCCGCAGGTAGGCTAAAATGCGGATTTGCCACCCTCAGGTGGGCTTAGAAAATAGTGATGTTGCCACTATCTAGTGAGCTTAAAACAAACAGTCAATGCATTGTCCCAATTCAAATAACTCAACCTCCACCCACAGGCATTCAAGGCAGTTATATCACATAAGTATATAGCCTCATGGCAAGCATGCTATCATGGCAACACTCACACGCATGCAAGGATGCTAAAGCATAAAACTTACCGAGTACTCCAAGCCAGAACAGGAACCGGTTAGAAATCATGCATGAATCCTAAATATGCTAAAATGCCTAATGCAACACATGCAAAATGCAACTATAGCAGGCTCGGCTATTCTAAACATGGTATGTGAAATGCTACAACTAACATGTATTCAACTTGGAATTGAAATACGATGCAGTTTGTATGATGCGCCGAGCCCGGTGCATGCAAAACAGATGAATGATGCAAACATGCTGTCATACTGTATGCTAATTGAAATATGCCTTAATCTACCATCATAAGCAGATAAATAAAAGGGAGAAAGAAATGGGGGTTGGAAGACATACATCACACACACCCACACTTATTACAGCATTGCCCTCGCGCAGAGGGTCCGAATAAATAATACAGTCCGAATAAAAGAATAATACAGTCCGAAATAATACAGATTCCTAATTAATTGACAAATTAACTAAGAAAAACTGTAAACTGGCATGCAAGCCAGGGGCTGCCTCGATTCTGATGAATGATATATGCTGGGCTGCCTTGCGCGGAAATCCACTGGGATGCCCCAATTAGCCTCTGTTTGCAATGTTTCTCGAAATGCGTGCCAAGTCCCGGAAAGTTACTGATTCTTCATTTTGCTGCAACAGAGAGCAGGAAAGGGGCATAGCAATGTATTTCACAAATATATGCATGCCTCGATCCTCGTGCCACCAATCACGCATACCGATGCATGATGGCCGAGGAGCCGAATTGCACAACTCAATATAGGATGAATGCACATGAATGCTACAACAAAACCTAACTCCATCATGGGTAATCCGGAGTGTCGGTGACTTGGGAATTGAGACCCGTTCCGTCACTCGGAGTACGAAACGTGCCTCGTTTCCCGTGCCCGGGCTAACTCCTATCCCGAACACGATGCAATATGCATGATATGCATGAATGCAACCTAAGATACAACCTAGTATGCACAATGCAGATGAAAATGAGATGCCTCGAAACGCGTGCACACGGGCACGGGAACCGAGGTAATGCATGAATGCAATCTAAGATACAACCTAGTATGCACTATGCTGGTGAAAACGAGATGCCTCGAAATGCGTGCACACAGGCACGCAAACCGAGGTAATGACACACGCGATATAATGAGACTAAAAATGGCATGACAATGTAATATGGGCTTATACCAACATGAGTGAGCCTCAGCCACACTCACACAGGAGGCCAATAGATGAAAAGTGAAGTGCCTCGAAATGCGTGCACACGGGCACGCAAACCGAGGCAATAGCATTCGGAATGCAATGATGCTAAAATGACATACAAAATGCAAAATGGACTTACACTAACATGAATGAGCCTCAGCTATACTCACATAAGAAGCCGTCGGATAAAAATGAAGTGCCTCGAAATGCGTGCATACAGGCACGCAAGCCGAGGCAATGGTACTAAAGCATGAAATGGCACTCCAAATGCAAATTGGGCTTACACTAACATGAGAGGGCCTCAGCCACACTCACATAAGATGCCGTCGGATAAAAAAGAAGTGCCTCGAAATGCGTGCACACGGGCACGCAAACCGAGGCAGTGGCATACGCAATGCAAATGACATGGAAAATGCAAATTGGGCTTACACTAACATGAGAGGGCCTCAGCCACACTCACATAAGAGGCCTAGAGATGAAAATGAGATGCCTCGAAATGTGTGCACGCGGGCACGCGAACCGAGGCAATGTCATACGAAATGAAATGACATACATAATGCAAATTGGGCTTACACTAACATGAGAGGGCCTCAGCCACACTCACATAAGAGGCCGAGAGATGAAAATGAAGTGCCTCGAAATGCGTGCACACGGGCACGCAAACCGAGACGATGGCATAAATCATGAAAATGGTATACAAATGAGATGTGGCATATGGCATATGGAAAATGCAAATTTCAACCGCCAAAATAATGCAAAAACAGCCCCCGAATTATAGCAAAATTACACCCGATGCCCGAAATGCTATGCTAAGCACCCGAAATGACTTGCAGCTATGCCTAACATGCACAATATGGATATGAAGTGTAAAAACAGATGCTAGGCAGTCCCTAAACTAGCATTTTTCCAGTACAAAGCAGGGCCAAACAACAGCCACAAGTATGGCAAAGTAACATGCAAAAATGGGGGAAAAGAGGGGAACAATGAAACAAGTGATATGTACAATGCCCAAACTGAAAAAAACAGTTCTACAACATTAAAGAGGGACTAAAAATATGCACATTTACAAGAGATGACATTCCCCAATTCAGTATGTAGATATGCTCAAAATAGCATGCAAAATATGAGCCAACAAAGGCTATAACATGAGGTATCAAAAGGATGCACCAAACAGCCTAAGACCCTTAACAAAACATGAAGAATGAGTTATTTTAAGACTCGTTCAAAGCCTGATGAAGGCTCAAAAACAGAAGCATGATGAGCTAGCAAGGCATGCAAAAATAAGGGGGTATAAAAGGGTATAACATGAAGTACCAAAAGTATTCACCAAATAGCATAAGACCCTTAACAAAACATGACAAGAAGGCAAAAATAAGGCTCTTTTCAGGCCTGATGAAGGCTGAAATCAGAAGCCAAATAAGCTTAAAAAAGACATGCAAAATGGGGCCAAAGAGAGGTACAAAGAGAGGCCATACATGGAGGCCCCAAACAAGATTGATCCCTTCTACAATGTTGTAGAGGGACCTAAAATAAGCTCAATCTCAGTTAATGGCATGCTCAAAATCAGACTTCAAATAGGCTGAAGAAACCATGCAATTTTACGGTAAATTGGAAGAATTACAAAACAAGTGCATGATGGAACCACCAAACATGGTTGAGCCCTTCTTCAATGTTGAAGAGGGGCTCAAAAGAGGCCAACTCACAGTTTATATCAGGCTCTAAAATGAATCACTCATAATCCAAACAAAGCATGCAAAATATTGGCACAAAGAGTGATATTGAAAGAGGTGCATCATAGAGGTGCCAAACAAGGTTGAGCCCTTCTAAAATGTTGTAGAGGGGCTCAAAATAAGCCTAAAATCAGTAGGGTTCGGAGCCCAAAACAGAGAGCAAGTAGGGTAAAGAATTGATGCAAAAATGTGCTCAAAAGGGGGAGATAGTGACTTACCCTTGAAGATCAAGCTTTTGTTGCTTCTTGGCTTCAATTTGTTGCTTCTTAGCCTCTGAAAAATCCTCCTTTGCTGCTGGAATGGAGGTGGTGATGGTGAAGCTTAGGGTTGATGAACAAGTGGGCTAGAAACTTGAAGGTTTTTAGAGCTTTTGGAGAGGGAAATGGAGGCAATGGGAGATATGCTCTTGAGAAGAAAGTTGCTAACCCTAACAAAGAAGGAGGTCAGCCCCTTAAATGGGCAAAAAAGGGGTGTAAAAGGAAGGGAAATGCATCCAAGCTTTCCCTCCCAAAATATCCCTCGGAGGCAAAAGATATTTGGAAAAACAGCTGGACAGTTGTAAAGTGGTCAAAAGCAGGAAGCAGGCCGGCCAGGTGCTTTTCTTGAAGATGGCCGGCCGGCCACTCCACTGGTCGGCCAGCCACTCCCCATGGCCGGCCGGCCATGGCCAAAAATGAAGTGAACAATTAATGGCCGGCCACCATATTTTGGTGTCCTCCCAGGTGTGTAGAACAAGACCCCATGGTTAGAATTTGTCAACTCTGAAACAGGAGGCACAACATTCAACTTGAAAGAGAGGCTCAAAAATGAAAATAACAATTACTGGCCGACCACCACCTTTTAGGGTCCTCCCATGTCCCCTCATCACAAATATGTAGTCTCGGCTCGAAGAAAATATCCCTAGGGTGTTCAACATTAGCCCGGAAGTGAGCAAAACGGACGCCGGAGGAGCGAAACTGGTTTTCTGAGACAATTGCTGTCCTCCCACCCTCCAGTGATCTTCCTGGTGCTAAAACAGAGGTACCTGCCAAAATTGAACAAAAACTAATGCAAAATGAATGCTCGGGGCCCAAATCACGCAGTTCGGGGTCCCGAAAATAGGCGGTAAGCACCGAAAGTGGCATTCGACCACGAAGTGGGTCTCTCAGGCCTCAGTGTCCCTCACAAGGGAGTAAATGAGATGCATGCCAAAAACCGGAGAAATCGAGATGGATGGTTGGGCGGTCCCGAACCGAGGCACACAGCCTGACGGCTCCGAAAACTGGGAACCGGGCTCCGAAATGGGCAAAATGGCCTACGGCCACGAAATGTAGCCCACGGCCACTGAGAGATGGTCTACGGGACCTCTCCCTCCCCTCAGGAAAAGAAACAGAGAAAACCGAGTCTGGTTCGCAAACCGAGACAAGGCACAGAAGAGAGTTCGGGAGTCCGAAGGCAGGGCGCACGGTCGCGACTCTGAGACTTCTGAACGAGCACGATATGCAACATCACCGAGCGCTCAATCGGTGACGTCTGAGTCTTAAGGTCGGTCAAAAATGGGGTGTCTACAGTTGCCCCTCTTTGACAGAACTCGGAAGTCAAGAAGTGATGGGAGTGAATGTCAAAGCCTAGAGACGATCCATTTTTGACAAGGCCGAAGACTTAGACAATCATACAAGATGAACAGATATGTGCCCGCAGGCGCGCCCGCAGGCAAAGGGGCAAAAGTGCAAAATGACATGCGCAGAGCCAGGTAACTATGTAAATGCAGCAAGCTGTAATGAAGCAAGTATTGACAAATAGATGCAACAGTTTTAAGCAGGAATGCAAAGCAACAACTACATTTCATGCAGTTAGGAATGCGGAGAATCATTCAATTCTCGTCGCGTCTCACACGAAGAAGATACGATACCTGTGCGATTCGTCTGGTCGCACCAGCCTCAAATGAGCCGTACATACAATATCGTGCCTGCAAAAGAGAGAAATTCAACAAGAACAATATGCTAACAATATATATTCAATGCGATTCCTATGATTCGAAAAGTTTGACACACACAGTGTCAGTGAGTGAATGCATCGCAATGTAAGAAAAGATAATGCGTGACAACGCATGTTTAAGCACAGAAGTATGGTACACCAAGAAATAATGCATGACAATGCAAAATGTTCATGAGAATGCGAGTTAGGTGCATAATAATGCAAAACGAGCACAAATCGGGGGGTGCCCGTTTGTTGCGCAACAACGAGTTGGGAAACGCGCATTTCGGCGAAGGCAACTTGATCGCAGTCTCTGATTCACCTCCTGGAGAGATTATAATGTGTTTAAAAAGGATACACTCTGATTTTGACGAATGATGATGAGACACATGTCAGAAACTGCAGTTGAAGTTCCGGTGGAGTAATTCGGTGCCAGAAAGCGCACTTTTCTTGAACTTTTTCGGGGTCCCGGGAACTCCGATTTTCCTCAAAATTTGCAGAGAGGTAGGGGAGGGTGTGGGGACCACCACCGGCCAGGTGGTTACCCTTGGAGAAGCCACCGGCCAGGGGCAAAAAAGTAAATGGCCGGCCAGCCAGAAAAGGGTGGCCGGCCGGGCCACCTGCCCAAAAGCAGGGGCATTTTGGTCATTTTGGTTATTTCTATATATAGGCTCATCCAATGCCTCCGAAATCACTCCCCCAAGTGTGAAATTCTCTCCTCTTGCTTCCTAAGCCATTTTCTCCTTCAGATCTGCATTTTATACGCGCCCTCCGGCCTTCCACACAAGTTGTTTTCGCGAAATCTTCCAGTTTTAAGCACTTTGAGCCGACTAAATTTTGATTTCGGGGCTTCTCTTCTCATTTTCACCACTTGAGGTAATTTTGTCTCAATATTTGGAAGATTTTCCCGGGAGTTGACTTTTGTTGACTTTTTCATTTCCGAGAGTTGACTTTTGTTGACTTTTTCCAATTTTGGCTCATTTTTGCTCCTTTTTGCTCTTTTTGCAGATTTCTCGAAATGGCGGGTCATTTTCCTCACGGTGGAGGTTTTCCGGGTGCCGGAGATGATTTTGACATCATGACATTGCCCCCGAGGGCTCGCCCTTTTATCCCCGATCGATACGCCCCACCGGCACATAGACTTCCACGGGCCATTTTCCGTCATTTCACTGAGTTCAATGATCGGGTACCCGGGGATCTTCTTCTGCGGGAGCCGGAGCAGCACCTCTCTCACGATGCACAAGGGGTATTTTACTTCATCTTCTGTATTTTCCGTGCATTTCATTCCTTTGCCATGCTTAGACACACAGTTTTAGCTTATGACATAGAACTTTGCTTGCAACTTGAACATGTGACTTAAACACTTGAATTTCTTGAACACTAGGCTCATTGATTGATCGTGAACACACGGCACACATTAGTTAGGAATTGAACACACAGCTCAAAGACTGATTTGTCGAACACACAGCCCAAAGTTGAAAACGAGTACACAGCACACACATGACTAAGAGTAGAACACATAGTCCTAACCCCGGTTTTCTGAACACACAGTCTAAGTTGAAAGTGAACACACAGCCCACGCTGATTAAGAGTAGAACACACAGCCCTAACCCCGGTTTTCTGAACACACAGCCCAAGTTGAAAGTGAACGCACAGCCCACACTGATTAAGAGTAGAACACACAGCCCTAACCCCGGTTTTCTGAACACACAGTCCAAGTTGAAAGTGAACACACAGCCCACACTGATTGAGAATAGAACACACAGCCCTAACTCAGATTTACTGAACACACAGCCCAGATAGAAAGTGAACACACAGCCCACACTGATTGAGAATAGAACACACAGCCCTAACTCAGATTTACTGAACACACAGCCCAGATTTGAAAGTGAACACACAGCCCACACTGAATAGGAATTGAACACGCAGCCCAAATACCAAATTTACTGAACACGCAGCCCAGATTTGAGGTGAACGCACAGCCCACTAATTAGGAATTGAACACGCAGCCCAAAACACAGATTTACTAAACACGCAGCCCAGATTTGAAGTGAACACACAGCCCACTGATTAGGAATTGAACACGCAGCCCAAAGCACGGATTTACTGAACACGCAGCCCAGATTTGAAGTGAACACACAGCCCACTGATTAGGAATTGAACACGCAGCCCAAAACACGGATTTACTGAACACGCAGCCCAGATTTGAAGTGAACACACAGCCCACTGATTAGGAATTGAACACGCAGCCCAAAACACAGATTTACTGAACACGCAGCCCAGATTTGAAGTGAACACACAGCCCACTGATTTGTACATAGCTCATTCATTTCATTTGCACACAGCTTGTTCATTTCAGTTTGCACACAGCTTGTATTTTCTTGCGTACTGAACACATGTATTCATTCTGAACGCAGGTTGGCTCTCGCACCGTGCGAGGGTATGGCTCCACCGCCCGCGAGGGAGTGGTATGCTGAGCTTCCGGAAGCTGTCCGGGATTTGGTTGACTCAGCAGGATTCGGAGCATTCTGCAGGGGGGTTATCACACTGTCATATCAGCAGGACATTGTTTGCTGCTTTGGCGGAGAAATGGTGGGACACCACCAATTCTTTCCATTTTTCTGCCACCCGGGGATATGACCATGACCCCACTAGACTTTGCTGTACTCACCGGCCTAGACGTAGGCGGTGGGCCCATTCCCTACGACGAGGATATGGGTGAATGGGAGGCTGCTTGGATGCATCTATTGGGGGCCCGCCCTCCTGTAGACAGAGCTTCCGGGAGGGTTCGGTATACTTGGTTCTCTTCCCATTTCCGGAGGCCAGAGATGGAGCCTGAGTCTCCCGAGGAGGTCGAGCAGTACACCCGAGGTTTCCTCATGTTCCTCTTCGGCACTACCCTGTTTGCTGATAGGGGAAACACTGTGGGGCTATATCTCTTGAGTGCCCTAGTAGACCTATCACAGGTCATTCAGTATGATTGGGGCGGCGCTGGCCTGGCTACCCTTTATTGTTACATGAGCGCAGTCTCTCGCACGCGGGGGGACTTACTCGGCGGCTACTGGAGAGCCTAGGAGGTACATTCTGTCCTCTTGATTTACATTTTTGCTCCTCATTACTTGTTCACTGCACACACGGCGCACTTTGCATTCTATATTCTGCCTTTAGCACCTTGTATTCACATTCCGCACTGCTTTTCTCAGCTATGGGTGTATGTGTATTTTCCCCACATTAGCTCCGGAGATGGAGGTAGTAGGACCTCTTATGACTCCGGTTTCATTGATGTTTGAGGGCGAGCACCTATCGAGGCCTCAAGAGACTCTCTTTTCTCTGCGACAGTATTTTGATACTGTGCGGACGACAGAGGTATTTCAGAACTCTCAGTTCCTTTCATTTTCATCTTTGATCTACTTTGTATATTCTTGATTTCTGATTGATTTGTACACTGGTTATCTGCAGATTACTTGGCAGCCCTGGGCAGTCTTCGGCGATGATTTGCAAAATCAGTACCCCGGAGGGTCGAGCAATTCCCAGTATAGGTACCTGCTCGAGGGACCAGTTGGTAGGGCGTGGTTCCTGAGGGAACGCTTCCTGCGCCAGGTGTGGGGGTATGATTTTCAGGACCCTCCCGCTGTGCCTCCAGCCACTATGCGGACTGCCGATAGGCTATCTACTGAGGAGGTCATTAGGGATATGCAGGGCACCGATGCTTTGCTATATCTCATTGAGGGAGACTACGCCACCTATCGCCGTATATATCTGATGCCCCCCTTGACGGGAGTGCGGGCTCCGCCACTGAGGCCCACTGGCGCACCATCTTCGAGTCGCGCTCGTGCTGCAGACATCCCTTCTTCTAGCAAGGCTGGTGCGTCTAGGGGTAGAGGTAGTTCGATTCCTCCGATCCCTCCGACTCTCGATCATCCTAGGTGGCCAGATATGCCGACCGAGTTGATGAGTTGGCAGTATGGGACTACTTCTCCGATTCCGATCCCTATAGAGCCTCCGATGCCTGGTCACGGATATGTCAGTGATCCTGACTCACCGCCGGTATGTTCCACCATTTTTCATTTATCACACAGACATTTTGGCAGTTGCTTATTTATTGATGACTTGAGCTTGTATCTGCAGCCACCTCAGGAGTACATAGATCAGATGCTCGGGATGGTGGCCTCACTTGAGGGGATGGTCCTGCGTAGAGAGGCGCAGATGTCCGTCATGGGCTTCCAGGTTCCCTTCATCTCTCTTGCATTTATCATATTTGTGATGACATGCTGGTTTTTAACATTCTATTGCACTGATAGGCTGTGTAGAACACATCTGGCACACACCCCACTCACATACTGTACTTGTACCTGCTTTTTATGTTTGAACTGATGTATTGCACTTTTCATTTTCAGATGCCTCCCGTATATGCTCCGGCGCGAGGCGGGCCACCAGGGCCTTCTCAGAGAGGTCGAGGTGCTAGACCTGCTCGAGGTACTGGGCCTCGAGGAGCTGGGCCATCCAGGCCTTACCGAGGAACTCGAGGAGCGGGGTCGTCTCGCAGACGCAGGGCACCCATTATCGAGGATGAGGAGGAGGAGGTCGCAGACCGTGAGTCAGAGACATCTCCTAGGGAGGGAGGCTCCGGTCTTGGTTCCGGAAGCGGGGGTGAGGCTGAGGGAGATCCGGAGGATGACAGCTCTGATCCGAATGGTGATGATGGTGCAGAGGTTGTCCCGCAGAAGAGGATGAGAGGGCCTCCTCATTCCCGTTCCCGAGGATACTTATGTTATTTCCTGCTTTATTTTACTTTTTGGCTAGTAGTTTGTAGCACTTTGCATATTATTAGGCAGTTTTATTTCCTGTAAAACTTGTACCTTTATTTTGTTGTAAAACATGATGGAATGAAACAGCTTTTTGAAAAGATGTTTGTATTTGAAATTCTTAGCATCGCATCGCATCATTTTGCACAAAAATGGACTTGAATGGAAATGTGCCTTGTGTATTTACCGGGTCAGGTAATGAACCGACGCAACAAATCAAAACAACTCGACTCACTAAGAAATAACAGAATCTTAGCAAGTTTACAACTTGATAAGCAAAATACAACAATGTTAACGACTCAATAGACAAGACTTAACAAAATTGTGTAACCAAAAAGTAACAATTCAAAACACAAAATGCGACAGCTCGACAAAACTTACAACTCGATAAACAAAACAACAACTCGATAAGCAAAATACAACAGAACAAACTTCGGACGGACAATCCGGATGATGGAACGCACCCGTAACTGAAAGAAATGGAGGCCTTCGACATTCCCGATGCATGAAAGTGCCTCAAACTTCCTTCCGGCGGGCAAAACAGGACCAACGCGCGGCCGAAAACATTTTGCATTTGGAGACTAGAGGGTGGCCGGCCTACTAGAATAGATGGCCGGCCGGCCACCTCCCCCGTAACCTCCAGAAATTTGACACGTGTCCTTTATATAGTGTTTTGCCCCTCTATAAAAGCCCCACCCTTGGACCTTATTCATTTCATCACCTTTCCTCACAAAAATAGAGGCATTTCTCGCAGAAAATCTCACATCTTGGATTTCTTCTTTAGATGGCTCGGAGAAGTTGAACTTCTGGGGTTTTGGCTTGAATGCACTGTTCACGCTGGGCCGGACTCTACTGCATCTTCCTTTCCTCTATGCCGCGGCAAGGTTTTGGAACCCGGTGACGCACGTCTTCAGCTTCGGAGGGCAAGAGGTATGTCCTACTTTTGAAGATTTTCAAGCCTTGATGGAATCCGAGCGAGGCGAGGAGATCTTGCCCCAGCTCAATTTTGGCTATGCCCAGACCTTAGGGCGGATGTGCGGACTCAATGCGCATGATGCTCGATCCCTGATTTGTGACGGAATGTTGGACATTCCGAGCCTGATTTACCGATTCTCTGATGCTGGTGACCGTAGCGACCACTATTGGCAAGGTTTCCGGCAGCATGCCCTCTGCTTGTGCCTACTATCTCATTTTCTGTTTGTCTCGGGCTCCGGAGGAGCTAGCATCCGTTTGATTGAAGTCGCCCAAGGTTTGAGAGAAGGAAAGAGTTGCATCGCCATGACTCTGGCCGAGACACTGATGGGCTTGGATGCTTTCCACTGCCGGGAGACAACCAGGTTTGCAGGGAGTCCACTACTGCTACAGGTAATGTTTCCCACCCAAGCTCACATGTATATTTGCTCACATCACTCGGCCCTCGGGCTCGTTTTTTCTCACAAAACCCTTATCTTACTTTTCTCTCATCGCACATCTCTCTATTCTTTATTCTCTCATTTTTCATCCCTCCCCAGATATGGTTGATGGATAAATTGCAAGTTGTGGATTCTTGCCCTGCTTATTCAGCCCGCGGCTACTTCTTTCGGCAACGCCTAGTCAATGCTCCGGATGAGGGATGGTGGTTTGAATGGATGTGCAACCTGTCGGCAGATCGCATTGCGTGGCGTTGTCCTTGGCTCAATCTCCCGGTAATGAGCTATAGCATGTCACGGCAGGTCGGGATTCGACTGATCGGTTTGACTCACTGTGTGTTCTATTTCCCATTCCGTATTCTGCGCCAGTTTGGCCATGATCAAACTTGCCCATCGGAGGGGATAGAGTATCCGGCTACATTCCCAGTTCGAGGCGCACAGCTGGCTCGGCAGACCGTAGCATGGAGAGTTAGAGAGCTTCTGGCCCCTGCCCTTACTTTTAGTTGCACTTTATCTGACGAGTGCTGGGATTGGCTCAACGAGGAAGCACAGGTTGGGCCTAGGCTGGCATCAGAGGCTTCAACTAGCTCTGGAAGGGGGCGCAGGGACACCTGACTGGACTATGCCCCAGATTTATTGCTTTATTAGTACTTTCAAGTTTTCTTTATGAGTGTAATAAAAAAGCAACTTCAATTGTATGCAAGAGCAGGAGAACTCTATTTTGAAATCAATGAAATTGAAGGTTGTGGTACTGAAAATTTTCCGCTTTGGTCCAAAAATGGTCTTAGTTGTGAAAAGATTAATTTTGAACAAAGTCAACTTTTATTAAAACTTTTCAAAACTATTTTCGATATGGATCAGAACTGGACACGCCTGAGATCTGTCACTAAGACGCACAACCCCGGATCCTAGCAACTGGAAAGTTGCCCCTAGTTTGAAATGGTACCGCAGCACTCCATTGCAACGGAAAGTTGCCCCTAGTTTGAATAGCACTATACCAGAGATTGCGATAAATGCTGATGAATAGAGATGACTGAGACGATCAAATGGACAAAGTTGATCGGGGAAAAGATTATGGCTGAACTTCAGGATGAAGCTGCCTACGTATCCCGAAGATGGGAATCAAGCCTTACGTAGTTCAGGCTCAGGTTCGCTCGGGTATTTTTACTCTCCTTTTGCGCTCTAACTTTTGCCAAGGCCGCCCTTTGCGGGTTTTCAACCTTGCGAGCTCAGTTTTTATATTTTCAAATTTTTTGTGCTCTGAGTTTTGCCTAGGTCGCCCTTTCGGGTTTTCGGCCTAGCGAGCCTCTCAGGGGTAGTATTTCTTCAACTTGTCCATGTTGATCGGTTGTGAGAACTCCAAGCCATCTAGATCCATCAGAACCACAGCCCCACCTGACCAGATTGACTTGATGATGTAGGGACCAGTCCAATTGGGTCTGAACTTGCCCCTTGGGTCGTGGATGGGAGCTCGGTTGTCCTTGAGCACCAAATCTCCTTCTTTCAAATTCCTGGACTTAACCTTCTTGTTAAAAGCCCGGGCGATTCTGCGTTGATAACCCTGAACATGGTACAGTGCCTTCAACCTTCTTTCATCAAAAAGCATGAGTTCCTCGAATCTATTCTGCTGCCAATCTGCCTCGGCTATTTGGCACTCGGCCAATACTCTCAACGACGGAACCTCAATCTCAATTGGTAGAACGGCCTCCATCCCATAGACTAATGAATACGGAGTCGCCCCTGTAGAAGTTCTGATTGAAGTCCGGTAGCCCCATAGAGCAAACGGCAGCTTATCTGGCCAGTCCCGGTAGCTTTCCACCATCTTCTGTAGTATGCGCTTGATATTCTTGTTGGCAGCCTCAACTGCTCCATTAGTTTGCGGCCGGTAGGTAGATGACTTATGAAAAGCCACATTGTATTTCTCCAACAAGTCAATTACCTCCTTCTTGAAGTGGGAACCGTTGTCCGAAACTATTTCATTTGGGACCCCCGTAGCGACAGATGATGTTGTTCCTGATGAATTTTGCAACATGCGAAGCCTTCAACACCGCATAAGACTGGGCCTCAACCCATTTTGTAAAGTAATCTATCGCTACGAGGATGAACTCATGCCCATTCGACCCCTTTGGCGTAACAGCCCCGATTACATCAATCCCCCAAACTGAAAAAGGCCATGGTGAAGTCATGTTGTACAGCTTCGACGGCGGGATGTTCATGCGGTTTGCATGGATCTGACATTTGTGGCATCGCCGAACAAAACCAATACAATCCTCCTCCATGGTGGACCAGTAATAACCCTGTCTGAGGATCTTCCTTGCCAGCATGACCCCATTCATGTGTGCTCCACATTCTCCTCCGTGGATGGCTTCCATCAGACGCTTTGACTCTTCTGCATCAACGCACAGTTTATGCATTCCCAGATGACCCCTTTTATACAGTTTACCCCCGCAGATGATGAACTGAACGGCCAATCTTCTTATTGCCCTTTTGTCTTTGGCATTTACCCCTGGCGGGTACGCTTCTTTCTCCAAGAAATTCCAGATATCGTGATACCAAGGGTGTTCGTCCTGAACTTCATCTATGGCTGCAATCGACTCATAGGCAGGTGCAAATTTCTGATCAATGATGACTGGACGCATCCGGATTCCAGTCGGGATGTCTATCATAGATGATAAAGTTGCTAAAGAATCTGCGAACCTGTTGTTCTCTCTCAGTAGATGAGTAAAACTTAACTTTTCAAACCGAGGAATCAGCAAGTCCAAGGTCTGGTGATACATCATCATATTTTCCTCTTTTACTTTCCAGTCTCCTTTAGCTTGAGACACAACAAGGTTCGAATCCCCAATGACATCCAGCCGTTTTGCCCCTAGTTCTAGGGCTGCTTCTAAACCAGCAATGCACGCCTCATATTCTGCTTCGTTGTTCGAGACTTTGAACCGGAGTTTGAAGGCTAGAGGGATACGGGAATTGTCGGGTGCTATCAGCAACACTCCTATCCCATACCCATGTTGATTTGACGCTCCGTCAAAGTACATCGTCCAAATTTCATCGTCGATATACAGAATTGCTTCATCTGGGAATAGATACTCAAATGCTTCATCCCCCTCAACCGGATGGTCGGCAAGGAACTCTGCTACCGCTCTTCTTTTGACTGACTTGCGGGTGACATATGTGAGATCAAATTCGGAGAGCAACAGCAACCGACGAGCTAGCCTACCCGTAAGTGCTAGTTTCTCGAAAAGATATTTGATGGGATCGAGACGTGAAACCAACATTACGGAGTGAGCTAACAAGTAGTGCCGCAGCTTCCTGGTAGCCCATACCAGAGCTAAGCAAGCCTTTTCCAACGGTGTATACCGGGTCTCATATTCTAGCATCTTTTTACTCAGATAGTAGATGGCCTTTTCCACCTTGTCTTCTGATTCTTGCGCGAGCATGCAGCCCATTGTAGTCTCAGTCACTGACAGATACAAAATCAACGGTTTCCCTGGTTCTGGCGGTGATAACACGGGCGGGTTCTGTAGATACTCTTTAATCTGTTCAAATGCAGCTTGACATCGGCCGTCCCATTGGAACTTCTTTCCTTTCTTCAGAAGACCAAAAAGTGATTCACAAGTCAAGGTTAGTTTTGAAATAAACCGTCTTATGAATTGCACTTTACCCAGAAAGCCGCGCACCTCCTTTTCAGTCCTTGGTGGTGGCATTTCTGAGATGGCCTTGATTTTGGAAGGGTCGACCTCGATGCCCCTTTGTGTAATCAAGAACCCCAGCATTTTTCCCGCTGTAACACCAAATGTACATTTTTGAGGGTTCAGCCGCAACCGGAATTCTTTGATCCTTTGGAAAAACTTATGCAAGGCGGTGTAGTGGCCCTCTCTTTCTTTAGACTTGACAATCATGTCGTCCACATACACCTCAACCTCTTTGTGGATCATATCATGTAGTATCGTGGTCGCGGCCCGTTGATATGTAGCTCCAGCGTTCTTCAACCCAAACGGCATTACCCGGTAGCAGTATGTTCCCCACGGGGTGGTGAATGCAGTCTTTTCCCGGTCTTCGGGTGCCATCACTATCTGATTGTATCCTGAGAAGCCATCCATAAATGAGAGCAAAGCATGCCCTGCTGTGAAATCTACCAGCTCATCGATGTGCAGCAAGGGAAAGTCGTCCTTCGGACTAGCTCTGTTCAGATCTCTGAAGTCTACACACACCCGGATCCTGCCATCTTTCTTCGGCACCAGCACAATGTTGGCCAACCAAGTCGGGTATTCGGATACCAGCAGGAAGCCTGCGTCGATTTGCTTGGTGACCTCTTCTTTGATCTTGAGAGCCCAGTCCGGGCGGATCCTTCTGAGCTTCTGCTTGACAGGTCGGGCCTCGGGGTCAAGGGGGATCCGATGCTGTACAATCTCAGGATCGATTCCAGGCATGTCTTCGTAGGACCACGCGAAAACATCTTTGAAATCTTTTAATAAAGCAACTAAGCGCTCGCGTTCCTCCGAAGACAACGTGGACCCGATCTGGACCAGCCGCGGGTCCTCCTCAGTACCAATGTTCACGGTAGTGATTTCGTCCACTAGGGGTTTAACAAACCTCTCCTGCTCCTGTTCAATTAAACGTTGTAAAACCGGAGGAACTTCGTCCTCTTCGTTTTCATCAAAATTTTGAAAGTCTGAATTAATGCAATAAATTAGGGGTACAGAAAAGTACTCGGAAACCACAGATAGTTCATTCTCATTAGGCACATCCAAATCGTCCGATTCATTGGTTACAACAGACTCAAATGAAAAGGAAAAAGACGACCTGGACAAGACTGTGGCATCCGGGTTAACATTCCTCGGATCACCAGACTTAGACTCAGTCGAGCTGGAACCTGATTCCGACTCACAAGACTCGGTGGAATCAGATTCCGGCTCACTACCTGACCCGGTGCTGCTGGATAGAAATCCCTCCTCGTATTGCCAGGTGAGGGAGGGTGCGATTGATGCATCCAAGATAGCTGCTGGTCGGCTTGCAGCCGTTTCATTCCCAATCATGGAAACCACAAAGTTATCCCCCAAGCACTCTTGGTCGATCGGAGGATCAGAGAGGAGACATGCCAGTGCTACCCCCATTTCAAATTCAATGCCCTCAGGATCCACTGCTTTATACTGCTCAACCTCAGCTGGTGGGTCTGTCTACTCTGCGGCAACGTCATCCCCGGATAGTTGCAGGTCGAAAAAGATCTCGAAGCCTGGCACGCGCTTCTTCTCCGCGTTCAGCCACGGCTCTGGGAAGCCGCAAAATGGAAAGTCCTCCCCCTCCCGGACGAAGCGTCCGTTCAGGGTACCCTGAATGGGCCTATGCATTAAATCAAAAGGCTTCCCAGCCTGTTTTGCTCTGGCTCTGCCGGCCATTTCCTTACCTTTTCTCACCCAGTCCTCTTTGGTGGGCAGATAACCCAGTCCAAAGGTATGCGGGTTATGTGGCACTTCGGCTAACGCTGCGACTCCTTTCCTGCCGCTTCTTCCCAATCCCATCCCGGGGATATGTTGTAGCTTGTTCATAAGGTAGACGGATTGAGCACTGACGTACACACCTTCATTCACAGCCATAATGTTTTGCACCACCCGGGCCTCAGCCAAAGTAAATCCCGATATAAACACGTCCTCCATGCCGTGTTCAATCTCTAAGACTGGCGTAGATATCTCCGGAGGGGGATGGATTGATGAGTTCCCAAACACAATGGCTACTCCCTTTCCATAGGGGTATTTCACCATTTGATGTAGAGTGGATGAGACGGCCTTTACCTGATGCAACCAGGGTCGCCCCAAAAGCATGTTAAAGGATGCAGGGACCTCCAAGACATGAAAATCTACCTCATGTTGTCCAGGCCCAATCTTGGTTTGGATTTTTACTGTCCCTAGGACATCCCTACTTGTATTGTCGTAGGCTCTGATTACTTGAGTGGTCGGTGTGAAGTCTGCGGGCTTCAACCCGATTGCATACGCCGTTCTGGCTGGGCAGACATTGATAGCGGACCCGGTATCAACAAGTACCACCGGAATCCATTTGTCCCTGCATTCTACAGAGATGTAGAGGGGTCTGTTATGATCCACGCCCTCAGGCGGCAGCTCCTTGTCTGAAAAGGTCAATGCCGGGGAACCTCCTCCCGGAAAAACCAGCCCAACTAGCTGCTCTGGTGTAGTTTCGATGGAGAGTTTGGCCTTGTCCATAGCAGATAGGACAGCCTGTCTATGTACCCTTGAAGCCATAAGCAGTCCCCAAATGGAGATGTCTGCTTGTATTTTCTTTAACTGCCTTAGTACAGCCTCTTCTTCAATTTGCTTCTCTCTCTGTTTCTCCGCCTCTTTATCTTTCCCCGGTGCTTCGGGTTGATCAAGGTGTGGGGGCTTGAAATACCGCCCACTTCTAGTCATATGGTCTACCTCTTCGAGGTACCAGGTGCTGTCTGGTTGGCCACCCGCCCAATCTTCGTCTGTGTGGGCGAGATACAAGTCGTCATCTTCCCACCACATCCCATTAGCATCTAACAGGCACCTGTCTGGTTCGGGCATGTTTGCACTCTCAGCATTTTCATTCCACATGCTCACAGCATGTCCTGCCCTCATGCTTGCAGCACTTTCAACCTCTTCATGGTTCTTTGCTTTTCGGATCCTCTCAGAATCCCACTTCTTTTCTTGTTCCTCCAGCGTTAATTGTTCGGTTTTCAAAATGTCTTGATCCCGAGTGGAATTCTTTGTACCGGCGCTCTCCGGCAATTCGATCTGACTCTCGGCCCTTCCGGCCACAAATGGTACTTTTGCCCCTGCCGGGCCTTGCTCTGATTGAAATTCCACGATGTCTGGCTGATCATCTAACCACCCAGTAACTTCCGCTGACTCCCCGTATTCAAACCAGTTGATAGTTGCATCCGCTGATTCTTGGTCGTTGAAAAATTGGAGGTTGGCGAAGTCCTGTTCCATTGTAGTCAGATCATCTGCCCCTTGTTCAGGTCTGTCCCCCCGGATCATGCACAGTTCAGTCTTCTCTGGCAACCCCACACTCAGCTTAGGCTGGCCCATTGACAAGATATATTCACTCGGATCATAAGCTCTTCCAGCTAGATTCCCAGACTGTTCGATCCCAGACTCAACAGTTCTGCTCTCCTCGGAAGCCTGCCCCGTTCCATTTTCGGTGATCACCACCTTTGGCTCAGATTGGGTTGTGAAGGTGTCCAACACGCACAAGTCAGTGCAGTCAGGAAGGATCACCTCCGGCTTGGGTAGGTGGGAGGGAGTAATATAGATACTGGGATCGTAGGAAACGACCCCAGTTTGGATGAGGTTTACTCTTTTGGGCGGTGGATCTTGGTTATGTGTGGGGAGTGGGTTGGTTGTGACGTTGGGTCTCTCGGGAGGTAGAATGATGTTCTTGTCAATGAGGTCCTGAATCTTATGACGCAGCCGGAAACATTGGTCTGTGTCATGGCCATGCTGCTGGTGGTATGTGCAATACTTGGCTGGGTTGTGGGAAGGGGGGAGTGGATTTGGTGGAGGTCTCGGTTCCAGGGGTTTCAGATGCCCCTTTCTGACTAGAACCCCGAGGACTTTAGACAAGGGCATATATAGTGGGGAGAAGGTTCGTTGGCCTCTGGATTGGTATCTTGAGGCTTGGTTACTGCTCCCGGATACATTAGAAAAGGGTGTGGCCGCTGCGGGCCTTGGTTGGGGAGGGGGAGTGGTGGTGACCATACCGACCTCTGAAGTCCTTGTGTTGGCGGAGCCACTCGGGCCCGCATTGTTATTACGGTTGAATGTTCTTCGGGGCTGCTCCCGATCCTGATCGATTAATCCTTGCTTCATCGCATCTTCGATCTGTACCCCCATCTCGTGTAAATCTGAGAAGGTGGGGAAAGGGAGTACGATCATTTTCTGCATTAACTTAGGTTGGAGATTGCGCACAATCATCCGGATTTGATCTTTATCAGTTGGCCTTAAGGTCATCATCGATGCCTTTGCTCTCCACCGAGTTACAAAATCAGAAAAAGTCTCTTTTTGTTCCTGCCTCGTCGTTTCGAGATCACGTGTTGTAATCTCGATCTGAGTATTATATGAATATTGTGCAACGAAGGCCTCGGCTAGCTCATCCCAATTTCTCTTCACATCATCTTCCAATTTTGCGTACCAGATGGCCGCAACCCCTGACAAAGTTCTGCCAAATAAAGAAAGCTTTTGCGGTCGGGTTAGGCCCATCGGCCTCAAGACGTCTGAAAATAGCCGGAGATGGACCATAGGATCCCCTGATCCGTCAAAACGATCAATCTGCGGCATCTTAAATCTGTCCGGCAGTGTCACGGCCACGTCAGTGTAGCCGTCTTCAATATCTGGGATGGCCTTCACCCCCTGTGATTTCTTGAAGAGCTTTTCCAATTTGCTCAATTTCAGAGCTGTCTGGTCTACCTCGAACTCAAATGGAGAGTCCGGGTGATTAGGTGTAAGATTCTTGGACAGTTGCGGCGGAAGCGGGGGCGGAGCCAGCCCCGTTGGAAGACTCGTGTCCTCTTGAGTGTTTTGGAAGTTTGGCGGAGCGTTCTGTGGATTTGGGGGGGTATTCTGGGTGTTCTGGGTATTCTGAGGATTCGGAGGGGCATTCTGAGGATTTAGCAGGGTATTCTGGCCAGTGGGTGCCTGCTCAGGCAGTGGAGCCGCTGGTGGAGGGGGAATCTGATGCGCCCCTAGTGGAGGAGGGACCTGGTGTGAAGCAGATGCTGCATTCTGCTGTTGTAATCTGGTGATCAGCTCTGACTGCTGGGCCATGACAGCGGCCTGCTGTTTAGAAAATTCCGCCTGGCGGATAGCATCATCTTGCATTTGTTTCATGCTCTCATTCATCTGGCGCATCATCGCCTCCATTGCTGGTGTAGTCTGTTGTTCCATCTGAACACCCGGCAAGTGTATCTCTATAGCAGAAACAGAAATCTCAACCCGACTGTCTGTCACTAAAGTGGACTGCTGTTCCGGTGATCCGTGCTCTGATACACTACGCCTCCTCTGCCTTCTTCTGGTGACTGGGGGTAATGAGTAGAACACCGGATGTCCGTCAACTAGATCCTCGGATCGGTTGAGTCGGCGACCTCGTGTCCAAAGTGCTTGGGGAGTATCGACTGGTTCGGAAGCAATCGTGCCAAAAAAAAAACTGCCCTAGCAAAAAGATAATAAAGCAAAAGGAAATAAATGACCAGAAAAACGGGCAGCACAACAGCTTAAATTAAATACACACAACACACAGTCGGGCATACAACACGCAGTTTGATAAGCTGGAAATACACTGTCCTCAACCACTGATCACTGTTCCTGTATCACTGTTCCTCTAAACTGAATCCGCTATCCGCAGACAACTGATTCTCAGATACTGACTGATGCCCGCAGGCCTGACGCCCAAACTCAACTGATACATGCATTCCCTGTAGAGACGCACTCTAGCAAGCACATAACAGATAAGTGAGAGCCAAAACACCCCTATGTTGGGGTAGGGTTTCCCTGTCCTATTTTGTCAGGAACTAGGGTTTCACTACGCACGCAGCGGCTTCACACAACCTATAAACGGGTAAGCAACCTGTCCTAGTTTGGAATGGTCACTATGGATCCGAATATGCACTAGGTCGAATGGTCAAAAAGGGTGCCCCGGTAAAACCGGGGTTTGTGTTCCCATGCTGTCAGAGCCTAGAGCCGATCAGCCTTACGGACATGACTTGACAAGACAAGCCTCCGGCAAATCGTTCGGGAATGGCATATGGCAAACACGGTGTCCTAGGCGCACCAATGCAAATGCAATGCAAAGAAACACACAAGTGTAGTCAAAACCAGATATCATGAGTTCGAGTCAAGTTCTCTAAATCCCCAGCAGAGTCGCCAGAAACTGTAGACGTCCCCGAACGCATCCCGGGGAAAAGGAGTGCGAGTCCCCCCCCCGGTTCTGGTTCGATATTGGGTCACTACAGTTCGAAGGACTCAAATGTCACGGTTCTTAATCTTGAACCAAAGAGTCCAAATCCGGCAAATCGTTTTGAGAAAAAAAACAGATTTTTGAAAGAAGTGCCAAACATGGACTGCTTTGCCAGATAACAGAGTCGCCACCTAAATATTTTTTAAATGGGAAATTTAGGAAACCCTAATTCGGTGCCAAAGGCCACGTGTCCGTCATCACCAAAGTTGGCTCGGGAACTTGGGTACGATTGGGGAAGGTCACATCGTGAGCACCCCCGCTCGCCCGGTCAAAGACCGGCCTCTACTAACCATGATATCTGCTTTTGAAAACATTGTATGCTCTTATTCCGGTTATTAGCCTAGGTTACTATGCGATGCTCGCAGCAAACAAGTATAGACTGGGCCGTCTGAATTGGAACAAAACATTTCATGTTTGTTTGTTTGAAAATGGTGTGATGGTGCTACCCACAGGTAGGCTAAAATGCGGATTTGCCACCCTCAGGTGGGCTTAGAAAATAGTGATGTTGCCACTATCTAGTGGGCTTAAAACAAACAGTCAATGCATTGTCCCAATTCAAATAACTCAACCTCCACCCACAGGCATTCAAGGCAGTTATATCACATAAGTATATAGCCTCATGGCAAGCATGCTATCATGGCAACACTCATACGCATGCAAGGATGCTAAAGCATAAAACTTACCGAGTACTCCAAGCCAGAACAGGAACCGGTTAGAAATCATGCATGAATCCTAAATATGCTAAAATGCCTAATGCAACACATGCAAAATGCAACTATAGCAGGCTCGGCTATTCTAAACATGGTATGTGAAATGCTACAACTAACATGTATTCAACTTGGAATTGAAATACGATGCAGTTTGTATGATGCGCCGAGCCCGGTGCATGCAAAATAGATGAATGATGCAAACATGCTGTCATACTGTATGCTAATTGAAATATGCCCTAATCTACCATCATAAGCAGATAAATAAAAGGGAGAAAGAAATGGGGGTTGGAAGACATACATCACACACACCCACACTTATTACAGCATTGCCCTCGCGTAGAGGGTCCGAATAAATAATACAGTCCGAATAAAAGAATAATACAGTCCGAAATAATACAGATTCCTAATTAATTGACAAATTAACTAAGAAAAACTGTAAACTGGCATGCAAGCCAGGGACTGCCTCGATTCTGATGAATGATGCATGTTTGGGCTGCTTTGTGCGGAAATCCATTGGGATGCCCCAATTAGCCTCTGTTTGCAATGTTTCTCGAAATGCATGCCAAGTCCCGGAAAGTTGCTAATTCTTCATTTTGCTGCAACAGAGAGCAGGAAAGGGGCATAGCAATGTATTTCACAAATATATGCATGCCTCGATCCTCGTGCCACCAATCACGCATACCGATGCATGATGGCCGAGGAGCCGAATTGCACAACTCAATATAGGATGAATGCACATGAATGCTACAACAAAACCTAACTCCATCATGGGTAATCCGGAGTGTCGGTGACTTGGGAATTGAGACCCGTTCCATCACTCGGAGTACGAAACGTGCCTCGTTTCCCGTGCCCGGGCTAACTCCTATCCCGAACACGATGCAATATGCATGATATGCATGAATGCAACCTAAGATACAACCTAGTATGCACAATGCAGATGAAAATGAGATGCCTCGAAACGCGTGCACACGGGCACGCGAACCGAGGTAATGCATGAATGCAATCTAAGATACAAGATAGTATGCACTATGCTGGTGAAAACGAGATGCCTCGAAATACGTGCACACAGGCACGCAAACCGAGGTAATGACACACGCGATATAATGAGACTAAAAATGGCATGACAATGTAATATGGGCTTATACCAACATGAGTGAGCCTCAGCCACACTCACACAGGAGGCCAATAGATGAAAAGTGAAGTGCCTCGAAATGCGTGCACACGGGCATGCAAACCGAGGCAATAGCATTCGGAATGCAACGATGCTAAAATGACATACAAAATGCAAAATGGACTTACACTAACATGAATGAGCCTCAGCTATACTCACATAAGAAGCCGTCGGATAAAAATGAAGTGCCTCGAAATGCGTGCACGCGGGCACGCAAGCCGAGGCAATGGTACTAAAGCATGAAATGGCACTCCAAATGCAAATTGGGCTTACACTAACATGAGAGGGCCTCAGCCACACTCACATAAGAGGCCGTGAGATGAAAAAGATGCGCCTCGAAATGCGTGCACACGGGCACGCGAACCGAGGCGATGATATAAAGGCATGAAAATACAAAATCGGGCTTACACTAATATGAGAGGACCTCAGCCGCACTCACATAAGATGCCGTCGGATAAAAAAGAAGTGCCTCGAAATGCGTGCACACGGGCACGCAAACCGAGGCGGTGGCATACGCAATGCAAATGACATGGAAAATGCAAATTGGGCTTACACTAACATGAGAGGGCCTCAGCCACACTCACATAAGAGGCCTAGAGATGAAAATGAGATGCCTCGAAATGCGTGCACGCGGGCACGCGAACCGAGGCAATGTCATACGAAATGAAATGACATACATAATGCAAATTGGGCTTACACTAACATGAGAGGGCCTCAGCCACACTCACATAAGAGGCCGAGAGATGAAAATGAAGTGCCTCGAAATGCGTGCACACGGGCACGCAAACCGAGACGATGGCATAAATCATGAAAATGGTATACAAATGAGATGTGGCATATGGCATATGGAAAATGAAAATTTCAGCAGCCAAAATGATGCAAAAACAGCCCCCGAATTATAGCAAAATTACACCCGATGCCCGAAATGCTATGCTAAGCACCCGAAATGACTTGCAGCTATGCCTAACATGCACAATATGGATATGAAGTGTAAAGACAGATGCTAGGCAGTCCCTAAACTAGCATTTTTCCAGTACAAAGCAGGGCCAAACAACAGCCACAAGTATGGCAAAGTAGCATGCAAAAATGGGGGAAAAGAGGGGAACAATGAAACAAGTGATATGTACAATGCCCAAACTGAAAAAAACAGTTCTACAACATTAAAGAGGAACTAAAAATATGCACATTTACAAGAGATGACATTCCCCAATTCAGTATGTAGATATGCTCAAAATAGCATGCAAAATATGAGCCAACAAAGGCTATAACATGAGGTATCAAAAGGATGCACCAAACAGCCTAAGACCCTTAACAAAACATGAAGAATGAGTTATTTTAAGACTCTTTCAAAGCCTGATGAAGGCTCAAAAACAGAAGCATGATGAGCTAGCAAGGCATGCAAAAATAAGGGGGTATAAGAGGGTATAACATGAAGTACCAAAATTATTCACCAAATAGCATAAGACCCTTAACAAAACATGACAAGAAGGCAAAAATAAGGCTCTTTTCAGGCCTGATGAAGGCTGAAATCAGAAGCCAAATAAGCTTAAAAAGGACATGCAAAATGGGGCCAAAGAGAGGTACAAAGAGAGGCCATGCATGGAGGCCCCAAACAAGATTGATCCCTTCTACAATGTTGTAGAGGGACCTAAAATAAGCTCAATCTCAGTTAATGGAATGCTCAAAATCAGACTTCAAATAGGCTAAAGAAACCATGCAATTTTACGGTAAATTGGAAGAATTACAAAACAAGTGCATGATAGAACCACCAAACATGGTTGAGCCCTTCTTCAATGTTGAATAGGGGCTCAAAAGAGGCCCACTCACAGTTTATATCAGGCTCTAAAATGAATCACTCATAATCCAAACAAAGCATGCAAAATATTGGCACAAAGAGTGATATTGAAAGAGGTGCATCATAGAGGTGCCAAACAAGGTTGAGCCCTTCTAAAATGTTGTAGAGGGGCTCAAAATAAGCCTAAAATCAGTAGGGTTCGGAGCCCAAAACAGAGAGCAAGTAGGGTAAAGAATTGATGCAAAAATGTGCTCAAAAGGGGGAAATAGTGACTTACCCTTGAAGATCAAGCTTTTGTTGCTTCTTGGCTTCAATTTGTTGCTTCTTAGCCTCTGAAAAATCCTCCTTTGCTGCTGGAATGGAGGTGGTGATGGTGAAGCTTAGGGTTGATGAACAAGTGGGCTAGAAACTTGAAGGTTTTTGGAGCTTTTGGAGAGGGAAATGGAGGCAATGGGAGATATGCTCTTGAGAAGAAAGTTGCTAACCCTAACAAAGAAGGAGGTCAGCCCCTTAAATGGGCAAGAAAGGGGTGTAAAAGGGAGGGAAATGCATCCAAGCTTTCCCTCCCAAAATATCCCTCGGAGGCAAAAGATATTTGGAAAAACAGCTGGACAGCTGTAAAGTCGTCAAAAGCAGGAAGCAGGCCGGCCAGGTGCTTTTCTTGAAGATGGCCGGCCGGCCACTCCACTGGTCGGCCAGCCACTTCCCATGGCCGGCCGGCCATGGCCAAAAATGAAGTGAACAATTAATGGCCGGCCACCATATTTTGGTGTCCTCCCAGGTGTGTAGAACAAGACCCCATAGTTGGAATTTGTCAACTCTGAAACATGAGGCACAACATTCAACTTGAAAGAGAGGCTCAAAAATGAAAATAACAATTACTGGCCGACCACCACCTTTTAGGGTCCTCCCATGTCCCCTCATCACAAATATGTAGTCTCGGCTCGAAGAAAATATCCCTAGGGTGTTCAACATTAGCCCGGAAGTGAGCAAAACGGACGCCGGAGGAGCGAAACTGGTTTCCTGAGACAATTGCTGTCCTCCCACCCTCCAGTGATCTTCCTGGTGCTAAAACAGAGGTACCTGCCAAAATTGAACAAAAACTAATGCAAAATGAATGCTCGGGGCCCAAATCACGCAGTTTGGGGTCCCGAAAATAGGCGGTAAGCACCGAAAGTGGCGTTCGGCCACGAAGTGGGTATCTGAGACCCCAGTGTCCCTCGGTATGATAAAACAGAGGTACTCGCCGAAAATGAACAAAAACCGATGCAAAATGAATGCTCGGGGCCCAAATCACGCAGTTCGGGGTCCCGAAAATGGGCTGTAAGCACCGAAAGTGGCGTTCGGCCACGAAGTGGGTCTGAGACCCCAGTGTCCCTCGGAAGGGAGCAAATGAGATGCATGCCAAAAACCGGAGAAATCGGAGATGGTTAGGCGGTCCCGAACCGAGGCACACGGCCTGACGGCTCCGAAAACTGGGAACCGGGCTCCGAAATGGGCAAAATGGCCTACGGCCACGAAATGTAGCCCACGGCCACTGAGAGATGGTCTACGGGACCTCTCCCTCCCCTCAGGAAAAGAAACAGAGAAAACCGAGTCTGGTTCGCAAACCGAGACAAGGCACAGAAGAGAGTTCGGGAGTCTGGAGGCAGGGCGCACGGCCGCGACTCTGAGACTTCTGAACGAGCACGATATGCAACATCACCGAGCGCTCAATCGGTGACGTCTGAGTCTTAAGGTCGGTCAAAAATGGGGTGTCTACACTAGACTGCAGCACGAAGGGCTCAGCCAGACTGAGCACGAGGGGCTCAGCCAGACTGAGTTAATTAAAGCCTCAGCCAAACTGAGCACGAAAGGCTCAGCCAGACTGAGTTAATTACAGCCTCAGCCAGACTGAGCACGAATGAAGAATTCGACTGGTCCATTTTCATAATTTCATGTTACGGCGTGGTTCCCATATTCAGTTCAAATCCAGGTCCATACTACGACGTCTTTTAACATTCTTTACAGTTTTAACTTTACATTTTTAATTCTTTTAAAAATCCAAGCTCATAGTTGTCCAAGCCCATTTTTAATTTCTAGCACTTTTAACATTTTCGTGCATGCCTATTTTTAATGTTTCTTGCATCATGGTTTTCTCACAAGTTAGGCTGGCTGCCCATTTCTAAAAACTCTTTACATCACAATCTGCTGGCAAGTTTCATAATTCATGCACAAGTCTTCCTTTTATAACCTTTCTTCAGAAAATTTTGCTCTGCCATTATCATTATTTTCAAATTTACAACTTAGAAGAAGTAACGACAACAATACAAGGGAAAACTTGTTACTGTTACATACAATTCACTGCAGAAATTACACATAACAAAAAAAAAAAAAAAATCACTCCTCCTCAGTAGAGGACGGATCTTCTTCCGCAATCCCCTCGTCCAGGGGGCTCTGGGCAACGTCGTCTTCGCCTATTTCCACGCGGCTAAAGTCCACGTCTAGGAACAGCTCTTCCGCTTTCTGTTTGAAGGTCTTCCACCCGTTGTCCCAGAACTCAGTCATTTCATGCTTATAAAAATCCGACCGCTGGAAGCTTTGGATGACTTCTTCTTCGTTTTTACCTCTAGCGGCCGCTACAAATGGCCCAGCCTCCCCACTACCCTCTCTCGCCAAGTTGCTGGCGACAGCTGCATCAATGGCCATCTGGAAGTCGGCGGACCCTTTGAACTGCTCTACAGCAGCCATACATAGATCGGGGTATACCGCCCTCTCAGATGCCAACTTGGCCCTCTCCTCTGCTAGGGCCTTCTCCAACTTTGCCTTCTCAGACGTCAACTTGGCCCTCTCCTCTGCTAGGGCCTTCTCTAACTGTGCCTTTTCAGAGGTCAACTGAGCCCTCTCCTCTGCCAGGGCCTTCTCCAATGCTGCGATCCGACCATTGGCCTCTTCCTTGTCTTTGATGGCCTGGTCTCGCAGATCCTCATTGCTGGCCATGGCCTCCTCTTACCTTTCGTTGGCGGTGGTGTAGGCTTTCTGGACTTCCTTTAGTTTCTTTTGCTCGCCCGTCAACTGGAACTCAAGCGATATCACCTTGTGGCGCTCCTCTTCAAGCTCAGACTTGGCTGCGGCAAGAGCCCGCCCCACCGAATTGCTCTGCACCACCGCCAGCACCTCCATGACCTTCGCCCTCCGCATATACTCCAAGCCCTTGGCGTACGCACTCCTGGCGGCCTTCCTCTATCCCGCTCTCTCCGTCCTCAAATTCTGGAGCTCCGATCTTGCCTCTTCCAATTGGGCCCTTAGTGGCTTTACTTTCACCCTAGTGCGCCGCCTTATTCATCAAGGCGGTTGCCAGTGTCGCGCCTCTATCTGGGTTAAGTAAAATCCTCTCAGAAGATCGGCCTCTGGCAAACGCACCATCGAGCACACCGCCGCATCTTCCACTACTCCAACAAAGCGGTCGGCTGCGACCCTGACTTTCTCCCCTTCCGCAGAGCGACCTGCCAGCGCGCGTGCGTGGTACAAGGCGGTCGCCAGTGCGGCACTTGTCGCTGGCTTGCTGATCGCTACCTTCCCCTCGTTAGGGCTTGAGCTTATTTCTGGTGCAGGTGCCACCATCAGCACCATGGGGGCACTTAGGCCCAGCTTTTCCTTAGCCATTTAGGCAGCCCCTTCTTCTGCGCCCTCCTTGATCCCCCCCTCCTTTAGCTTCTCATTCTCCGGGGCCTCCTCCGCCATTCTCTCCTTCAACTCCTTCCCAACAAGGGCAGCCTCCCCTCCAGCCTTCATCTTTTTCAAAACAGGGGCGTTTTTCCTTCCTTTACACCCCCCCTCTTTTTCCTTGGCTTCTTCATAACCGCTTCTACTTCCTGCTTGCCCCTCACCTTCAGTGGGTCTACTGGGGGCGATAGAGGGGCGAAGCCAGTTAGGTCTTTGTCGCCCATCGACTTGGGACGCGGTCGGATCTGCTCCCTTATCACTAGCTTCGGGGCAAGCCCCAATTGCACCTCTTTGTATTTTTCTGCCCTGGCAAACAACCTCCTCTCCTCCTCCTCCTCCGCATTCCTCCACACCTCAATTTCCTTCATCGCCGGATCCTCTTCCAACGGTTACGGTCCCAAGTTCAGGGTAAACAATGTTGAAGGCAGGACCAACTCGTCCCATCTCACTCCCTTCTCTTCCCTCCACTCCCTCACCTTCTTTACTCGGTCTTCGGTTTCCATGCTTAACTTTGGCTCCACCTATTTCATGGGGACCTTCCACGTTGTGCGAACTCCTGCCTCACCATTCACCGATACGAAGAACCATCTTGGTCTCTACCCCTTCACCGAAGATGGCAGGCCCGCCACCAGACCTCGGCCCGCCACTGCCTACAGAGTCACCCACGTCTCTTGCTGACCGAAGGCCTTGAAACAGGAGAAGAACTCCTCCACTGTTATTGTCGTCGCTCCGGTTACCTGCTGCCAGGCACTCGTGCAGGTTACTACTATCTTCCAGGCGTTCGGCATCAGCTTCCCCGGCGCCACTTCTAATTTGTTTAGCACGTCCACCACTATTTGGGGGAGAGGTAGCCTCAAACCCCCTCGCAGCACTTCCTCGTAGAGGCTGAATTCGTCCGGTCGCACATCCGACGCCCTCTCTTTGGATGTAGGCAGCCTCAAGCCTATTTCCGAGGGAATTTGGTACTTCCTCCTTATTCCTTCAAACTCCTCCGCCGTCAGTGTGGATCTGTCTGGCTTGGTGTGCCAACGGTCGGGCTCCGCTTGACTAATGGGCCTCACGGCCGCGATCATTGTCATAGGGCGAGCCGGCACCGCTTGACTAACTACCCTCCTTTCCCTTCGCTCTGCACGGTATTGTTCCGCCAACTCCACCGCATCGTCGTCACCTAACGAATGAAGCCTTGTGGCTAGTACTTCTTCTTGGGCCATTTCTCTTGTGTGACTACGAATTGCTTCGGACGCGGGGACAAGAAAGTTCACAAAATGTTGCAGAGGTGTATCACTGGAAACGAATGAGTTTACTTCTGGGACGTGTTAGTTTTTTGCAAAAAGATAGGTAAAGCGGACAACCCCAAACGCCCACGGTTTGCATATATTCCAAGGGTCAAGGTCAAATTTTGCCAGTTTGAAAAATTTCGAAAAACTCCCGCCCCTGCCTTTTCACTGCCTTATACATCACCCTGTCCGTTTACTTCTTCCTAACGCGTCACCTCTCATTCCACAGATTCTGCCACGTGTACGACCACGATTCATTACTCCCTTCCCCTTCCCTGTCTATTCCACTTCACTTCACCATGTGCCCCGCGCACCGCCACTTCCTCTTCCCACGGTCGGCCCTCTTTACGGTCGGTCCGTCCACTGGGCCACCCCTTCGCAGTCGGCCTTCCTCAAGCTTGGTCCCTCCACTGGGTCACCCGTCATGGTCGGTCCGTCCACTAGGTCACCCTTCGCGGTCGGCCCTCCTTAAGCTCGGTCCCTCCACTTGGTCACCCTTCGCGGTTGGCCTTCCTCACGGTCGGTCCGTCCACTAGGCCACCCTTTGCGGTAGGCCACCCTTTGCGGTCGGCCCTCCTTTGCGGTCAGTCCGTCCACTGGGTCACCCTTCGCGGTCGGCCCTCCTCACGCTCGGTCCCTCCACTGGGTCACCCTTCACGGTCGTTCCTCCTCACGGTCGGTCCGTCCACTGGGTCACCCTTCGCAGTCGGCCCTCCTCACGCTCGGTCCCTCTACTTGGTCACCCTTCGTGGTTGGCCCTCCTCTAGCTCGGTCCGTCCACTAGGCCACCCTTCGCAGTTGGCCCTCCTCCCGGTCAGTCCCTCCACTTGGTCACCCTTTGCGGTCGGCCCTCCTCACGATTGATCCGTCCACTCGGCCACCCTTCGCGGTCGGCCCTCCTCACGATCGGTCCCTCCGCTCAGCCACCCCTCGAGGTTGGCCCACCCCCCGGTCGGTCCTTTCTCCGTCGATATCTCATAACCTCTGTTTTCTTCTTTATTCCCTTCGTTGGACTAAAGCGGCACTTGGGAATGGGGGACTACTGACATGGGTAAGTCCATAAAGGATATGACCCACCACTTAAGGCCCAATCAATGATTCAAATAACAAAGCCCAACATTCCCAAAACCTAACGTTACACCAAGCACTAATGACATCTGAACACTTGGCAAAGTAAAGAGCCAGCCACATCAGCAGACAAAGATCCTGCAAAGTTATTGCACCACACATCAGCCATTAATGAGCTTCCCTGCAGCATTTATTACGATAACCCTTCACGTCGGGACAGAACAGCCTCACCATGAACAAGGCAAGCTAAAACATAGACTTTCGGCCAACGTGACAGCTCGGAGTGGACAAGAAAATGATGAGCAAATGATATAAGCAGACTTCTAAGACAAAAAAGGTTAAGTTCTCTATCACCATTTTTGAGCCCGACATTCGATCACTCTCCTCTAACTTGCTCGTCGGAGGGTTCGCTGGGGGACTCCCCGTTCCCCGCTGAACTCTTGTGCAGGTTTTGCTATGAGCTCAACCCCTGAGTAACGGTTTGGGAAGCGTAGATCAATTCGACCAGTTCCATTTGGAGTCCGCAGCATTATCAAAATTAAAAAAATAAATAAATAATTTTCAAAAGCTCAACCAACCAGAGTGAATGTGTTTGGAAAATGTAATAATAAATTATTTTTTTAACAATTAGTGTGACATTTAAATTTTTTTATCTAATAGTAAACAAGTTTTTTGACCTTTTAATTTTTTTTTTTTATAAAAAAAAAAAAAAAAAAAAAGGTTTTTAGTAGATCGCAAACGAGTCCTTAATCTAATTGGTGACTCAACTCACATTTCTCACCTACCCCAACCAATTTGTCATTCCTCTATGGTGCTGTTTGGTGTAGCTGTTAAAACAGATTATAGATTATAGCTTAACAGATTATAGATTATGACTTTAATCAGAAGCTATTAATCTGTTTGGTATAGCTGTTGGATTATAGATTTAAGTTGCTGAGTAGTGTTTGTTAAATAAACTGTGAAATAGTTTTTTCAATTAATTTTTAATTTTTATTATTCACTTCACTATTTGTCTACATTTCTCATAAAAAATAATAATAGTATTTTATAGTCTATTTGGGTCTTTTTCTATTTTAAAAAAATAAAAAATAAAAAAAATTTAAGAGTATAACCGTGAATTAACATGTCCACAGCAGAAGCTGATAATTAGAAGCAAGGGGTGAGCAGCTTCTCAGAATCAGCTTTTTTGACTTAAAATAAGTTGTTAGAATCAGAAGCTGTTTGAAATAAGTTTAACCAAACAGTCCAAAATAACTTTTTAAAAGCCAGAAGCCATAAGTTGGCTTAAAAAAGCTCCACCAAACACCCCCTATGTTGAATACAATATGCATTTATTTTTCGTGTAATAAATAATAATATGTTGAACTTCTGAGAAAAACAAAGTGGATGTTGATTCTGTTTCTAAGAAGATATCATGAGAATGCACATATATAAAAATAAATAAATAAATATGTGCAACAAAATAACAATATATGTATCAAGGATTAAATTTCTGCTCATTTATTTATCAAAAATGCTAGAGATTTGTAAATTATTAAATATTGTAAACAATATTCACATGAGTATGTATCTCACACTAGTGGGCCAGATAATTACTCGAGTAACTATCACCACAAAGCCCAATAGATATGGCCTAGAAGCGGGCCCAATAGAGAACCAATAGTGGTCTAAGCCCAGTTGCAACTAGACATGTGTCAGGCAGGGAATTAGCCATGTGTCAGGCAAAGATTTTGCAAAATTATTAAGCTCACACGCCAAGCATTAAATGAGACTATCAATGCATTAAATACAACAAGACCCCTCACTCTGGGGCATGGTGAAACCACTATGGCCGACGGCAAGTAGGCTGTAGGCTTTCGGCCAATAGGACAGTGTGAATGGACAAGAAAATGATTAGTAAGATGTATAAGGAAGTTCCTGAGGAACATTTGGTAACAAGCTATTCATTCACTCTCTCTCTGTACTCTCAATTTCCTCTCTAAGTTTCCATTCCTTCCATACACTCAACTGACTTGATCGTCAGAGGATCCACAGGAATAAATATGATTAACAAATTATAACATGAATATCATAAGTACCGGATGAATTGAGTGGCCACCGTAAACCTAGGAATTATGAGGTTGATGAGAACTCATATACACCACCACCAGATGATGAGGTAAAACTTTCAAACACTTTGAAAACTTGTCATTTGTGAAAACTTGTCTTTTAGAAACTTTTTTTTTCCGAAGAGGTTCACTCACTAAAATGGTCAAATAGCGTCGGATGTCAACGAAATTTGACACACACGATATTAGAGCTTACTATCTTATTTATTTATTGAGATAAATAGTAAATGTTTTACATTTTCTGTAAGCTTAAAATTAATTATATTGTAAATGAATTTTTTTTTTTTTTTTTGGTTCCTTTTTACAGATGCAACCATTTTGAGTACGTGATGATATCTTTGCATATTGATATTGGAGCTTACAATCTTATTTATTTATTGTTTGAAATAAATATCAAATGTTTTACATTTTCTGTAAATTTGAAATTAATTATATTGTAAATAATTTTTTTAAATTTCTTTTTGCAGATGTAACCCTATTGAGTACATGATGATATTTTCACCTATCAATATTGGAGCTTCCTGTTGATATTAAAACAAGCTATAACATATATGTTTTTTTAATTAATTATATTGTAAATGATTTTTTTTCTTGTTTTGTTTCTTTTTGCAGATGCAACCCTATTGAGTAAGTGATGATATCTGCGCATATCAATATTAGAACTTCTTGTTGATATTAAAACAAGCTATAATATATATGTTTTTTTATTTTATTTATTTATTTGTATTGTTGATACTTTTGTTTTGTTTTAGATAGAAAAATTTGAGTTCTTCAATTATAAAAAAAAAAAATTATTACTATTGTTGGAGGATGTTTTATACATTTTTGTAAAGAATGTTTGGTTGACAATTGTTACATGGTACATATATATTATTATTTGTATGATTTTGTGAATGCGAATATGAATATGGACATGTGTGGATGTGGATGTATTTTATTTTAGAAAATATTAATAATTTGTACAGTGAAGGAATTAATAAAATATATATTTATTTTATGAAAATAATTTTATTGTGACAATAATAACCCGTCGTTAATGTAATCATCATTTCCTTACATTTTATTAGCGACGGGTTAACCTGTCGCATATACATATTAGTTCAAATCTTTAGCGACGGTTTAAACTATCGCAAATACGATATTAATTTAATTCTAATTTTTTGAGGACGTTTTAGACCGTCGCTAGTAATACTTTTTGTGATGTCAAATACCCTCTCTAAAATAGTTTTGGGTGACGACAACTAAAATTGTCGCTAAAAGTGAAGTTTTCCCCACCTTTTTTGTATCAGGTTAAACCGTCGCATAAAACCATTGATTTACTGTCGTTAAAAGAAAGTGACGGTTTGTAATCGTCGCAAATACCTTTTGTCACGCCCCCTTGCGCCATCCCCAATTCCCGTCGCTACTTTGTCGCAAAAAGTCTTTTGCGACGGCATGTGAACTTTTTGCAACATTTAAGACCATCGCAAAAGTTTCAATTTTTAGTAGTACTTCTATCTGTATTGATACAATAAATATCAGGTGTATATATAGAACCCCTACCTATATATAATAAATTGGGAGGCTTACTATGCTACATAAGAATGCACATAGGACGTGAAAATTTTTATTGAACTATTTTGGATATGGATTTGGTTTCTCTCAAGTTATTATCTCAACTTGAGAGAGGGTTTGGCCTTGGTAGACCCATTTTGAGACCGATTTCGATTATTCAAACGGTTTACTTTCCAGAAATCATCGTATAAAATATTTATGCAAAAAGCAAAAATGATTGGACATCGATAACTATATGTTTGAATCATTTTTATTTTGAAAAATCAACAACAAATATAATTTCAAGAATATACATTCATTTTTTGTAATAAAAATATAATTATCGATATCCGATCATCTTATTTTTTGTATGAATATTCTACTCATCGAGTTCTAAAAAGTAAACGGTTCGGATCACCAAAATTGATTAAAAAAAAAATAAAAAATGGGCCTATCGAGCCCAAATACTCTCAAGTTGAAATGGCCAACATGAGAGAAGGCAAACCCGTTAGGTATATACAGAAACCCTCATATACTAGGCACATATGAATCCAAGATGTCTGGGTAGTTTGCTTTAAAACCGTCAACCCCACACCCACTGCCAAGTATATGCTTCAACATAAATCACACAAAGGTAGATTAGAAACCTTTGGTAAAATGCCTGCTTGTAACCCAGCATATAAAGTACATTATATAGTCCGTTTCGTTAGATAGAGAAGATCACCAAGATTTCATGATCTGTTGCCAAACTTATTCCAATTCTAAGAGTTCGGATCGAATCGGTATTAGTAGGACACTCAAATAAATAGCAATGCTAAAAATATGAGTTATCTAATATTTTTCTTGTGATGCTAATTTTAAAGGTAATAATCAGTCTAGTGCAAAATTTTCTATGCTCCCTTACACCAAAAAAAAAATTATATCCTAACTTTTTAATAAAGTGTATATAGAGAATCAAATACATAATATATAAATATGTGACAAAATATTCATAATTATAAATGTGAATATTTTCACAATTAAAAATGAGAACAAATTTTGTCTCATATATTTATATATTCTATATGTTGTTCTCTTTGTGCATGTAAGATAGTTATTATATTGGATTTGAATTCTTTTAAATTGGTCATCTCAACTTGAAGAGCATTTAGACTTTACAGACCCAGTTTGGGACTGTTTCAGTGATCCAAACCGTTTACTTTTTAAGATTAGTTGAATAGAATATTACTATAAAAAATAGTATGATTGAATATGGATAGTTATATGTTTGAACCATATTTATTTTTAAAAAGCATTAATGACAAATATAATTTCAAAAATAATCATTCACTTTTGTAATAAAATTTGATTCAAATATATAACTACCGATATTTGATTATCTTGATTTTTTGCGTTAATATTCTACTTAAAAATGCCTAAAAAGTGAACAGTTCAAATTATCAAAATCAATCCCAAAATAAGTCAACAAAACCCAAACGCTCTCTCAAGTTAAGATAGTTAACTTGAGAGAAGCCAAACCCCAAATATTTTTTTGAGTAAATCCTCGTAGCTCGATTTTTTCGAGGCTCGAGAGGCTCGAAAGAGGGAGAGGAGAAAGAGAAGGGAGGGAGAGAAGAGAAGGGAGGTAGCAGCCGCCGTGGGTCCTCGTCTCCTGCCCAGCCCCGCCGTCCACCGCCACCGCCACCGCCTCGCCGATCGTCGCAGCAGCCTCGCCTCGCCTCGCCTCCGCCGCTGCTCGCCTCTCCTCGCCTCGCCACCGCCATTTTAATGGCCCCCTCCAGTTCCTCCTCCCTCCTCCCCCCCTCCTCCTCCCTCCCTCCCTCCCTCCCTCCCTCCTCCTCTCTCCCTTCTTCCTGGTTTTCTTCTTCTGCAAAAAAAAAATTTTGGAGAAGATGAAGTCGAGGCGAGCAGAAAAAGAAAAGAAAAAAAAAAAAAAAAACAGGGTCAAAACGACGTCGTTTTGACCCTCGAGCCAAATTCGAGCCAGATGTTTCGAGCTACCAATCACCACTCTATTTTTTTATCAAAATACCTACCCATCGTTTTCGAACTTAGGTGCACCCAATACGTGAACTTATTGCCTAATAGGTTCTATGATAATTAATGACTTTTTTCGTCAAATATTGATAAATAAATGTCACTAATTATCAATTTTCAGTGACAATTTGAAAAAATTTGTTACAAAATGGTTATTAATTATAAGTTTTAGCAATGGTTTAAAAATAATTTCAAAATTGATAGGATCAACTTTCAGCGATAAATTGATAGAACATATTGAGAATTAAATCCAATTATTAAGATGAGTTCATAATTTACCACGTTATTATTTAGGCTAGGCTTTCCTCAAGTCTGTGATCGGACCAGAAGGTACTGTCGGGCCCGTGAGGGCCCTTCATGCTTCCGTTTCGATAATTCGAACCGCTCAATGTATAGAATTCGTCGAGTATTATATATTTGTAAAAAATCACGTTGATCGAATATCGATAGCTATCTCATCGGATCCGATTTCTGTCAACTATTTACTTTTTCACCGTCTATTTTTTTTTATACAAAACTAATTTGATCACATAGGTATCGATATTTGATCAACGTAATGTTTCACTGGCATATAATATTCGATGAGTTTTATATATTAACGGTTCAAATTATTAAAACAATAGCCATAATAAACCTTCACGAACTTAATAATGTTCTCTAGTCTGATTACGGACCGGAAGGAAGCCTGGCCTTATTATTTAAAGGAAAATGAGTGGGAGCACTAATTAGTGCTCCCACTAATTAAGTGGCAGTGGGTCCCACCAATAATGATGTGATATTTTGGTCTTGGAGTTGTATTTTATTTTATTTTTTTTTACTTTTTTAATGCATTAGTGCTATTAGTGGTGGTGTTTTTAGTGGGATGAATCATTGTTGTTATTTAAATGATTGCTTCCCCGTGAAATGACCACTGCCAGCTAGCCTAGTGATCTAGTTCTTGTCATTCTTAGACTTTTAGGTTAGAACAATTATTCAATATACAACCAGCCAAATCATTTCATACAAATGAACAATGGCAAGTCATTTAGGGCATTGCCTCCTATTGCATTCAATAATATCTTAAGAATTAAAATCTGTACCCAAAAAAAAAAAAAAAATCAATAATAAAAATCTGTATGGCACAATATTTTCTCCGTCACTAAAAAATTATTCTAAAGAATAAAAAAAAAATTATTGACAAGATTTTAAAAATGTCGGTAAAAAAATATATTTTTAAGAATAAAATAATTTAGTATCAACAAGATTTATTTTTTGAAATAAATTTTAATTTGATAGTAATTCTTTTCTAAATATCCAATTTCGCTATTAAAAATACAACAATGACACTAATTAACAACTAAAATATTTCATCATTTTGTTCCTAAATTTTTATTTATAAAATCTTAATTGGTTGTAGTGATGAATCATCCATACAAAATAACATGAGTTCATTTTCTTAAATCATACCATTTAGTACTACAAAATTCTCAATCTTAAATTTTTTATTCTCTTGTTTTAAATGAAAATTGATATTTCTTTATTTTCATCCTATTGGTTGTAAAAAGGGGCAAGACATAAATAATAAGGCTTAAGAACCGATCGACGAAAAAACCTTTGTTCACTTCCCCAAAATTAAATAAAAATAAATAAAACACACGAGTGTGTCTCTTTGGATGCTGGTCAAATTTGTTGTAAAACAGGCTATTTCAATATTGATTTTTATACAATAACTAAAGAATACATTTTTATGTTAAAATAAAATAAAATGTGAATCACTATTTAATAGGATTAATGTTAGTATATGTGTAAAAATGTAATAAATTATTTAATTATATATGAATATGTAAACTATATATTAAAATTTTAATGTTTTAACATTATTTGTTTTCAACAGTGAGACCCTCAAATAAATAGCAATGTAAAAAAATATTAGAATTATCTAATATTTTTCTTAATTCATATATGATATTATAATGAATCACGATAAAAATGACGAAGATCAAATATAATATATAATTAATACAAAGAAATTTTCAAATTGGAAAAAAAATTCATAATAAATACACATAGAATAAGATTTAAATACAAGATATATACAATGAATATATATATATATATAAAACTTCAAAGTGAGAGAAAGAAAATCCCTAATACAAAGAAATTCTCAAATGATTTTTATTTTTATTTTTATAAATGCATGTAAAATGAAATTACACGTAAATATAAAAATACAAACAATTGATTTTCTAATAAAATTGATTTTCTAATAAAAATACAAACAATTACGTAAATTACACGTAAATGCATGTAAAATGAAATTCTTTCTTTTGTTTTTTTGATGAAATTCTTACATTTTTTTGCAGGTTCAAGGTAGCGTTTGTGACGAGATTACCAAGGTATCCTGTCGTCTGTTCTGCATGAGAGACTATAACCTAAAAGTTTGCATTGACTTCTTAACCTAAGCCTCATTTAAGTCAAAACTCACACAGTAAAGGGTAGTCGAACCTATGCCAATTTACTACGAAACAATGAAAATCCTCATTTATGAAGTTCCAAACATTTTCCGAATTAAAATATCCAAAAAAAATTTCCCAACTCTTCATGCCAAACGAGTCCTGATGCCCATGCTAATTTTGTGAAAGACGTCTTGATGTGTTATTATTTGAATGATTGATTTCCCCGTGAAATGGCTAGTGATAGATATAGCCTATTGGAGTTATTGAAGCTATTGTTATATTTAACAGTAATATTGAGACCTCACAAAACACAATTTTCAAAATTTTTAAAACGATTTGAATTATTCATGTCACTGTTAGAGATGGAAAAAAAAATTCAAATACATCATTAGTCAATACATCAGTGAAGGTCATGTGGGTCCTCCTTTGTGGGAGTCTCAAATATTTTCCTATATTTAATATTATCAAAAATGATAGAGACCCCTTTTTCCTTGACCTCCATAATCCTTACAGACACATGTCAGTGAGTGATGGAAGAAAAAAACAAAAAAAACAAAAAATAAAAAGAAAAAAGTTGACCAATCCCAATACATTAGGAGTAGTGGGAAGGAAAAATGAGATCTCAACCTTTATCCTTAATATTATATTTACTCATAAATACAAACATTTGTTCATTTATGTGAATTATTATTATTATTATTATTTGTTTTTTTAGTGATGCTACATACATCAAATTAATATACACACTAGTGTACTAATTAGTGTTATGTCATCATTACTAACTCCACCTATTATACAAATTATAAATATTTAAAACTTCTAAAATTTTAGTATATCATCTGTTAGTACATTAATTGATACATATATATTATTATTATTTGATTTTTTTTGAGAAAATGTGAATCCCAATTGAAATTCACATACCGACAACATGCAAATCCATTCAAGACATCAACCTTTGTTGAGAAAATTATTCAGCTGGTTTGGTTTTGGATTTTCACGATTTACTCTTTAAAAAATTAAAATTTTTTATTTTTCGTATTTTTTTTGTTTTTACTAAATTTTTTTAATATTCTAAGTAATTTTTAAAATTTTTAGACACACCTGACATAAATACACTCAAAAAGTATAATATTTGTGAAAAAAATCTTTAAAAATTTCACTAAATACCAAACATACAAAAAAAAAAAAAAAGGGAGGAGAATTCAATACATTTTTCATATTCTTGTATATTTATTGATTTTTTAAAATATGTTTTTATAAATATTTTATTTTTTAGATATATCTAGGTAAGGTACATCTAAAAAAATTAAAAAAAAAAATTACTTAAAATTTTAAAAATATTCACTAAAAATAAAAAAAATCAATTTTCAAAAAATTAAAACTAAACACACTGATTATTATTCATTTGTGGTGTGATGTGTCCTAGCTTGTATCCCTCAACATTTTTTATTAAAAAAAAAAAAATTCAAAAATTCGACATGTATACAATGAAATAAAGTAATTATAAATTTTTTACAAATATATATAAATTGGTGATATATTTCTCACATGTGAAATGACATGAATTCAGTCTATTAGACCATCTCTAACAGTGTATCAAACTTATTATTAAATTTGAATTTGATGAAAAATGATTCATTTTTCAGCTCAAATGGTTTCATCAAATCGGTATCAAATTCAAGATTTTACTTTTCTTTTATCAAATTGAGGATCAATGTGCCTTTTATCAAATCATTGTTCATAGCTGTTTGATTTTCATTACCGGCTGTCCCCTCGGATGTCCTCCAGAATGTCCACCTCAAAGAAAAAAATTGTAAAAAAATTATACTGACCAGTTGACCCCCCGGATGACCACCTCAAGGCAAAAAAGTATGAAAAATTTACGCTGGCCGGTCGCTCGGTTGTCCGCCCAATCAACCGGTGTTCTAATGAAACTTCAAAAACCTCTGTTGGAACACTTGATATCAAATGAAACTTTTACTCAAATTTAACAAAAAATTTGATGCATCGTTGGAGATACTCTTAAATCATATCATTTAGTAATTTGTGTTTGGCATCACTTAAAATAATCACCAGGAAATTTTAACATACACATCGTTCAAAAAAGTGTAACATATGCACTTTTGGTTGTCATTTTTTTAGTTATGAATAATTTTCTTGTTTAATTATGATATTATTTTAATTAGAAAAAATTAGTGAAACATTCCTCCCTAACTTTAGATAGTATGAGAGGTCCAACATGTTTTTTTTTTTAATCATTATTATTATTTATTAGCTAAGATCCCTCAATAAAATTTCTCTGTGAAATCAAAGAAATTTTTTGTGAAAATTAAAATTTCTCTGTGTCAGGGCGAGATTTGCCTGTGTCAAAATTTTTTTTTTTGGTGAAAATGTTAAGAAACTCTAACTATTATAAAAATATTGTATGTCATTTATTTTATAAACCTTTAAGTTTAGTTACGTCTCATGTTACTTTTAGTTATTATATTTTTTTGAGTTATGATTCAGAAAGTATGAAATTATGTCATTTTTTTCTTTAATTATAAAGTGTATATTCCCAAAATCACATCTTTTTTTAAAAAAGAATTTAAATTTTTTTGGTCTTTAGTATTTTTTAAAAAAAGATTATGTCAGAATGGTGTATGTTTCCGGTTTGTCTTGTATAGACGAATTTAAAAAGTAATTTTTTTAAAAAAAAATTAAAAAAATTTAAAAATCCAAAATAAGCCAAAAAAGTCTACCATTTTTTGTTTATTTTTGTCTTTTATAAACATCTTTCGGATTTTTTTATATATATAATTTTACGGTTTATCTCGTCGAGTTGAATCTAAACACCTAAAACTTTTTAAAATATATATATATATATTTTTACTAAAGACAAAAATAAGCACACAACAACAAAAAATAAATAAATAAAAAATTCACCAAACATGCAAACCCGAGGCACCCATTAAATTTCATTATTCTCATTTTAAAAAAAAATTGTTATGGTCATGTATTTATATTTTAAAATTTTCTTTTTCTTGAGACGCTCACATCATTCTATAGTTTGGTTTTAAAATTCAAATACTGTTTTTGAAATTTTGTGTGTTTAGTAAATATTTTTCATATTTTAATCAATTTAATTTAGTCGTTTTTAATTTTAGATCAACTTAAGCTACATACATTTAGAAAATGAATTATTTGTGAAGAAAAGAAAAAAAAAATTATATTTAGTAATTTTTATGAATATTTATTTTTTGTAAGTGCATCTAGATTAGACGTAGGAGAATTTTTTTAAAGTTTCTAATATTTAGATTTTATAGGATAAATGACATATTATATTTTCATAGTTGTTAAGGTCCCTTAACATTTTTATAGAGAAAATTTGACTCAAAATTTTTTCCTGACTCAGAGAAATTTCTCTGATTTCATAGAGAGATTTTGAAATTTCTTTGTGAAAATTAAATTTTCTCTGAGTCGGGCAAAATTTCTTTGGGTCAAATCTTTTTTGTGAAAATATTGAGGGACCTTAATTAATAAAAAAAAATCTTGGACCTCTCTTATTATATAAAATTGGAGAGGGATGTTTTACTAAGTTTTCCTTAGATTTATCCAAAAGTTTTTATATATATATATATAAAGCAATTAAAAAAATCAAAAATAATTTTCAAAAGCTAAACTAAACAGAATGAATGAGTTTGGAAAATGTAATAATAAATTTTTTTTTTTGTAAGTGAAAAAATTAATGTGACATTTAAATTTTTTATCTAATAGTAAACAAGCTTTTGACCTTTTAATTTTTTTTATAAAAAAAAATATAAGTTTTTAGTAGATCGCAAATGAGTCCTTAGCCTCCGTTTGGGAAGTGGGTTGACTCTTTGGCTTTTTAGCTTTTTTGGTTATTTTAGCTTGGGGCTAAAAAGCCTGGTTTAGGAAGGACTTTTGGCTTTTTTGACTTTTTTGTAAGAGAAATAATGTAATAATTATGGATTGAATGTGATATTTTATCTTATTGGACTAAAAAATTTATTTTATTTTTTGTGACTATTTTAACCCAAAAAACCTCCAAACTAACTTGGCAAACGGAGGCTTAGGCCTCATTTGGGAATCCTCTTTTTTAGCCAAAAAGTCAAAAAGTTACTAAATTAGTCAAAAAGCTAACAACCCATACCAAAAAGTCAAAGATTCTCTTTTCTCTCTACTTTTTGCACATCTTTTCGTAAAAAGCCAAAAAGTCATCCAAAACATACTAGTTTTTTTTAGCTTATATTTTAGCCAAATAGCCAAAAAGTTACTAAATTAGCCTGTTCCCAAACGAAGCCTTAATCTAATTGGTGACTCAACTCATCTTTCTCAACTATCCAAACCAATTTGTCATTCCTCTATGTTCAATACAATTTACATTTATTTTTCGTGTAATCAATAATAATACGTTGAACTTCTAAGAAAAATAAAGCGGATGTTGATTCTTTTTCGAAGAAGATATCATGAGAACGCGCGCACGCACACCAAAAAAAAATGCAACAAAATCTATTTATCCTCACTTGAGAATAGGTTAATTTAGTAATTTTTTGATTATTTGGCTAAAATATGAGTTAAAAAAAATTAGTATGTTTGGGATGAATTTTTGACTTTTTACGAAAAGATTTGCAAAAAGTAGAGAGAAAATAGAATCTTTGACTTTTTGGTATGGGTTGTTGGCTTTTTGATTTTTTTAGTGGTTTGCCAAACGAGGCCGTAATATAAAGAAAATGGACTTTTTAGTGACAAACCACTACAAGAAAAAGCACTATTAGCGACTAAAAAATCACATTTCATCGCTGAAAGTATAACATTTGACGACTAAAAATGCACTAGTAGCCAAAAGTAAAAAATTTTGGTGACCAAAAAAATTTAGTAGCCAAAAGTATAGGTTTTGGTGACTAAAAATCTGTTTGGTCGCTGATATATGGCTTTTAGCGACTAAAAAAATTTTAGTAGCCAAAAGTAAGGCTTTTTGGCGACTAAAAAAAATTTAATAACTAAAAGTGAGGCATTCGGCGACTAAAAATTTGTTTGGTCGCCAAAAGTGAGGCTTTTACCTACTAAAAAAATTTTAGTAGCCAAAAGTAAGGAGGCCCTTTGGCAACTAAAAAAAAATTAGTAGCCAAAAGTGAAGCGTTCGGCGACTAAAAACATATTTAGTAGCCAAAAGTGAGGCTTTTTGGCGACTAAAAAGAGGTTTAGTCGCCAAAAGTGGTAATTTTAGCGCGGGAAATTTTTTTTTAACGACTAAAAAATAATTGGTAGCCAAAAGTATAGAATTGGCGACTAAAATTATGTTTAGTCGCCAAAAGTGGTCTCCTTTTTTTTTCTACTAAATAATTTATTTTTACATAAATTATGTTCAATAAAAAACAATTATGTTTATGTATATACTTTTATATTAATACGGATCTAAGTACTATATAAATAATATATGTTACATATATAATCATATGATGTTATGGAGGTGTAGTGGAAGGAGTGTGTTGTATAAGGTTTATGGTGTAGGAGGTTGATGGTTTGAATCTCCACAAGAGCAGGGTGTAATTTTTTTTTTTTTCGGAATGAGCTTTTGGCGACTAAAGCATTAGTCAGTAAATGTATAATTTAAAAAAATATAATTGACTATTGGCGACTAAAAATTTAGTCACCAAATGTATAATTTAAAAAATATAATTGACTATTGGCGACTAAAAAACTTTTGGTAGCCAAAAAGTAAATCTTTAGCGACTAAAACTTTGGTCGCCAATACCTTTCCCAACCATTTTCTAGCGACCAAACCGGCGACTAAAAAATTTAGTCGGGGAAACTTAAAAACTGACTTTTGGCGACTAAAAATTTAGTCGCCGAATGTGTTTTTTCTTGTAGTGAGCCTTTTAGAAGTTCTAAATTCTCATTCTAATTTTTTTGATTTTCTTAATTTTAAACAATTAAGAAAATTTTTATTAGCTAACTTTTATTTGATAATCCCACATCGGGAAAAAAAAATAAAAAAATAAGTTGTTTTACTCATATAAAGTAAATCTTATATTTCCATTCTATTTAGTGAGCAGCCTTGTAAGAGTTTCAATATCTCATATTAATTTTCTTAATTTTTTTAATTTTAAACAATTAAGAAAATCTCCACTGGCTAGCTTTTATTTGATAATCTCACATCGGGAAAAAAAAAAAAAAAAAAAGGAGTTATTTTACTCCTATAAAGTGAATCTTAACTCTCATCCCATTTAATATTATTATGTTGAATATGTTTCAATTCAAAATAATTTAAATTTTAAAAGTTTTAATTAATTAATTATGACGTAGCCGATTAGGCTACATCATTTTTGATTTGATTGATTCGTTGGTTTATTCGCGATTTTAGCGATTTTATACTTTTATTTGATAATCCCACATTGGGAAAATAAGAAAAAAAAAAAAGAAGTTGTTTTACTCATACAAAGTAAATCTTATACTTCCATTCCATTTCATGAGAAATAACCTTGCGAGAGTTTTAATATTTCATATTAATTTTATTGATTTCCTTAATTTTAAAATAATTAAGAAAATCTCCATTGGCTAACTTTTGTTTGATAATCTCACATCGAGAAAATAAGGAAAAAAATGAGTTGTTTTACTTTAATACTCCCATCCCATTTAATATTGTAGTGTTGTGCATGTTTCAATTTAATATAGTTTAAATTTAAAAATTTTTAATTAATTAATTATGACCTAGCTGATTAGGCTAAATCATTTTTGATTTGATTGATTCGTTGGTTTAATCGCAATTTTAGCTATTTTATCAAAATATATTGATTAAATTTGAAATAAACTAATTTATATATGCAAAAGGAGATTTTTAATGAGAAACCCTGTGATAAATATCTCATACTTATTTTTTTGATTTTCTTAATCTTAAACAATTAAGAAAATCCCCATTGGTTAGCTTCTATTTAACTATTATTTTATAATCTCACATAGACGTTTTGATTTTAAAAATAATTTTGTATGAGATTTTGAAACTCACATAATATTTAACTTTAAAATAATTACAATCCTACATTGAGAAGAAAAAAAAAAAAATGAGTTGTTTTACTTATATAAAGTGTTATGATACTATATCGAGGAAAAAAAAGTGAATCTTATAAAGGGGGTTATGAGAGAAAAACTTTCTAGAAGTTCCAAGCACTCATTCTAAAATTATTGAGTTTTTTTAATTTTAAATAATTAAGAAAATTCTCATTTGCTAGCTTTTATTTAACTTTTATTTTATAATCCCACATCGGGAAAAGAAAAAAAAAAAGGTGAATTGTTTCACTTATATAAAATGAATCTTATACTCCTATTTATATAAACAAAAAGAGATTTTTTATGAGAAGCCCTATAATCAATACAATTTTTTTTTTGATTTTCTTAATTTTAAACAATTAAAAAATCTCCATTGATTAGCTTCCATTTAACTTTTATTGTACAATCTCACATAAAAGTTTTGATTTTAAAAATAATGTTGTATAAGGTTTTGAAACTCTCATAATATTTAACTTTAAAATAATTACAATTCCACATAGAGGTTTTGATTTTAAAAATAATTTTGTATGAGGTTTTGAAACTCTCATAATATTTAACTTTAAAATAATTACAATTCCACATCGAGAAAGGAAAGAAAAAATAGGTTATTTCACTTATATAAAGTGAATCTTATACTCTCATTTAATATTATAATATTGTGCATGTTTTAATTCAAGATGGTTTAAATTTTAAAATAAAATTTAAAAGTTTTAATTAATTAATTTTGTTGTAAATTTGTTGATTTTTTGACTTAGCCGATTAGGCTGAATCATTTTCGGTTTGACTGATTTACTGGTTTAACCATGGTTTTAGTTGTTTTATCAAAATATATTGCTTAGATTTGTTTGATTTGAAATAAACTAAGATTAACCATATTAAAAATTGAATGACTGAGATTGCTTAATAAGATATGAACTTCTTGTCCAAACAGCTGTTAGTTTTTATTTTACAATCCCATATCAGGAAAAAGAGAAAAAAATGAGTTGTTTTACTATATAAACCTTATGTTCCCATTTAATATTATAGTGTTATGTATATTTCAGTTTAAGACAATTTAAATTTTAAAATTAAAATAAAATTAAAAGTTTTAATTATTTAATTTTTGTATAAATTGGTTGGTCCTTTTGACCTAGCGGATAGGGTGAACTACTTTCGGTTTGACTGATTCGTTGGTTTAACTGTGATTTTAGCGGTTTTATCAAAATATATTGGTTAAATTTGTTTGATTTGAAATAAATTAAAGATTGACCTAATTAAAGATTAAACGGCTAAGATTGCTTAATCCGAAATAAACTTCCCGCCTAAACAATTGTTGACTTTTAAACCATTAAGAAAATCTCCATTGACTAACTTCTATTTAACTTTTATTTTATAATCTCACATCGAGAAAAGAAGGAAAAGGTGAATTATTTCACTTACATAAAGTGAATTTTATGCTCTCATTTATCTAAGCAAAAGGAGATCTTTAGTGAGAAACCTTATGATCAATATCTCATACTATTTTTTTTTAATTTTCTTAATTTTAAACAATTAAGAAAATTCTCATTGACTAGCTTCCATTTAACTTTTATTTTATAATCCTATATAGAGGTTTTAATTTTAAAAATAATTTTGTATAAAATTTTGAAACTCACGTAATATCTCTCCTTAAAAGTATTCTTTTGTAAAATATATAGATATATTGATAATTTCAATGTCACTCTTACTGCTCCTTAATACAAAAAATTATGAGATAATTATGATAATTTTAAATTTGTCTTTGAAACTTATAAATTATGAGATAGATTCTTATAATTTTAAATTTATATTGTGTCGATTCTAAATTTAAATTAATAGATTTTGTTAAATATTTAGTGACAGTTTAAATTTTATTAAAATTAAATTTAAAAGTTTTAATTAATTAATTTTTGTGTAAACTGGTTGGTCTTTTGACCTAATTGATTAAGATAAATCGTTTTTGGTTTGAATGGTTTGCTGGTGTAACTATGATTTTAGTAATTTTACATGTTACGATGATTCTTTCTTACTCATTAAGTTTTTAAAATTTCTTTAATTATTTCCCTTTCAAAAACTAATATGATAATTTTTTAAAATTTGTATATTTTTATTCTAAAATAGTGAAGTATTAGAACTATGTCATTTTTTTTTATAACAAAGTAAAATTTCAATTATTAATTGTCAATACAATAATTTTAATCTATATATATATTATATATTATAGTAAAGGAACATCTTAAACAAAATTCTTAAATTTATGCATAAAATTTTATTTACGAAAGACAAAATATAAAAAAATTAAATATAATTATCGTATTTTTAATAAATAATATATTATTTTATCCCGTGCATAGCACAGGTAATATGTTAATAACAATATATGATCATGGATTAAATTTCTGCTAATTAATTATAAAAAATGCTAGAGATATGTAAATTATGAAATATTGTATACAATATTCACATAGGTGTGGGTCTCATGTGATATGGGTTTCACACTTATGTGAATAAATATTATGTAGAATATTTAATAATTCATTTAGTATCGCTACCATTGTTCTTAATTTATTTATATAATTCACATATTGTTTGACAGTGCAAAGGTGAAATTGATTCAGTGTTATGAATTTGTTAGGGCTTATTGTAATTCAAAATGATGATTTTATTAATTAAATAAACAAATAATATTTTCATGAAAAAACAAAAAGAAAAAGAAAAAAGAAAGAAAAATTAAATAATAAAAGATTAATCAAAATAAGAGGAACAAAAAAGAAGAAAAATCAAATAATAATATTATGAAAAAATAATAATTAAATAATATTTTTATAACCCTACCACTATTAATCAAAATAAGAGGAACAAAAAGAAAAAAGAAAAATCAAACCGCAAAAGTCCAATAAGGATTCGAATTTTGCTCTATACAAGTTTCCGCTTTTTAAAACTATGCGTCTCATGGATTGAAAAAACAAAAAATTCAGAGAAATAAGCCATTCATGCTAAAGCCATAAAACTGTGGTATACTTTAACCTAGGGCTGGGCATATGGTTATCCGACTCATACAACCGTCCTATCTGATCTGACCCGCGTACTTATGGATGGTTTCGCAAACACAATAGGGTCGGGTGCGGTTTGAAATATATCAAATTTTCGGGTTGTGGGTTTGATCCGCACCCGCACAACCCGCCTGCATTAAATATATCATTTTTTTAAAAATTTCGAATCTGGACCGTTTATTCATTCATTTCATCTATAACAAACAAAACCAAGAAAACCTTAATCTCAAACTCAAACGACGCAGCTCTTTCTTTCCTTCCTCTCATCTCATCAGTCTTTCACTCTCTCGTTTTTCATCTGCACCGATCGACCTCGCAAGAACGACCAATCAACCTCACGAGATCGATTCTCTCTCATCGTAAGATCGACTGATCGATTTCACTCTCTCATCGCACCGATCGACCTCACAGGTAAGCCTTTGCCTCTGTCTTTGTCTCTCTCTCTCTCTCTCTCTCTGTCTCTCTTCCTTTCCCTCCCTCTTTTTTTCCTCTCATCTCATCAGTCTCTTACTCTGTTGTTTTTCATCTGCACCGATCGACCTCGCAGAATCGACTCCCTCTCATCGCAAGATCGACTGATCGACCTCACTTTCTTATCACACTGATCGACCTCACAGGTAAGCCTTTGTCTCTATCTCTGTCTCTGTCTCTCTCTTCCGTATCTTTGATTTTTGTTTTAGGTAATCAAATCCGTCTGTCTGTTATTTTTATGCAATCATATTTGTTATTTGTTAGGCAATCAGATTTGTTTTTATTTTTTTATTTTTTATAGCAACAGATCTCTGAGATTGGAATTAAATCTGTTATTATGTGACTAAGATTCTGTTTGTGTGACTAAGATTTGTTTCAATGGTGATTGGAATTAAATCTGTTCATTTATGTTTGGAATTAAATCTACTCATTTCTAATTGAAGTTTATCTGTGCATTTCTATTTGGAATTAAATCTGTTATTCAATCTGTGATTGAATCTGTGTTATTGTAATTTTATTCAATTTTATTTTAATTTTATCTGTTATTCAATTTAGTTGTAATTTTATTGAATCTGTGTGATTGAATCTGTGATTGGAATTAAATCTGTTATTATAATTTTAAATTGAATCTGTTATTAAACTGAATTTGTATTGAAATTTGAATCTATTATTAAATTGAATCTGTTATTAAATTGAATATGTTATGGAATCTGTTATTGAATCTATTATTAAAGCTATAATTATGTTATTGAAATTGAATCTGTAATCTGTTATGTTATTGAAATTGAATTTGTAATTTTTGTAATCCAGTTTAAATGGAGGATAGTATTCAATCTCCCGTAATCAATCTTTTACCTCCGGAATTCTCTAATTCTCAAATGAATCCCCCTGTAGCCGAACTCGAACCTGAACCTAGGTCTCTTAGAACCCCAAAAAGAAAAGAGTGAGGGTGGAGGAGGGAGAACACCATCCACAGTTTGTGATCATTTCGATAAGGTTATGGGGACCGATGGAAAACGTAGAGCCGTATGCAAATATTGCAAGAAAGAGTATTTGCTGACTCTAGACTTCATGGGACTAGCAATTTGAGGAGTAATACACCCAATTGTAAAGAATATCCAAATAGGGATACAGATGGTCAACAAATATTAAATTTTAAACCGAAACAAAATGAAAAGGGTATTTAGGTTATAGCAACAACTTTTAATTTTGATGCTTGTAAAAGGTCTCTTACAGAGATGGTTGTCAATGATGAGTTGTTATTTAGATTTGTGGAGGGAGTTGGGTTTAGAAGATTTTGTAATGTCATGCAACCGAAATTCATCTCAATCCCCTCTCATCATACCATATCTAGAGAAGTGCTTAACATATTCAAAAATGAAAGAGATAAGTTAAAAAAGGCCATGAAGGGTCGTAGAATTTGCTTTACTATGGACACTTAGACATCTATTCAGAATTTGTGTTACATGTGTTTGGCTGCTCATTTCATTGATGATAACTATAAATTTCAAAAAAGAATCATAAATTTTCAACAAGTTGAAGATCACAAAGAAGAAACATTGGATAGGAAAATTGAGTCCTGTTTGATTGAGTGGAACATTGATAGCATATTCACCTTAACAGTTGATAATGCTAGTTTTAATAATCTTACCATTCAATATTTGAAAACAATAACCAAAAAAGGGGACTATTTTGCAACATGAATTTATTCACATGCGTTGTTGTGCATATATTCTTAATCTCGTTGTGAGTGATGGGTTGAAAGAAATGGACGATTCTATTGCCAACATTAGACTTGCGGTGAGATATGTGAGGTCCTCTCCTTATAGGCATGATGTTTTTAAGAAGTGTGTAGCCACACTCAAACTTGATTCAAAAACTCTTGTATGCCTAGATGTACCAACTAGGTGGAACTCTACCTATTTGATGTTGGAGGCCGCCGAAAAGTATGAGAAGGCTTTTAACTGCTTGAAGTTTGTGGATTCCAATTTTGAACTTTATTTCAAGGATGTTGACGGTGGCATAAGGACAAGTCCTAATGAGTTGGATTGGAAAAAATGTAGATTGTTTTTGAGGTTTTTAAAATTATTTTATCTTGCAACTAAGAAGGTTTTGAGGTTTGTCTTTGTTACTTCCAATGCTTTTTACAAAGAAATGTTTATTATTGAAAGCAAAATTAACCAATTAATTTTGGAGGATGATAATACTTTGAGCACAATGGCAAAGACTATGAAAACAAAAGTTTACAAGTATTGGGGGGATGGAAGTAAAATCAATTTGTTATTGTATGTTGCGGTTGTTCTTGATCCTACCAAAAAAATGGCATACTTGGAGTATTGTTTTTCAAATTTATTTCTTGGAGATACTAAGAAGGTGGAAGATATGGTAGACAAGGTTAAGGGTTGTTTAAGTCGTTTACATAGCCAGTATGTCACACTTTATCCTTCAAATGAGAAACTTCCAAGTGTGAGTGAAGTTGTGAATATGGTGGAAGATGATGATGATGATCCTTATTCTTTTTTTGACTTCCAATTTAATTCCTATTTGGAGGAGCGATGCATTAGTGGATCTAAGTTGGAATTGGAACAATATTTTTCCGAGGTTGAACATTTTGCAAAGAATAAAACATTTGAGATTTTGGATTATTAGAAGGTATTCGCGACCAAATATAGAGTGCTATTGCAACTTGCAAGGGATGTGTTGGCCATGCCTATCTCTACCATTGCGTCAGAGTCGGCTTTTAGTACCGAGGGGCGTATTCTTGACCCATTTCATAGTTCACTCTCTCCTTCTATGGTTGAAGCTCTTGTATGTACTCAAAATTGGTTTCGAAGCAACCTTCTAATTTCTTTTCGAAAGGCAATGGATGATGTGTAGGAATTTGAGCAATATGACTCGGGTAATATGAGAATTTATTTATCTTCATTTTTATTTATATTGTTCATTTTCTAATGTAAGTTTTATTGATCTCCTCTTGTTGACTCTTAATTAGGTACTTTGAAGTCAAGCTTATCTTCAAGTTCAACCTATAATGTTGATGCTAATACTATAATTGAACTCTAATCGATTTGCTCATTGGTAAATTTTTCATATACTATATTGAGATGCAATATATAGATATTTGTTTATCTTTTCATTACTTTATTCTTTTACACTTTTTTTGTCAAAGGAATTATGAAGATTGAAGATTAAATTTTTTATTTTTCAGTTTGTTTTTGTGCAGGGTTCATCAACCAAATGCATGGAATTGAAATTTTTGGAACTTGTATGTGATTTATGATAATGGAGTTTTGAGATATTGTGTTGCAAATATTTTTATTTTATTTGACAATAATTTAATTTAATTTAATTTTATTTTATTTTTTGCATTTTGGATGAATGTAATAGTTAATGAAGAACTTTTAGGTAAGCTTAGGATTTTGAATGATTTTATTTTAATTTTGTATTATTGGGTAGTAGTAGTAGATGGAGAATGTTGAGAAAGTAGTTGGAGAGTGAGATTGATGATTTACATTAGAATTGTAAATGATTTTACTTTAATTGTATTGTTGGGTAGTAGATTAATTTTGAATGATTTTATGATTTTGAATAATTTTGAATGATTTTAGGATTTTAAATGATTGTTTGTGTTATGAATTGATTTTGTTGTATTTTTAATTTTATAAGTTTTAATTCATTAATTATTAATATTGAAGCATTCCAGCATTTTAGAAAATTGGAAGAAAATGACCCAAAATAAATATTTACAAAATGAAAAAAATAAAAAAATAATTTTTAAAGGGAAAAATCCAAACCCCAAACCATAAACCGCCCGCACATCCACAAACCCTATCCGCACAAATTGCAAACCGCACTGCGGGCGGTTGCGGTTTGATTTTTTCCCAAAATGCATAGGTGCGGGCGGGTTAAAACCGAACTGCAAACTGCACAAATTTGATCCACAAGTACCCCTACTTTAACCTAAAAAACTCAAAGGACTGACTGATAATCTAATTTATGTTTGGTTTAGTTTTTGAAAATTATTTTTGAATTTTTTTATTTTCTTAAATGTACCGAAAATCTAGATATATTTAAAAAGTAAAATATTTGTAAAGAAAATTTTTAAATAAAATACTAAATATGAAAATATATCTTTTAAAAAAAAAAAAAAAATATTTTTGTATTTTGTAAATTTTTAATTTTTTCCCATAATTATGCTGCTTTTTTAAGTGTATTTTAATAAAATGAATTAATTTTTTTTAAAAAAAAATCGATAAACACAAAAAAAGAAAAATCACTAAAAAAATGTAAATTACACTTACCTTCCTTGAGGTTTGGAAAAAATACAATTAACGCAAGACTTTTTACATAATTATATTAGTCTTTCTAGAAATTTTAATTCACATAACATTTAGATGTTTTTTTCATTACTAATTTGTGAGTCTTATGGATGAAAAAAAATGATAATGCCATCAATTTTCTACTAAATTGCATATTTATATTTATATATTTTATTATCTATTCATTATTTATATTAATTTTGAGCACTTTATCTCGTTAAAAAAATATTATAATTATATTAAACTTGTGAGGTTAATTATATTTATTAAATATGGGTGCAACTTACACGCAACCAAAAAAACAAAAAAAAAAAAACAAAAGAAAAAGAAAAGCAAATAACTCAAAAACTGAATTTGAGTCTCAAGACCAAATCAACTTCTAGAAAGTGTTGACCGAAACAATAAAAGACGGAAAAGAAAGGACAAAATTCCCAATTACAGCTCATATATTACCCCTAAATGACTGGCTATTAAAATTATCACTCACATCAAATCCAAAAACTAGACATAGATTATAGAGAATTACATGGGTTTACCAAAAAAAGATGATGAATCAATCACACGCCACGACTTTTACAGGTTTTTGGGCACATGAGATGGAAACTAATAAAATACCACTTATTGTGGATTACCCATCATACCTTAAGGAAAATGCTATAATGTACACTCTTTTTTAAGTCCATATGCACCTTATATAAAAAACTGTAATTTTTATTATTAGTATAACTTTTGTCACAAAAATCATACTCCTCATGGAGTAACTTTTTTTTGCTTCTCATAAAATGTATAACTTTTATTACAAAAAATATAACATATTTGGTTTGGTTTTCAGACACTTTTTTATAAACTTGTTCTAATAAACTAAAAATTAATTTGATGAAAAAGTTAAAACAAAAATCAAAAAATCTTATCATTTTTACATAATTTTATTTTTGGCGACTTCAAAAATAATTTTTAAGAATTTAAAAATATTTTTTTGATATTTAGTTTTAATAAATTAGTTTTTATTTTTTCAAAAAAAAATCGAATTTTTTTTTCTCCAAAAATGATAAGGTATTTTGATTTTTGTTTTAATTTTTTCATCGAATTAATTATGCATAACTTTTAGGGGACATCATAACTTTGACTTATTTTGAAAAGTATGCTAAAAGTTAGCTTTTTGACTTTTTTTTAAAATTTTTTTTTTTTAAAATATGCAAAAAAGTTAAAAGATATAACCAAAAAAAACTAAAAAATCAAAAAGTTGACTTTTAACCGTGTTGTCAAAATAGGCCTTTATCATTCATAACTTTCATTACAAAAATCGTAACTTTCATCACAAAAAATTCATGACTTTTCTTATCATGTGCAAGTGCACATTGTAGCATTTTCCTACACGTAATTAGCCTTGATCTAATTAAATGGTTAACTTGCTCAATTAGTTCATAAACAGGAGGTCAGATGAGTCTGTATCTGAATAAAGAAGTTAGTAAGAAAGCAAACTTGAGAACACACCGCAATAAATTAAAATTTAGAGACAATTTAGGGATGAAATCATTTTTGAGGAAAATATTTTAGTTCTCAAAAGCATTATCGCTATATTTTTAGTGATAAAATTGGACATTTAATAATTAATTATTATTATTTTGGAATCAAATTTTTTTATCTTTAGAAGTGCATATATTAGTGATATGTTCAAAATTTTGTCGTCAAAAGTAATTTTTTTTTAACTTTGCGGCATGACTTTTTAATGACTGAGAATTGGTCCTCTTATATTTTTTGCAACAAAATTTTACTTTTGAAGATAAAAAATTTAACATCTAAAACTCTTATACATTGCAGTGATACTTGCTTTCTAAGGATTTATTTTTACTTTAACTTTTGAAGTGAGTTAGATATACCAAAAAAATATAAATGTTATAATAAGACTCGATACATGTCCATGAAAAACAAGAAAGATGACCTACCAAGCCATCAAAATAGGGCATTCAAAGGCCTAGCCCTAAAATAAATAAATAAATAAAATTTTAGAAGTCAAGAGCTAGGTCGAAGAAACAATGCCACGCAAAGTCAGACAACCATGCCTATTATTTATAGTAGGTAGGGTGTATTACTTTTTATCTTTTTTACGTTATATTATTTTTTTTATTTTTTTAAAATTTTTTTTATAATAAAAAATTAATAAATATACTTATTTAAATCATTTCAAACGATTTGATAATAAGGTTAGCCTTGTCTGTAGTAAGCTTAAGATATGTAACATTTCAAGAGGCTTCTTCTTGTTCTCACCTCTTGAAGACGGGCTCCTTCAAAGAACCACAAATGTTCCATTTTGAAAGAGTTTGTGGAGCCCCTTTACGAAGCTACAGTTGGCCTGATTGGTAAAGCAATCATTTAGCAAGTATATTGTCTAAATTTGAGTTTTACCCATTGTATGAATGTAACTTTCATTTTCGTACTTTTGTCTTACCCATTGTAAAAAAGGTAAATTATATTTTGTCCTTTTTATATTTAATCATTTTTCATTTTGATCCTTAATTATTATTATTATTTTTAACTCTTCATACTTTAAGTTTTTCTCAATTTACTTCTAAAACTAACTTTTGTCTAAAATTAGATAGAAATCGACATATTAACAATCATGTAGTACAAAAATATTTTATTATATACACTACAACAAAAACATAGTTTAGTGGTACTACACTAGTGACATTTTTTTAGAAAATGCCACAAAAAATGATATTTAGTAGCACGTTTTTGAAAAATGCCACAAAACGACAAACATAAAAGGCCCTAGTGACATTTTAATGAACAAGTGTCACAAAACTACAACAAAAATATACTTTAGTGGCACTACACTAGTGGCATATTTTTAGAAAATGCCACAAAAATGATATTTAGTGGCACGTTTTTGAAAAATGCCACAAATGACAAACATAAAAGGCTTTAATGACATTTCAATGAACAAGTGTCACAACACTACAACAAAACATATTTTAGTGACACTATACTAGTGGCATGTTCTTAAAAAATGTCACAAAAAGAATATTTTGTGGCATTTTTTAGAAAAATGTCATAGAGTCACAAACATACAAGGCTCTAGTGGCATTTTAATTAAATAAAGTGTCACTTCACTACAACAAAAATGTCACTACAACAAATTTACATTTTAGTGACACTACACTAGTAGCATGTTTTTAGAAAATGCCACAAAAATAAAAATTGGCATTAAATGTTTTAGAAAAATGCCACAGAACCACAAAACATATAAGGCTCTAGTGGCATTTCAATAAAGAAATGTCACATCAATTTTATGACATTTTATAAAATAATGACACAAAAAATTATGTTCGTGACATTTACCAACAGATGCCACTAAACTTTAGTTGCAATGGCATTTTTAAAAAAATGTCAAGACACTAGGTAGGTGCAAATTACTTTTTATGGCACTTAGGTGAAAAGTGTCATAAACAAATATTTTATAGTATTTTGAGAAATGCCACTAAGCCAAAAACTTTCCAAGCTTATAATGACATTTTTGAAAAAACAAAAAATGCCAATATATTTTCTAAATTTTTAAAATGCAGTAAATGATTAAAAATAAATGAATTAAACTCAATATACACTACAGGAAAAAGCATATTCGACGACTAAATTTCCTGACCAAAAAAATTTGGTCGCTGAAAGTATAGCTTTCGACGACCAAAACAACATTAGTTGCTAAAAGTAAAGCTTTTTGGCGGCTAAACAATTTTAGTAGTCAAAAGTCTATAATTGGCGACTAAAAATAAGTTTGGTTGCTGATTATATTGGTTTTACCGACGAAAAAAATTTTAGTAGCCAAAAGTAAAGGTTTTTGGTGCCAAAAAAAATTTTAGTAGCCAAAAGTTTACAATTGGCGACTAAAAATTAAGTTTAATCGCCAAAAGTGGTTATTTTTAGCGTGGGAGAACTAAAATCCTAAGGCGGGAATAAAATTTTTTGGTGACCAAAATTTTGGTAGCTGAAAGTGCATCTTCGGCCACCAAATCCGATTTTGGTAGACAAAAGTTAAGTTTTTTAGCAACTAAAAAACAATTAGTAGCCAAAAGTATAGAATTGGCGACTAAAAAATATTTTTAGTCGCCAAAAGTGGTCTTTTTTTTATTTTATTTTGGTAGTAAATAGTTTATTTTACATAAATTATGTTCAATAAAATAATTATGTTTATACATATACTTTTATATTAATATGGATGTATGTACTATATAAATAATATATGTTGCATATATAATCATGTGGTGCTATAGAGGTGTAGTGGGAAGAGTGTGGTGTATAAGGTTTATGGTGCGGGAGGTTGGTGGTTCAAGTCTCCGCAAGAGCGGATCAAATTGTTCTACAACGAATTATCGTCATGAATGGCACTTGATAGCGTCATGAATAGTGTCTACCATGACATTAAAGTGTCACTGAAAGGTTTTAGTCTTGATGGTGTAATGACACTTATAAGTGTCACTAACTCTTTTTTTAATGGCGCTTAATAGTGCCACAAATAATATCTACCATGACATTAAAATGTCATTGAAAGTTTTTAGCCAAGATGGTACAGTGGCACTTGCAAGTATCTACCGTGACACCGATAGAAGTGGCACTTGTTCAAAATGCCACAAGACCAAAAAATGTCATTAGAAGAATAGTTTTGTGGCACTTTCAAATGTCACTAAACTAAGAAAATGTTGTAGTGATATAGCTCATACATTTGACACAAATTCAAACCCTAATATAATAATATATTTTTTTATGTCGTGTGGTAAGTAACATGACATTTTTTTGTCTACTTTTGAATAGGAGTTACCTTAAAGAGTAAATTCAGAAGAGAGAGAGAGAGAGAGAGAGAGAGAGAGAGAGAGAGAGATGTGGTTTGGTGTTCCACCATGAAGTCCAGCAACAAATCGGCCATTGTCTACGGTGAAGGTTTTAGAGAGAGAAAACTAGGGATGTTAGAGAGAGAGAATACTGGATGTGAGTGATTTGGAGGTTTTAGACAGAGAGAGAGGCTACTAGATGGTTTATTTTGAACAGATAAAAAAGTAGGTGCGTAATTATAGAATGAGTAATTTGGTCCTTTTGTAGGCGTACGTCCTTATAGACATGATATTTTAACGCGTGGACCTTTGAACAAAAGAAATTTCAATTTGGACTGTTGGACAGAGCACTCTTTTATTATTTATTATTTTTAATTATTTTTTTATAGCCAACAAAAAACTAATTGCTTATTAATGGAATTTTTTTTCATAAATTCATATTTTCACCCTTATAAGTTATTAAGGACAATGGTGGCTCTATTGGGGACATAAGGACATTTGTTGGTGAAAAGTCCATGTGCCAAGGGTTTAAGAAATTTATTAGTTCCATAAATGTCACTCATCTGTTCAAAATTTTATTTTAACTTATTTGTTTAAATTTTTATTTTGTTTGTTCGATTTTTTGAATCTATCTATCCAAATTATTTTAACCTATTTGTTTGGTTTTTTTTTTTTTAGTTTGATATTTTGAACATTTTAACCCATCAGTTCAAATTTTTATTTTATCTGTTAAATTTTTGAACTTATTTATCTAAATTATTTTAATCTATCTGTTAAAATTTTTATTTTATCTATTGAAACAACAATTCAACAAAGCAAATACACACACACACACATATATAGAGAGAGAGGGTAATGATAGTCTGGTTGACAGGTGAGCTGGCCTTGACGAGGATAATGATAGATCGGGTTTTCTAGAGATAGAGAATGAAGTCGCAGGGTTTTGTCGATTTTGGTGGTGGTACGGTAATAGACGGAGATTGTGAAGCCTTTGTCAGCGATGTTGAGCGCTAAGTTTTAGCCCATCATGGCTAGACTGCCAAGGCCTATGCATGAGGGAGCTGAGAAGCTACTTCCATAGAGGAAAGAGACAATGTAGGTAGGTTTAGAGAGAGAGTGTGTGTTTGAAAGAGTTCATTTTCTTTGAAGGAAGTGAACTTTGAGAGAGAGAGAGAGAGAGAGAGAGAGAGAGAGAGATGGGTTTTAGAGAGAAAAATGGGTTTGATTATGGAGAGAGGCCAATTCCAACATATAAACATGCGTGGTTCCAAACAAATACAAACGGACTCGTGGTGGATCTATGCTCTTAAAAGTCTATAATATAGACCTATGGCTTGAGAACTTTAATAGATTTTGATGAGAGAATTTTAAAAGTATTAATTTTATTAAAAATATACAGTTGCATTAAATTTTTTAAAAATTTAAAATTTTAAAAGCAAATAAGATTATTTTGACGCAATATGAGTTATGCACAAATAATCCTTGCTGCACCATAATTTTTTAGGTGTCTTCGCAATGAAATAAAATTTTATGGGAGGTTTCACTGAATGTCCAAATTTTTATTTATTTATTTATCACATTGAGAAAAGAAATAAGTAGATTATGTTTTCTAGTAAAGTAAGAAAAGAAAAGAAAAAATTTAATTACTCACAATTATATTTGGATAAATATGATGATTGTATATTAATGAACACTTGTACATGTTAGTTTAAAGAGGAATTTGGTGGGTTTATTTCGAAATTCTAAAAAAATTTAATTCCTCGCCGAATCTCACCAATTTTGATAGTATAAATAATAGAACATAAATTTATGAATTTTTCCTCACTATTTCTCCCACTTTCGTATCATTTCTCTCCCTTCAATCCTCCAATGCTGAAGTTTCCTATCTCAATTTCTTTTCTTTCTTACCAAACCCATCAATTCAAATGGGCTTTTGTATTTTTCAAGGCAGTGATAGAAGAATTGGAGCACGAATCACGAGAGTGACCTCATCTAACTAAGCATGATCATGAATATTGAATAAATTAATTCATTGGTTAGAGTGTTCTGAAATTTGATGGTTTGGGACGATTAATCTATCAACATGATTTTAGACAAATGGTTACTTTTTTGCCATGTTTGTTCCAAACTGATTTTAGGTGAAGTTTGACAAGTTGTCAAAAAATTAAAAAATTACTTAAAAAATTAAAAAGTTATCACTGTTTATCAAAAGTTAAAGATTACGGCTGCACAATTCTCAATCTTAATTTTCTTCTACACACTAATTTATATAATTTTTTAATACACATTTTTCTATAAAAAGTCAAAAAATTAACCCAAACAATCATATTTTTTTCCTCAACTTTTTAGTCCAAAAAGTCAAAAAGTGCACTTATTTAGGACATCCCAAACAACCTCTTAGGGGTTGTTTGGGATGACCTAAATAAATGCGCTTTTTGTCTTTTTACGAAAAAGATGTGCAGAAAAGTAGAGAGATGATGTGATGGAAAAAAGATAAAAAGATAAAAAATGTGTACTTATTTTGGGTTGCCAAACTTGGCCTTAGTCTTCGGATTAATAATCCTTGAATCATCATTTCTTAAATAACACTTTCGATTATTTTTTATTTTTTTTACCAATCGGTGGAAAATTAATTATAAATATAAGAATAATTACATTATAGTCTAACAATCCATGTCTACAAGTCCAACAATCACTACAAAAAAATCACCAAACCCAACAATTATTCGATACAACACTCAGAATGAGGGAAAAATAATCAAATGGTGTCAAATTGCTTTCCATAAGATTTCAACTTGTAGGCCAAAACCTTTGGTTAGATTGTCAGATTAATTTTTATGGAATTAGATATGATGGGATCATTGATAAATTGCGAGAGATAAATTATAAAATAAAATTAGATAGAATGAAGAATTAGATATATGATAGGAATATGGATATGGTTATGAGAAATTAATTATATCATAGGATAAATAAATGTGCGTAAGAGGATTAAATAGGAGTGGAATATTACGTTTGGCTAGGATGGACAAAAAGATAAAATTATTTTTTGTCATTGGATAAAGGACAAAAATATGAGTTAACTACTAATAAGTCTTAGTAGTTAGACTTAATTTTCATAAAGTTCTATTAAAAATAAATCCTAATAAAATTGTCACTAAAAATAAGTTTTTGTGTCAATTTTTTTTATATATGTCGCTAAAAATTGACAATTAGTGAATTTTTTAAGTCATTGTTCTTATAAATTATTGTTAAAATTTACAATTAGTGACGTTTTTCTATGACGAATTTTCAAACTGTCGTTGAAAGTTAAAAATTAGTTAAACTGTCAACTTACAATTAGTAACATTTTTTGTGACAAAATTTTTAGACCGTCGTTGAAAATTAATAATTAGTGATATTTTTTAATAGTGTGTGATGAGGAATACCATTAATTATTATAGAATCCATTGAATAATAAGTTCACCTATTAAGACCTATACGTAAGTCTTTCAAAAAATAATTAAGAGTGGCCTAAGCGCCCCTCATACCACATTTACTATGGTATTACTTAATTCTCATTTTTCACCATACCAATATTAATTATTTTCGGAAATTTGATATTGTACAAAACAAACATTAAACTGAAAAAATATATGTTCAGATTTCCCCCCATATAATTTATCCCTTTTAAACCTGCAATCAAGCATCAAAGTAAAAACTTCTTGGGCTCGCACATTCACCTACCTCTTATCCCTCCTTTTATTAATCATTCAAACGTGTTTCAAGATTATGTATACTGTATCTCACATAATGTACTCTTTAACCCTAAGGATTGGCCTAGTGGGTGAATCTTAGAGCTTTGGAGTGTGCTCTTTCTAGGTCTTAGGTTCAACTCTCATTAGGAGTAATCTGTTTTGAGACGACGTCCACGGGTTCTATCCGAAATTTGCCCAAGTCACGTAGAGAGGGGCGCTTTGCGTGAATTTCGAAATTACTCCAAATATACGTAAACTAGCTTGGACACCTGATAATAATAATAATAATAAAAAAAAAAAAAAAAAAAAAGACGTCCTTCAATCACAAGCGAGATTTGTTAAATTCCATTCAATCTCATGGTTAGAAGGACATTTGTTAAATTCTGTTCAATCTCATGTTAAAATCATTAGGCATGGTGGTTTATATAAATAAAAATTTCCTTTTTTTTTTTGGTTCATAAAAAAATAAAAAATAAAAAATTCGTTAGGCATGGACGACATAGTACAGTGCTCGTAATTTGAGGATATTTTGTCTTTTAATCATCTAATCCCAACTTCCTTTAATCCCAATTGTATCCAAATTTTTTTTATGGGACTCAATAGTTCCCCATATATATATATATATATATAAAATGTTATACTTATCATATTTTTATATTACTTTTCATGTACCACCTTATGTGTTACCTCACCGTTGGTGTAATGGATCTCACCACTCATGTTTATACTGAAGAAGTTGTATTGTAAATGAAAAAATATCTTTGATGATCATAACCACAGTACAGAGTTTCCTATTTATACAATATCAGAGTTAGTTATGTAGCTATCCTATATCTAACTATGTAACTGAAAGTAGTTATAACTGCCTAATAACAATTGAGCTTAATATCTAATGAATTACAATGCTTGAGCCTTATCTATTTGTGATAGTGATGATAATGCTCGTGGAGCTGATATTATCTTATCAGGCCCCCGCAAGCGAAGAGGGGAGGCACGAACCATGAGCTTGTGCTGGAGGTAAGCAAAGCAAGCAGAAGAAAGGGGCTTAGTGAAGATGTTTGCAAATTGGTCAGAAGAGCCAACATGCTCGACAACAAGTTTCTTGGACACAACCTATTCACGCACATAATGATAATCCACAGCAATATGCTTTGTGCAGGCATGGAAAATAGGATTCGAGGTCAAGGTTATAGCAGAAAGATTATCACACCAGAGAGTAGGCACACCAGAAGGAAGATGTAATTCAGTAAGGAGCATCTGAAGCCAAGTTAGTTCAGAGGCAACTTGAGCGAGAGCCCTGTATTCGGCTTCAGTGGAGGAGCGAGAGATGGTATTTTGTTTCTTGGCAATCCAAGACACAAGATTGGAACCGAGGAAAACACAATATCCAGTAGTAGATTTGCGGCCCTGCACACTGCCAGCCCAATTCGCATCCGAAAAGGCATGAAGATCCAATGAACTAGCAGTAAAAATGAGCCCATAATGCAAAGTACCATGAAGATAACGCAGAAGCCTCTTGACAAAATTAAAGTGAGCCACAGTTGAAGCATGCATAAATTGACAAGCATGATTCACAACAAAATCAATGTCAGGTCTTGTGATAGTTAGATTTTGTAAAACACCCACCAAGCTACGATATAAAGCAGGCTGAGCAAAGGGAGTAGAAAGATCAAGAGAAGAGGAAGGCTTAGTAGCCATAGGAGAAGGATAAGATTTGCAATTGGTCATGCCAGCTTTGGTAAGTATCTTAGAAGCATACTTGTGTTGAGACAAAAATAGACCATCCGAAGTGGGTAACACAGAGATACCAAGAAAATAGGAAATGTTGTCCAGTTCCTTCATGGAAAAGGCAGAATGCATGTAGGTGATAAGTGTGGCAATTTGAACAGAGTCACTCCCAATAATAAGAATGTCATCCACATACACCAACAACAGAATGAGAGAAGAAGAAAAGTGATGAATGAATAAGGATGAATCACAGTGACTGTTAACAAATCCATAAGTGATTAAAAATGAGGAAAAAGTGGAGTACCAGCCATGTGGAGCTTGTTTAAGACCATAAAGGGCTTTTTCCAATTGACAAACATGGGAAGGATAAGAAGAATCTGCAAAACCAGGTGGCTGATCCATAAACACCTCTTCCTCAAGAATGCTATGAAGAAAGGCATTAGAGATATCCCAGTTGTTTAATTGGCCAATTGAAGTGAAGAGATACACTAAGAAAAATACAGAACGTGGGTTGCTTAGCAACAGGGCCGAAGGTTTCATGATAGTCAATCCCTTCCTCTTGAAGATAGCCTTTAGCAACCAATCGAGCTTTATGGCGAGCAAGAGAGTCATCAGAATTTTTCTTGAGGCGAAAAACCCATTTATAACCAATAACAAGTTTGTGAAGAGGATGAGGGACCAAAATCTAAGTCTTTTGGCGTTGAAGAGCTTGAAATTCTTCAAACATAGCAGCAGCCCAAGCAAGGATAGTGAGAGCCTCAGACCATGTGGAAGGTTCAAGCAAAAAAGGATCAAGAGAAGAAGAAACAGTCAAATGAAAATGAAGAGTACGTATAGAGTGAGTGACCATGAGATGAGTGTTAAGAGAGGAAACTAAGGGAGCATAAGAACTTAAATCAATGTGAACATAACTAATAGGAATGGAGGAGTGAGAAAGAGCAGCAGCTGGAGATGGAGGAGTAGCTGTAGACATAGTAGGAGCAGTGGCAGAAATAGCCACAGTAGCAGCAATAGCTGGAGATATAAGTGCAGTTGTAGACACAGAAGTAGATATAGGTGCAGCTATAGACACAACAGTAGTAGGGTCAGGAACATCATGAGCCATAGCAGGAATAGCCACAGGAACAACAACAGCTGAGCAAGGAACAGAAGGCCTATGACTAGAAGAAGAGGAGTGAGACAGAGAGGTTAAGGGAGCAAAAGCAGACAAACAAGATTGAGGTGGCCAAAAGAAAGCATGAAGTTGAGATAAGGGAGGAACAATAGTAGGAGGTAGGGAAGGCTGAGAGACAAAAGGAAATAAAGTCTTATAAAAACAACATGCCTAGAAAAAAAGACTTTTTTGGAAATGGGATTAAAACACCTATAACCCTTAATAGAAGGATGGTAACCAATAAACACACAGAGCACAGACTTGGGTTGGAGTTTATGTGAAGTGTAAGGTTTGAGCCAAGGAAAACATCGACAACCAAAACTTTTGAGAAAACTAAAATCAGGAGATTGATGAAACAACATCTCAAATGGAGTCGTATTTTGCAATTTGGAACTAGGTAATTGATTGATAAGAAACATAGAAGTGGCTAAAGCATCAAACCAAAATGATAATAGAAGAGCTGATTGATGAAGAAGAGCAATAGTAGTAGTAATTAAATGTCTATGTTTGCGCTCAGCAACTCCATTTTGAGGAGGAGTATGAGGACATGAGAGTTGATGGACATGAGAGTTCTAGTAAACTCACCACCGCCATCAGTGCGAAGCACTTTAAGTTTAGTGTCAAATTGAGTCTCAACAAACACTTTAAAATCTTGAAATTTTGAAAACGCTTCACTTTTGTAACACATAGGATATACCCAAGTAAACTTGCTAAAATCACCCACAAATAGAACATAGTATTTAAAATTAGAACTAGAACAAGAGAAAGGGCCCCATTTATCACTATGAATCAGAGAGAGAGGCTTATTAACAGAGGAATTGGACAAAGTAAAAGGGAGTCTATGACTCTTAACTACAGTACAATGTGTGCACAAGTTTGTAGTACAATGAGATCAAACAGGTAACTGGTTGTGCTTAAGCAAGACATGAAGTTTTTGGGAAGAAGGATGGCCTAGACTTGTGTGCCAAACAGTTGTAGAAGTAGAATTGGTAGCAAGACAAGCAATAGGAGATAAAACTGGCTTGTGTTGGAGAGAAGAATTGTGAGACGAAAATGTAGATGGAATTTGATATAGGCCATGACTATGGACCCCTTTGTAAAAAGGAATCTGAGTAGTCTTGTCCTGAATCACAAAAGACTTGTTATCAAAGGTAATAGTGCAATCATTATAATATGTGAGCTGATGAAAGAAAGAAGATTGAAGGATAGAGAAGGTACATGAAGAATATGATTAACCTTGAAAGGATGAGAAGGAGTGGGAAGAATACCTTGACCTGTATGTTGTATGGGAATGGAGGTACCATTGCCAACAGTTACGTGGTTAGAACCATAGTATGGTTGATAGTGGTGCAGATTATCAAGATCTAGAGTAACATGAGTTGTAGCTACAAAATCAACATACCAATTTGCAGTTGATGAAGAGGTAGGTGTACTGGCAATAAAAGCAGTTTTGGGAGAATAAGAGGCTGCTGTATATGAAGAATCCATCATATACCAGCAATTTATGGCTGTGTGATTAGGCTTGCCACAAATCTGACAAATCAACAAATTAGAAAAGGAACTTGGTTGTGAAGAAGTTTGTTATGAGGAATAGGAAGATCTCCTCATCCATTTCTACGATTAAAATGACCTCCTCTTGGAAAATACCTTCCTCCTCTATTAGAAATCCACCTCTGTAACTAGAGGATTTATGTTCCCGAAAACCAGAATTATAGTGAGATTTAGATCCTTGATCTTTGGTAGTAGAATATGCAGCAGTGAGGTCTGAAAGAGACGAAGAAAGTCGTGATTCAGATTCAACATGCAAGGCCTCTGAACACAAAAGAGAGGACAAATCTGACATGGTGATTGGTTCAGTTCTTGCTCTTATTGCTGTCTTTAAGGCGTTGTACTCTACTGGAAGACCATTTAAAACAATGAGAATCAAGTCCTCTTCCTCAACCGAAGAAGAAACAAGAGCTAATTGATCTGATATTGTTTTGATCTGGAGTAGATAATTCTCCATTGATAAGAATTTCTTGAAAACAACATTGAGTTTGTTCTTGAGTTGATGAATATGTGATCTGGACAACGAAGTAAATCTTTTAGTGAGAAGAGTCCATACTTCATAACTTGTAGAACAGTGTAGAACGGATGTAAACACAGTAGGAGTGAGAGTTGCAGTGATGTAACTTAACAGATAAGAATCAACTTGTTTCTATGTGAGAAATTCTGGATTGGTACTCTCTTTTCTCGTAGAATCATGAATCAGTGGAGGAGGAAATTGAGAAGAACCATCAATGTAGCCAATAAGATTTGTAGCTCGAAGTACGTTTTGAAATTGACTTTTTCAGATCAAATAATTTGTAGAATCCAATTTGATTGTGACAAAAGAATTCAAATTGTTGATCAGAAGAACAAGATTGGCTGGTAGGGATAAATATGCAGACTCTATTGAAGGATCTTGAAAAAGCTTGACTCGTTGGAGTTAACAAACTCTGATACCATGAAGAAGTTGTATTGTAAATGAAAAAAATACCTTTGATGATCAGAACTACAGTACACTATTTATATAATACCAGAGTTAGTGTAGACACCCCATTTTTGACCGACCTTAAGACTCAGACGTCACCAATTGAGCACTCGGTGGTGTTGCATATTGTGCTCGTTCAGAAGTCTCAGAGTCGCGGCCGTGAGCCCTGCCTCCGGACTTCCGAACTCTCTTCTGTACCTTGCCTCGGTTTGCGAACCAGACTCGGTTTTCTCTGTTTCTTTTCCTGAAGGGAGGGAGAGGTCCCGTAGACCATCTCTCAGTGGCCATGGGCTACATTTCGTGGCCGTAGGCCATTTTGCCCATTTCGGAGCCTGGTTCCCGGTTTTCGGAGCCGTCAGGCCGTGTGCCTCGGTTCGGGACCGCCTAACCATCTCCGACTGCTCCGGTTTTTGGCATGCGTCTCACTTACTCCCTTTCGAGGGACACTGGGGCATGAGAGACCCACTTCGTGGCCGAATGCCACTTTCGGTGCTTAACAGCCTATTTTCGGGACCCCGAACTGCGTGTTTTGGCCCCCGAGCATTCGTTTTGCATCGGTTTTCGTTCTTTTTTGGCAGGTACCTCTGTTTTATCACCAGGAAGGTCACTGAAGGGTGGGAGGCCATCAATTGTCTCAGCAACCAGTTATGCTCCTCCGGCGCCCTCCGACGCCCGTTTTTCTCACTTCCGAGCCAATGTTGACCACCCTATGGCCATTTTTTTCAACCCGAAACCACATATTTGTGTTGTACACACATGGGAGGACCCTAAAAGTCTATGGCCGGCCAGTAACTCAATTTGGACCTTTTGAACCCCTTTTAAAAGTGGCCTATTCTCTCTCCTGTTTTAGAGTTGCCAATTTCCAACCACAGGGCCTTGTTGAGGAGACCTGGGAGGACACCAATATCTGGTGGCCGGCCAGAAAATCCAACTTTCCATTTTGCCCCTTGGCCGGCCGGCCATAGGGGGTAGCAGGCCGGCCACCTGCAACAAAAGTAGCAGGCCGGCCATGCTCCTTGGGAGGTGTGCCTTACAGCTGTATAGCTGTTTCCCCCAAAATATCTGATTTCGGGGGACTTTTTGCATAGAAGGGAACTTAATCCCTTAAGCTACACACTTTGTCTCTCCCTCTCCCCTCCATCCTTACACACAACAGCAGCTCTAGCTCTCCCTCAAGGTTGGAAAATTTGCTCTCAAGCATAGAGACACATATCTCTCTCTATTCCTCTCATTCTCTCAAGTTCCAACCCCATTTCTTCATCACTACCAAGCACCACCACCACCCCATCTCAGCAGCAAGGAGCAGCTTTCTAGAGCTAAAGGTGCTGCAACCTGGTCCAAGAATCACCAAAAGGGTTGGTCTACAAGGGTAAGTCCATTTTCCCCCTTTTGTAGCTCATTTTTGCGACAAATTCTTAGCCTAGTTGCTTACTGTTTTGAGCTCCGACCCTAACTGAAACTAGGCTTATTTTGAGCTATTTTACATGTTTTTTCAAGGGCTCAACCCTGTTTGAGCCCCCCATTTGGTACTTGCTTCAATACCTCTTTGTATGCCATTATTTTGCATGGTATTTCTAGCCTATGTGTGATCTGTTTTTGAGCATGATATAAACTGTGAGTTGACTTATTTTGAGTCCCTCTACAACATTGTAGAAGGGATCAACCTTGTTTGGGACCTCCATGTATGACTTGCTTCATTGCCCCTCTTTGGTCCCTATTCTTGCATGCTTTGTTAGCTCATTTTAGCTTCTGTTTTAGGCCATGATCAGAACTGAAAATGGCCATATTTTTACCTTCTTAGTATGTCTCATTAAGGGTCTTTGGCTGTTTGGTGAATGATTTGTATACCTCATGTTATAGCCTCTTGTTGGCCTACATCTTGCATTGCATTTTGAGCATGTTTCCATACTGATTTGAGGCTTGTCATCTACTGTAAATGTTCATATTTTTAGGCCCTCTTCAGTGTTGTAGAAGGGTCTTTTGCCATTTTGGCTTTGCATGTATCACTTGCTTCATTGCCTCCCTTGCGGAGCCATTTTTGTATGCCATTTTAGCCCTACTTGTGATTGTTGTTTGGCCTTGTTTTGTACTGTAAAAATGTGAGTTTTGGGGCTGCCTTGCTTCTGCTTGTTCATGTCATGTTCAAATTATGCATATATTGTATAGCTATAAGTCATTTTGGATGCCTAGTTTTGCGTTTCGGGAGAGATCCCTTGCATCGGGTTTCATTGCGTCTCATTTCGGGGCTGTTTTGCCCCTCATTTTGCCACTGATTTTTGCATGTTTGCACACCATATTTCGTGTCTTTGCCATGTCTCATTAGAGTGGCATTTCGGTGTCTGAGGGTACGTTCTCGGTTTGCGTGCCCGCGGACACGTACTTCGAGGTGTTTTGTTTTCATCTGATGGCCTCCTATGTGAGTGTGGCTGAGGCTCTCTCATGTTGGTGTAAGCCCATTATTGCATTGCGTATGCCATTTCATCCGTAGCATTGTGTATGCCCGGTTGTGTTTTACCTCGTATAGCGTGAATGCCATTCCATGACATTGTGTATGTTAGGATTGTATATTAGCTGCATTTCATGCATATCATGCATATTGCATAGTGTTCGGGATAGGAGTTAGCCTGGGCACGGGAAACGAGGTACGTTCCGTACTCCGAGTAACGGAATGTGTCTCAATTCCCAAGTCACCGACACTCCGGATTATCTGTGATGGAGTTAGGTTTTATTGTAGCATTCATATGCATTCATCCTATATTGAATTGTGCAATTCGGCTCCTCGGCCATCATGCATCGAGATGCGTGATTGGTGGCACGAGGATCGAGGCATGCATATATTTGTGAAATACATTGCTATGCCCCTTTCCTGCTCTCTGTTGCAGCAAAATGAAGAATCAGTAACTTTTCAGAGTCTGGCACGCATTTCGAGAAACATTGCAAAACAGAGGCTAATCGGGGCATCGCCGTGGATTTCCGCGCAAAGTAGCCCAAACATGCATTATTTCAGTATCCGGAGCGGAGTCAAGGCAGTCCTTGGCTTGCATGTCAGTTTACAGTTTTCTTAGTTAATTTGTTAATTAATTAGGAATTTGTACATTATTTGGACTGTACTATTCTTTTATTCGGGACTGTATATTCTTTTGGACCCTCTGCGCGAGGGCAATATTGTAATAAGTGTGGGTAAGTGTGATGTATGTCTTCCAACCCCACGTCTTTCTTCCCTTTTATTTACCTGCTTACGATGGTTAGATTAGGGCATATTTCAATTAGCATACAGTATGACAGCATGTTTGCATCATTCATCTGTTTTGCATGCACCGGGCTCGGCGCATCATACAAACTGCATTTGTATTTCAATTCCAAATTGAATACGTGTTATTTGTAGCATTCCATATGCCATGTTTAGAATAGCTGAGCCTGCTATAGTTTGCATTTTTGCATGTGTTGCATTAGGCATTTCTGTATACTTAGGATCATGCATGATTTCTAATGTAGTTTCTGTTTTGGCTTGGAATACTCGGTGAGTTGTTATGCTTTAGCATCCTTGCATGCGTGTGAGTGTTGCCATGAATAGCATGCTTACCATGAGGCTAATTGCTTATGTGATATAATTGCCTTGAATGCCTGTGGGTGAAGGTTAGGTTATTTGGATTGGGACAATTCATCAAATGTCTGTTTTAAGCCCACTAGATAGTGGCAAAACCCTGTTTTCCAAGCCCACCCGAGGGTGGCAAAATCTGCATTTTAAGCCTACCTGCGGGTAGCATCATCAAACCATTTTCAAACAAACAAACATGAAATGCTTTGTTCCAATTCAGGCGACCCAGTCTATACTTGTATGCTGTGCGCATCACATAGTAAATCTAGGCTAATAACCGGAATAAGAACATACAATGTTTTCAAAAACAGATATCATGGTTAGTAGAGGCCGGTCTTTGACCGGGCGAGCGGGGGTGCTCACGAAGTGACCTTCCCCAATCGTACCCAAGTTCCCGAGCCGAGGCAACTTTGGTGATGACGGACACGTGGCCTTTGGCACTGAGTCAGGGTTTCCTAAATTTCCCCATTAAAAAATATTTAGGTGGCGACTCTGTATCTGGCAAAGCAGTCTATGTTTGGCACTTCTTTTCAAAAATCTGTTTTCAAAACGATTTGCCGGATTTGGACTCTTTGGTTCAAGATTAAGAACCGTGACATTTGAGTCCTCCGAACTGTAGCAGACCCAATATCGAACCAGAACGGGGGGGAGTCGCACCCTCGCTCGGGACGCGTTCGGGGACGTCTACAGTTTCTGGCGACTCTGCTGGGGATTTAGAGAACTTGACTCGAACTCGTCATATCTTGTTTTGACTGCACTTGTGTGTTTCTTCGCATTGCATTTGCATTGGTGCGCCTAGGACACCGTGTTTGCCATCTGCTATTCCTGAGCGGTTTGCCGGAGGCTTGTCTTGTCAAGGCATGTCCATAAGGCTGACCGGTTACGAGCTCTGCCAGTATGGGAACACAAACCCCTGTTTTACCGGGGCACCCTTTTTGACCATTCGACCTAGTGCATATTCGGATCCATAGTGACCATTCCAAACTAGGACAGGTTGCTTACCCGTTTATAGGTTGTTTGAAGCCGCTGCGTGCGTAGTGAAACCCTAGTTCCTGACAAAATAGGACAGGGAAACCCTACCCTAACATAGGGGTGTTTTGGCTCTCACTTATCTGTTATGTGCTTGTTAGAGTGCGTCTCTACAGGGAATGCATGTATCAGTTTCTGAGTTTGGGCATCAGGCCTGCGGGCATCAGTTTTTGAGATTAGGCATCACGCCTGCGGGCATCAGTCAGTATATGAGAATCAGTTGTCTGCGGATACCGGATTCAGTTTTGGGGAACAGTGATACAGGAACAGTGATCAGTGATTGAGGACAGTGTATACCCAGCTTATCAAACCGTGTGTTGTATGCCCGACTGTGTGTTGTGTGTTTAAATTAAGCTGTTATGCTGCCCGTTTTTCTGGTTATTTATTTCCTTTTCGCTTTATTTATCTTTTTGCTAGGGGCAGTTTTAGCACGATTGCTTCCGAACCAGTAGATATTCCCCAAGCACTTTGGACACGAGGTCGCCGACTCAATCGATCCGAGGATTTGGTTGACGGACATCCAGTGTTCCACTCCCTACCCCCAGTTGTTAGGAGAAAGTCAAGGAAGCGCAGTGTGTCAGAGCAGAGATTACCGGGGCAGCAGTCTACTTTAGCAGCAAACAGTCGGACTGAGGTTTCTGTTTCCGCTATAGAGATACACTTACTGGTTATTCAGATGGATCCGCAGAACACATTAGGGATGGAGGCGATGATGCGCCAAATGCATGAGAGCATGAAACGAATGCAAGAAGATTCTGCCCGCCAAACGGAGTTCTCCAAGCAGCAGGCCGCTGTCATGGCCCAGCAGGCCGAGCTGATCACTAGACTGCAACAGCAGAATGCGGCATCTGCTTCACATCAAGCTCCTCCTCCACCCGGGGCTCCATTACCCGAGCAGGCACCCACTGGTCAGAATACCCTGCCAAATCCCCAGAATACCCTCCCGAACACCCAAAACACCCTACCCAATGTCCAGAATATTCAAAAGGACACAGGCCATTCAACGGGGCTGGCTCTGCCCCCGCTTCTGCCTCAACTGTCCAAGAATCTTACACCCAACCACCCAGACTCTCCATTCGAGTTCGAGGTAGACCACACAGCTCTGAAATTGAGCAAACTGGAGAAGCTCTTTAAGAAATCCCAGGGGGTGAAAGCAATTCCAGATATTGAAGATAGGTACACCGACGTGGCCGTAACACTACCAGACAGATTCAAGATGCCACAGATTGATCATTTTGATGGGTCAGGGGATCCTATGGTCCATCTCCGGCTATTTTCAGACATCCTGAGGCCAATGGGCCTAACCCAACCACAAAAGCTTTCCCTGTTTGGCTGAACTTTGTCGGGTGTGGCAGCCATTTGGTACGCGAAGTTAGAAGATGAGGTAAAGAGAAGCTGGGATGAGATGGCTGAGGCCTTCGTTGCACAGTACTCGTACAATACACAGATCGAGATTACAACTCGTGATCTCGAAACAACGAGGCAAGAGGCCAAGGAGACTTTCTCAGACTTCGTAACTCGATGGAGGGCAAAGGCATCGATGATGACCTTGAGGCCTACAGACAAAGATCAAATTAGGATGATTGTGCGCAATCTCCAACCAAAACTCATGCAGAAGATGATCGTACTCCTCTTTCCCACCTTCTCAGACTTACACGAGATGGGGGTACAGATCGAGGATGCGATGAAGCAAGGTCTGATCGACCAGGACCGGGAGCAACCCCGGAGGACATTTAACCGCAACAACAACGCAGGCCCGAGTGGCGCTGTAAATACCAGAACTTCGGAGGTCAGTATGGTCACCACCAATCCCCCTCCCCAGCCAAGGCCCATGGCGGCCACACCCTTTTCCAGTACATCTGGGAGCAGTACCCAAGCCTCGAGATATCAGTCCAGAGGCCAGAGAACCTTCACTCCACTATACATGCCTCTGTCCAAGGCTCTCGGGGTTCTAATAAAAAAGGGGCATCTGAAACCCCTAGAGCCGAGGCCATTACCAAATCCACTCCCCCCTTCCCATAACCCGGCCAAGTACTGTGCGTACCACCAGCAGCATGGCCATGATACAGACCAATGTTTCCGGCTGCGTCACGAGATTCAAGATCTCGTTGACAAAAATATTATTCTGCCTCCCGAAAGACCCAACGTCACAACCAACCCACTCCCTACCCATAACCAAGATCCACCACCCAAAAGAGTCAACCTCATCTAAACTGGGGTCGTATCCTACGATCCTAGTATTTATATTACTCCCTCTCACCTACCCAAGCCGGAGGTGATCCTTCCTGATTGCACCGATTCCTTGTGCATGTTGGACACCTTCACAACCCAATCTGAGTCAAAGGTGGTGACCACTGAAGATGGAACAAGGCAGGTTTCAGAGGAGAACAGAGTTGTTGAGTTTGGGATGGAACAGCCCGGGAATTATGCTGGAGGAGCCTATGATCCAAGCGAGTACATCTTATCATTGGGCCGGTCTGAGCTGAGTGTGGGGCTGCCAGAAAGAGTTGAACTGTGTATGATTCAGGGGGACAGACTTGAACAGGGGGCAGATGATCTGACAACAGTGGAAGAGGACTTCGCCAACCTCCAGTTCTTCAACGACCAAGAATCAGGAGATGTAACAATCAACTGGTTTGAATATGAGGAGTCGGCGGAGGCCACCGGATGGTTGGATGATCAGCCAGATATTGTGGAAATTTAGCCAGAGCAAGGCCTGGCAGGGGCAAAAGTATCAATGGTGGCCGGAAGGGTCGAGAGTCAGAATGGATTGCCGGAGAGCGCCGGTACAAAGAATTTCACTCGAGACCTAAGCATTGTGGATGCAAAGACAGTGGAACAACAAACTGCAGCGACGCAGACAGAACATGAGAAGTTTTGGGATTCCGAGAGAATCAGAAAGGCAAAAGCCCATGAAGGGGCTGAGAGTGCTGTGGGCACAAGAACAGAAAATGCTGTGAGCATATGGGATGAAGGTACTGAGAGTACACATTTGCCAGAACCAGACAGGTGTCTTTTGGATGCTAACGGGATGTGGTGGGAAGACGATGACTTATGTCTTGCCCACACAGACGAAGATTGGGCAGGAGCTCAGCCGGATGACACCTGGTACCTCGATGAGGTGGACCACATGACCAGAAGCGGGCGGTACTTCAAGCCCCCACACCTAGACCAACCAGAAGCATCTGGTAAAGACAAAGAAACCGAGAAACAGAGGGAGAAACAGATTGAAGAAGAAGCTGTGCTGAGGCAGTTAAAGAAGATACAGGCAGATATCTCCATCTGGGGACTGCTTATGGCCTCACGGGTACACAGGCAAGCTGTCCTATCTGCCATGGACAAGGCCAAACTCTCCATCGATACTACACCAGAGCAGCTGGTTGGGCTGGTTTTTCCGGGAGGAGGTTCCCCGGCATTAACCTTTTCAGACAAGGAACTATCGCCTGAGGGTGTGAATCATAACAAACCTCTCTACATCTCCGTGGAATGTAGAGACAAGTGGATACCGGTGGTACTTGCTGATACCAGGTCTGCTATCAATGTCTGCCCAGCCAGAACAGCGTATGCAATCGGGTTGAAGCCCGCGGACTTCATCCCGACAACTCAGGTGATCAGAGCATACGATAACACTAGCAGGGAAGTGATGGGGACCGTCAAGATTCAAACAAAGGTTGGACCTGGACAACACGAGATAGATTTCCATGTCTTAGAGGTTCCCGCAACTTTCAACCTACTTTTGGGACGACCGTGGTTGCACCAGGTGAAGGCCGTCTCGTCCACTCTACATCAGATGGTGAAATACCCCTATGGAAAGGGAGTAGCCATTGTGTTTGGGAATTCATCGATCCATCCCCCTCCGGAGGTGTCCACACCAGTCTTAGAGATTGAGCATGGTATGGAGGACGTGTTTATATCAGGATTTACTCTGGCCGAGGCCCGGGTTGTGCAAAACATTATGGCTGTGAATGAAGGTATGTACGTCAGTGCTCAATCTGTCTACCTCATGAACAAGCTACAACACATCCTCGGGATGGGATTAGGAAGGAGCGGCAGGAAAGGCGTCGCAGCATTGGCCGAAGTGCCACACAACCCGCATACCTTTGGACTGGGTTATCTCCCCACCAAAGAGGACTGGGTGAGGAAAGGGAAAGAAATGGCCGGCAGAGCCAGAGCAAAGCAGGCTGGGAAGCCATTTGATTTGATGTATAGGCCCATTCAGGGTACCCTGAACGGACGCTTCGTCCAGGAGGGGGAGGACTTTCCGTTTTGCAGCTTCCCAGAGCCGTGGATAAACGCGGAGAAGAAGCGCGTGCCCGGTTTTGAGATCTTTTTCGACCTGCAACTACCCGGGGAGGATGTTGCCGAAGAGCAGACGGACCCATCAGCTGAGGTTGAGCAGTGTAGGGCAGTGGATCCTGAGGGCACAGAATTTGAAACGGGGGTAGCGCTGGCATGTCTACTCTCTAATCCTCCGATCGACCATAAGTGCTTGGGGGATAACTCCGAGGTTTCCATGATTGGGGATGAAACGGCCGCGAGCCAACCAGCAGCTATCTTGGATGCATCTATCGCACCCTCTCTCACTTGGCAATACGAGGAGGGATTTTTGTCCAGCAGCACCGGGTCAGGTAGTGAGCCGGAATCTGATTCCACCGAGTCCTGTGAGTCGGAATCAGATTCCAGCTCGACTGAGTCTGAGTCTGGTACTCCTGGGGATGTTAACCCGGATGCCACAGTCCTGTCTAGGTCGTCTTGTTCCTTTTCATTTGAGTCTGTTGTAAATGAATTGGACGATTTGGATGTGCCTAATGAGAATCAAGCAACTGTGGTTTCTGAGTACTTTTCTGTGCCCTTAATTTATTGCATTAATTCAGACTTTCAAAATTTTGAAAACGACGAGGACGAAGTTCCTCCGGTTTTGCAACGATTAATTGAGCAGGAGCAGGAAAGATTTGTTAAACCCCTAGTGGACAAAATGACTACCGTGAACATTGGTACTGAGGAGGACCCGCGGCTGGTCCAGATCGGGTCCACGTTGTCTTCGGAGGAACGCGAGCGCTTAGTTGCTTTATTAAAAGATTTCAAAGATGTTTTCGCGTGGTCCTACGAAGACATGCCTGGAATCGATCCTGAGATTGTACAGCATCGGATCCCCCTTGACCCCGAGGCCCGACCTGTCAAACAAAAACTCAGGAGAATCCGCCCGGACTGGGCTCTCAAGATTAAGGAAGAGGTCACCAAGCAAATCGACGCAGGCTTCCTACTGGTATCTGAATATCCGACTTGGTTGGCCAATATTGTTCCGGTGCCGAAGAAGGATGGCAGGATTTGAGTATGCGTGGACTTCAAGGATTTGAACAGAGCTAGTCGGAAGGACGACTTTCCCTTACCGCATATTGATGAGTTGGTGGATTTTACAACAGGGCACGCATTGCTTTCATTTATGGATGGCTTCTCAGGTTACAACCAGATAGTGATGGCACCAGAAGACAGGGAAAAGACTGCATTCACCACCCCGTGGGGGACATACTGCTATAGAGTCATGCCGTTTGGGTTGAAGAATGCTGGAGCTACTTATCAACGGGCCGCGACCACAATATTACATGATATGATCCACAAGGAGGTTGAGGTGTACGTGGACGACATGATTGTCAAGTCCAAAGAAAGAGAGGGCCACTACACCGCCTTGCATAAGTTCTTTCAAAGGATCAGGGAATTCCGGTTGCGGCTGAACCCTCAAAAGTGTACATTTGGTGTTACAGCGGGAAAAATGCTGGGGTTTCTGATTACACAAAGGGGCATCGAAGTCGACCCTTCTAAAATCAAGGCCATCCTAGAAATGCCCCCACCAAGGACTGAAAAGGAGGTGAGAGGCTTTTTGGGTAAAGTGCAATTCATAAGACGGTTTATCTCAAAATTAACCTTGACTTGTGAACCACTTTTTGGTCTCCTGAAGAAAGGCAAGAAATTTCAATGGGACGGCCGATGTCAAGCAGCGTTTGAACAGATCAAAGAATATCTACAGAACCCACCCGTTTTGTCACCACCAAAACCAGGGAAACCGTTGATTTTGTACCTATCAGTGACTGAGACCACGATGGGCTGTATGCTCGCACAAGAGTCTGAAGACAGGGTGGAGAGAGCCATCTACTATCTGAGCAAGAAGATGCTAGAGTATGAGACTCGGTACACACCGCTGGAGAAGGCTTGCTTAGCTTTGGTATGGGCTACCAGGAAGCTGCGGCACTATTTGTTAGCTCACTCCGTAATGTTGGTTTCGCGTCTCGATCCCATCAAATATCTTTTCGAGAAACCAGCGCTTACGGGTAGGCTAGCTCGTTGGTTGCTGTTGGTCTCCGAATTTGATTTGAAGTATGTCACACGCAAGTCAGTCAAAGGAAGAGCAGTAGCAGAGTTCCTTGCTGACCATCCGGTTGAGGGGGATGAAGCAGTTGAATACTTGTTCCCAGATGAAGCCATTTTGCATATTGACGACGAAGCTTGGACGATGTACTTTGACGGAGCGTCAAATCAACATGGGTATGGGATAGGAGTGTTGCTGATAGCACCCGATAATTCTCGTATCCCTCTAGCCTTCAAACTCCGATTCAAAGTCTCGAACAATGAAGCAGAATATGAGGCGTGCATCGCTGGCCTAGAAGCAGCCCTGGAACTAGGGGCAAGACGGTTGGATGTCATCGGGGACTCGAACCTTGTTGTGTCTCAAGCTAAAGGAGACTAGAAAGTAAAAGAGGAAAAGATGATGATGTATCACCAGACCTTGGATTTGCTAATTCCTCGGTTCGAGAAGCTAAGTTTTACCCATCTACTAAGAGAGAACAACAGGTTCGCAGATTCTTTAGCAACTCTGTCTTCCATGATAGACATCCCGTGTGGAGTCCGGATGCGTCTAGTCATCATTGACCAGAAATTTGCACCTGCCTATGAGTCAATTGCAGCCATAGATGAAGTTCAGGACGAACACCCTTGGTATTACGACATCTGGAATTTCTTGGAGAAAGAAGCATACCCACCAGGGGTAAATGCCAAAGACAAAAGGGCAATAAGAAGATTGGCCGTTCAGTTCATCATCTGTGGGGGTAAGCTGTACAGAAGAGGTCATCTGGGAATGCATAAACTGTGTGTTGATGCCGAAGAGTCGAAGCGCCTAATGGAGGCCATCCATGGAGGAGAATGTGGAGCACATATGAATGGGGTAATGTTGGCACGGAAGATCCTCAGACAGGGTTATTACTGGTCCACCATGGAGGAGGATTGTATCGGTTTCGTTCGGCGATGCCACAAGTGTCAAATTCATGCAAATCGCATGAACATCCCGCCGACAAAGCTATACAATATGACTTCGCCATGGCCTTTTTCAGTCTGGGGAATTGATGCGATCGGGGCTGTTACGCCAAAGGGGTCGAATGGGCATGAGTTCATACTGGTAGCGATAGATTATTTCACAAAATGGGTTGAGGCCCAATCTTATGCGGTGTTGAAGGCTTCGCATGTTGCAAAGTTTATCAGAAACAACATCATCTGTCCCTACGGGGTCCCAAATGAGATAATTTCAGATAACGGTTCCCACTTCAAGAAGGAAGTGATAGACTTGTTGGAGAAATACAATGTGGCTTTTCATAAGTCATCTACATACCGGCCGCAAACCAATGGAGCGGTTGAGGCTGCCAACAAGAATATCAAGTGCATACTACAGAAGATGGTGGAAACCTACCGGGACTGGCCAGATAAGTTGCCATTTGCTCTGTGGGGCTACCGGACTTCAATCAGAACTTCTACTGGGGCGACTCCGTATTCATTAGTTTATGGGATGGAGGCCGTTCTACCTATTGAGATTGAGGTTCCGTCATTACGAGTATTGGCCGAATGTCAGATAGCCGAAGCGGATTGGCAGCGGAGCAGATTCGAGGAACTCATGCTTTTCGATGAAAGAAGGCTGAAAACACTGTACCACATTCAAGGCTATCAACGCAGAATTGCCCGGGCTTTCAACAAGAAGGTTAAGTCCAGGAATTTAAAGGAGGGAGATTTGGTACTCAAGGACAACCGAGCTCCCATCCATGACCCTAGGGGCAAGTTCAGACCTAATTGGACTGGTCCCTACATTATCAAGTCAATCTGGTCAGGTGGAGCTGTGGTTCTGATGGATCTGGATGGCTTAGAGTTTTCACAACCGATTAATATGGACAAGTTGAAGAAATACTACCCTTGAGAGGCTCGCTAGGCCGAAAACCCGAAAGGGCGACCTAGGCAAAACTCAGAGCACAGAAAATTTGAAAATTATAAAAACTGAGCTCGCAAGGTCGAAAACCCGGAAAGGGCGGCCTTGGCAAAAGTTAGAGCGCAAAAGGAGAGTAAAAATACCCGAGCGAACCTAAGCTTGAACTACGTAAGGCTTGATTCCCATCTTTGGGATACGTAGGCAGCTTCATCCTGAAGTTCAGCCATAAACATTTTCCCCGATCAACTTTGTCCATTTTGATCATCTCAGTCATCCTTATCCATCAGCATTCATCGTAATCTCCGGTGCAGTGCTATTCAGACTAGGGGCAACTTTCCGTTGCCAAGAGGTGCTGTGGTACCATTCAGACTAGGGGCAACTTTCCAGTTGCTAGGATTCGGGGTTGTGCATCTCAGTGACAGATCTCAGGCGTGTCCAGTTCTGATCCATATCGAAAATAGTTTTGAAAAGTTTTAATAAAAGTTGACTTTACTCAAATTAATCTTTTCACAACTAAGACCATTTTTGGACCAAAGCGGAAAATTTTCAGTACCACAACCTTCAATTTCATTGATTTCAAAACAGAGTTCTCTTGCTCTTGCATACAATTGAAGTTGCTTTTTATTACACTCATAATGAAAACTTGAAAGTACTAATAAAGCAATAAATCTGGGGCATAGTCAAGTCAGGTGTCCCTGCGCCCCCTGCCAGAGCTAGTTGAAGCCTCTGATGCCGACCTAGGCCCAATCTGTGCCTCCTCATTGAGCCAATCCCAGCACTCATCAGACAAAGTGCAACTGAAAATAGGGGCGGGGGGCAGGAGCTCTCTAGTCCTCCAAGCCGTAGTATGCCGGGCAAGGTGTGCACCTCGGACCGGGAAGGCGACCGGATACTCTATCCCCTCCGGACGGCAAGTCTGATCATAGCCGAACTGGCGCAGAATGCGGAATGGGAAATAGAATACACAATGGGTCAGGCCAATCAACCGGATCCCAGTATCCTGGAACATGCTATAGCTCATCGTCGGAAGGTTAAGCCAAGGACAGCGCCAAGCAATGCGATCAGCAGACAAATTGCACATCCATTCAAACCACCATCTCTCATCAAGGGCGTCGACTAGACGTTATCGAAAGAAGTAGCCGCGGGCTGAGTAAGCAGGGCAAGAGTCCACAACTTGTAATTTATCCATCAACCATATCTGGGGAGGGACGAAAAATGAGAGAATAAAGAATAGAGAGATGTGTGATGAGAGAAAAGTAAGATGAGGGTTTTGTGAGAAAAACCGAGCCTGAGGGCCGAGCGATGTGAGCAAATACATATGTGAGCTGGGGTGGGAAACATTACCTGCAGCAGTAGTGGACTCCTCGCGAACCTGGTTGTCTCCTGTCGGAAGAAGGCATCGAAACCCAGCAGTGTCTCAGCCAATGTCATGGCAATACAGGCTCTTTCCTTCCCTCAAGCCTTGAGCGACTTCAATCAAACGGATGTTAGCTCCCCCAAAGCCCGAGACAAACAGAAAACGAGATAGCATGCACAAGCAGAGGGCATGTTTTCGAAAACCTTGCCGATAATGGTTACCGCGGTCACCAGCATCGGAGAATCGGTAAATCAGGCTCGGGATATCCAACATCCCGTTACAAATCAGGGATCTAGCATCATGCGCGTTGAGACCGCACATCTGCCTTAAAGCTTGGGCGTGGCCGAAACGAGACTGAGGCAAGATCTCCTCTGAGCGTTCAGACTCCATCAAGACTTGAAAATCTTCAAAAGTGGGACATACCTCTTGCCCTCCGAAGCTGAAGACGTGCGTCACCGGGTTTCAAAATCTCACCGCGGCATGGAGGAAAGGAAGATGCAGTGAAGTCCGGCCCAGCGTGAATAGTGCATTCAAGCCGAAACCCCGGAAGTTCAACTTTTCCGAGCCATCTAAAGAAGATATCCAAGATGTGAGATTTTCTGCGAGAAATGCCTCCATTTTTGTGCAAAGCAGTGATGAAATGAATGAGTTCCAAAGTTGGAGCTTTATAGGGGGGGTAAAACACTATTCGAGGACAAGTGTCAGAATTCTAGGAGTTGCAGGAAAGGTGGCCGGCCGGCCACCTATTCTAGCAGGCCGGCCATCTTTGTTTCAAAAACTGGCCGGCCGGCCACCTTTCAGTCCCCAGATGCAAAATGTAACCGGCCATGCATCGGTCCTGTTTTGCCCTCCGGAAGGAAGTTTGAGGCATTTCTATGCATCGGGGATGTCGACGGCCTCCATTTCTCTTAGTTTCGGATACGTCCCAGCACCCAGATCGTCCGAAGTATGCTGTGTTGTATTTTGCTTATCGAGTTGTCGTTTTGTTTATCGAGTTGTAAGTCTTGTCGAGCTGTCGCATTTTGTGTTTTGAGTCGTTACTCTTTGTTTACGCAATTTTGTTAAGTCTTGTTTATCGAGTCGTTAACATTGTTGTATTTTGCTTATCGAGTTGTAAACTTGCTGAGATTCTGTTATTTTTTAGTGAGTCGATTTGTTTAGTTTGTTGCGTCGGTTCATTACCTGACCCGGTAAATACACAAGGCACATTTCCATTCAATTCCATCTTTGTGCAAAATGATGCGATGTGATGCTGAGAATTTCAAATACAAACACTTTTTCAAAAGCTGTTTCATTCCATCATGTTTTACAACAAACAAAGGTACAAGTTTTACAGAAAATAAAACTGCCTAATAATCTGCAAAGTGCTACAAACTACTAGCAAAAAGTAAAATAAAGCAGGAAACAACATCAATGCCCTCGGGAGCGGGAATGAGGAGGCCCCCTCATCCTCTTCTGCGGGACAACCTCTGCCCCATCATCACCATCCGGGTCGGAGCTGTCATCCTCAGGATCCCCCTCAGCCTCGCCTCCACTCCCGGAACCGAGACCAGAACCCCCCTCCTCAGCAGATGTCTCTGACTCACGATCTGCGATCTCCTCCTCCTCCTCCTCATCAGGCTCTACCTCTATAACATGTGCCCTACGTCTGCGAGACGACCCCGCTCCCCGAGCTCCTCGGAAAGGCCTAGATGGCCCAGCACCTCGACCTTCCTGAGAAGGCCTGGATGGCCCAGCTCCTCGAAAGGGCCCAGATGGCCCAGCACCTTGACCTCTCTGAGAAGGCCCGGGTGGCCCGACCTGCGGTGGAGCATATACCGGAGGCATCTGAAAGTGGAAAGTCCGATACATTAGTTCAAATATGAAAATCAGATGCAAGTACAGTATGAGAATGAGGTGTGTGTCAGATGTGCTCTACACAAACAACCTATCAATGTAGTAGAATGTTCAAAATCAGCATATCATCAGGAGTATGATAAATACCAGAAAACTAAAGAGTACCTGGAAGCCCATGATGGACAACTGCGCCTCTCTAGGCAGGACCATCCCCTCAAGTGAGGCCACCATCTCGAGCACCTGATCCATGTACTCTCGGGGTGGCTGCAAATACAAGCTCAAGTCATCAATAAATAAGCAACTGCCAAAGTGTCTGTGTGATAAGTGAAAAATGATGGAACATACCGGTGGTGAGTCAGGATCACTGACATATCTGTGACCAGACATCGGAGGCTCTATAGGGATCGGAATCGGAGAAGTAGTCCCATACTGCCACCCCATCAACTCGGTCGGCATGTCTGGCCACCCAGGATGATGAAGAGTCGGAGAGATCGGAGGAATCGATTAGCCCCCACCTCGAGACGTACCAGCCCTGCTGGAGGAGGGGATATCCGTAGCACGAGCCCGACTCGAAGATGGTATATCAGTAGACCTCAGTGGCGGAGCGCGCACTCTCGTCAAGGGAGGCATCAGATATGTGTGACGATAAGTGGCGTAGTCCCCCTCCGTAAGATGCAGCAAAGCATCGGTGCCCTGCATAGCGCTAATGACCTCCTGGGTAGAAAGCCTATCAGCAGTCCGCATAGTGGCTGGAGGTGCTGCAGGAGGATCCTGAGAAATGTATCCCCACACCTGACGCAGAAAGCGTTCCCCCAGGAACCATGCCCTACCAACCGGTCCCTCGAGCAGGATCCTGTATTGGGAGGTGCCTGATCCTCCGGCATACTGAAATCGGAGACCATCACCCAAGATCGCCCAGGGCTGCCACGTAATCTGCGGATAACCAGTGCATAGATCAATCAGAAATCGGGGATATACAGGGCATATCAAAGATGAAAACGGAAAGAAACTGAGAGTTCTGAAATACCTCTGTCGTCCGTACAGTGTCAAAATACTGCCGCAGATAGAGGAGAGTCTCTCGGGGTCTCGGCCGGTGCTGGCCCTCGAATACCAAGGAATACGGGGTCATAAGGGGCCCTGCCACCTCTATCTCCGGGGCTAATGTCGGAAAATATACATAGACCCATAACTGTGGAAAACAGTGCAGAATGTGAATACAAAATGCTGAGTGCAAAATACAGAGGGCAAAGTGCGCCGTGTGTGCAATGTACAGGTAATGAGGAGCAAAAATGTAAATCAAAAGGGACAGAAAGTACCTCCCAGGCTCTCCAATAGCCGCCGAGTAAGTCTCCCCGCCCGCGAGAGGCCGCGCTCATATAGCAATAGAGGGTAGCCAGGCCGGCGCCACTCCAGTCGTACCGACAGACCTGTGACAGGTCCACTAGGGCACTCAAAAGATACAACCCGACAGTGTTCCCCCTATCAGCAAACAGAGTGGTGCCAAAGAGGAACATAAGGAAACCGCGGGCGTACTGCTCAGCCTCCTCAGGAGACTCAAGCTCCATCTCCAGCCTCCGAAAACGGGAAGAGAACCAGGTGTATCGGACTCTCCCCGAAGCTCTATCAACAGGTGGGCGAGCCCCCAGCAAATACATCCAAGCGGCCTCCCACTGGCCCATGTCCTCATCATAGGGGATAGGCCAGCCTCCCACATCAAGGCCAGTCAGCACAGCAAAATCTAGTGGGGTTATGGTCAGATCCCCGGTGGCAGAAAAGTGGAAGGAATTGGTGGTGTCCCACCATCTCTCCACCAAAGCGGCTAACAGTGTCCTACTGGCAGGACAATGTGATAGCCCTACGCAGAAGGCCCTGAACCCTGCTGAATCAACTAAGTCTCGGACAGCCTCCGGAAGCTCAGTGTACCACTCTCTCGCAGCAGTGGAGCCATATCCTCGCACGGTACGGGAGCCAACCTGCATTCAGAATGAATGAGCTATGTGTCAGAATCAAATAAATGAGCCGTGCGCAAATCAAATGAATAAGCCGTGTGCAAATCAAATGAATAAGCTGTGTGCAAATGAAATGAATGAGCCGTCTGTAAACGCAAGTAAATGGACTGTGTGTTCAGAAAATCAGAGTTTGGGCTGCGTGTTCTACTCTCAATCAGTGTGGGCTGTGTGTTCACCATCAACTTGGACTGTGTGTTCAGAAAATCAGAGTTTAGGGCTGCGTGTTCTACTCTCAATCAGTGTGGGCTGTGTGTTCACCATCAACTTGGACTGCGTGTTCAGAAAATCAGAGTTTAGGGCTGTGTGTTCTACTCTCAATCAGTGTGGGCTGTGTGTTCACCATTAATTTGAACTGCGTGTTCAGAAAAATCAGAGTTTAGGGCTGCGTGTTCTACTCTCAATCAGTGTGGGCTGTGTGTTCACCGTCAACTTGGACTGTGTGTTCAGAAAATCAGAGTTTAGGGCTGCGTGTTCTACTCTCAATCCGTGTGGGTTGTGTGTTCACCGTCAACTTGGACTGTGTGTTCAGAAAATCAGAGTTTAGGGCTGCGTGTTCTACTCTCAATCAGTGTGGGCTGTGTGTTCACCATCAACTTGGACTGCGTGTTCAGAAAATCAGAGTTTGGGACTGCGTGTTCTACTCTCAATCAGTGTGGGCTGTGTGTTCACCATCAATTTGGACTGTGCGTTCAGAAAATCGGAGTCAGGGCTGTGTGTTCTACTCTTAGTCAGTGTGTGCCGTGTGTTCACCTTCAAATTCGGGCTGTGTGTTCGACAAATCAGTGTTTAAGTCGTGTGTTCAATTCTTAACTAGTGTGTACCGTGCGTTCACAATCAATCAATGAGCCTAGTGTTCATAAATTCAGGTGTTTAAGCCACATGTCCAGAATGCAAACAAAGTACTATGTCATAAGCTAAACTGTGTGTTCAAGCATGGCAAAGGTATGAAATGCACGAAAAATACAGAAAATGACGTAAAATACCTCTCGTGCCTCGTAAGAGAGGTGATGCTCTGGCACTCGCAGAAGTAGATCTTCGGGTGCCCGATCATTGAAGTCAGTAAAATGACGAAAAATGGCCCGCGGAAGAATGTGTTCCGACGGGGCATATCTCTCGGGAATAAAAGGTCGGACCCTCGGGGGTAGCGTCATGGCATCAAAATCATCCCCGGCGCCTGGAGGACCTCCACCATGAGGGAAATTACCTGCCATTCCGAAAAATCTGCAAAAGGAGCAAAAAATGAGCAAAAATGAGCCAAAATTGGAAAAAGTCAACAAAAGTCAACTCTTGGGAAATGAAAAAGTCAACAAAAGTCAACCCCCGAGAAAATCTTCCAAATATTGAGACAAACTTACCTCAAGTGGTGAAAATGAGAAAAGAAGCCCCGAAATCAAAATTTAATCGGTCCAAAGTGCTTAAAATCAAATGTTTTTGCGAAAACAACTTGCGTGGGAGGCTGAAAAGCGCGTATAAAGTGCAGATCTGAAGGAAAAAATGGTTTGGGAGGCAAGGGGAGAAGTTTTCGCAGCTGTGGGTGTGGTCTCGGATTGAATGGATGAGGGAATATAAAGAAAATGAGACGAAAAGACAAAACTGCCCCCTGTTTTGGACAGGTGGCCGGCCGGCCACCTTTTCTGGCTGGCCGGCCATTTGCTTTTTGGTTCCTGGCCGGTGGCATCCCCTTGGGCAACCACCTGGCCGGTGGTGTTCCCCACTTGCTCACCTAGCTCTCTGCAAATTTTGAGGAAGATCGGAGTTCCCGGTACCTGAAAAAGTTCAAGAAAAGTGCACTTTCTGGCGCGAAATTGCTCCGCCGGAACTTCAGCTGCAACTTCTGACATGTGTCTCATCATCATTCACCGGAATCAGAGTGTATCCTTTTTGAACATGTTGTAACCTCTCCGGGAAGTGAACCGGAGGCTGCGATCAACTCGCCTTCACCGAAACGCGCGTTTCCTTGCTCGTTGTTTCGTAACAAACGGGCACTCTGATTTGTGCTCGTTCTGCATTGTTGTGCGCTTAACTTGCATTCTCATGAGCATCTTGCATTGTCATGCATGATTTCTTGGCATACCATACCTCTGTGTTTGAGCATGCGTTGTTACGCACGTTCCCTTCTCGCATTGCGATATATTTACTCGCCGACACTGCGTGTGTCAAATTTTCGGAATCACAGGAATCACATTGAATATATGTTGTTAGCATATTGTTCTTGTCGAATTTCTCTTTTTTGCAGGCACGACATTGTATGTACGGTTCATTTGAGGCTGGTGCGACCAGACGAATCGTGCAGGTATCGTATCTTCTCCGTGTGAGACGCGACGAGAATTGAATAATTCTCCGCATTCCTAACTGCATGAAATGTAGTTGTTGCTTTGCATTCTTGCTTAAAACTGTTGCATCTATTTGCGAATACTTGCTTCATTACAGCTTGCTGCACTTGCATGATCATCAAGTTACATCTGGCTCTGTGCATATTGCTTTGCATTTTGCCCCCTTGCCTGCGGGCACATATCTCTGTGCATCTTGTATGATTGTCTAAGTCTTCGGCCTTGTCAAAAATGGGTCGTCTCTGGGCTTTGACATTCACTCCCGTCATTTCTTGACTTTCGAGTTCTGTCAAAGAGAGGCAACTGTAGACACCCCATTTTTGACCGACCTTAAGACTCAGACGTCACCAATGGAGCGCTCGGTGGTGTTGCATATTGTGCTCGTTCAGAAGTCTCAGAGTCGCGGCCGTGAGCCCTGCCTCCGGACTTCCGAACTCTCTTCTGTACCTTGCCTCGGTTTGCGAACCAGACTCGGTTTTCTCTGTTTCTTTTCCTGAAGGGAGGGAGAGGTCCCGTAGACAATCTCTCAGTGGCCGTGGGCTACATTTCGTGGCCGTAGGCCATTTTGCCCATTTCGGAGCCTGGTTCCCGATTTTCGGAGCCGTCAGGCCGTGTGCCTCGGTTTGGGACCGCCTAACCATCTCCGACTGCTCCAGTTTTTGGCATGCGTCTCACTTACTCCCTTTCGAGGGACACTGGGGCCTGAGAGACCCACTTCGTGGCCGAATGCCACTTTCGGTGCTTAACAGCCTATTTTCGGGACCCCGAACTGCGTGTTTTGGCCCCCGAGCATTCGTTTTGCATCGGTTTTCGTTCTTTTTTGGCAGGTACCTCTGTTTTATCACCAGGAAGGTCACTGAAGGGTGGGAGGCCATCAATTGTCTCAGAAACCAATTATGCTCCACTGGCGCCCTCCGACGCCCGTTTTTCTCACTTCCGAGCCAATGTTGACCACCCTATGGCCATTTTTTTCAACCCGAAACCACATATTTGTGTTGTACACACATGGGAGGACCCTAAAAGTCTATGGCCGGCCAGTAACTCAATTTGGACCTTTTGAACCCCTTTTAAAAGTGGCCTATTCTCTCTCCTGTTTTAGAGTTGCCAATTTCCAACCACAAGGCCTTGTTGAGGAGACCTGGGAGGACACCAATATCTGGTGGCCGGCCAGAAAATCCAACTTTCCATTTTGCCCCTTGGCCGGCCGGCCATAGGGGGTAGTAGGCCGGACACCAATATCTATGCTCCTTGGGAGGTGTGCCTTACAGCTGTATAGCTGTTTCCCCTAAAATATCTGATTTCGGGGGACTTTTTGTATAGAAGGGAACTTAATCCCTTAAGCTACACACTTTGTCTCTCCCTCTCCCCTCCATCCTTACACACAACAGCAGCTCTAGCTCTCCCTCAAGGTTGGAAAATTTGCTCTCAAGCATAGAGACACATATCTCTCTCTATTCCTCTCATTCTCTCAAGTTCCAACCCCATTTCTTCATCACTACCAAGCACCACCACCACCACTCCATGTCAGCAGCAAGGAGCAGCTTTCTAGAGGCTAAAGGTGCTGCAACCTGGTCCAAGAATCACCAAAAGGGTTGGTCTACAAGGGTAAGTCCATTTTCCCCCTTTTGTAGCTCATTTTTGCGACAAATTCTTAGCCTATTTGCTTACTGTTTTGAGCTCCGACCCTAACTGAAACTAGGCTTCTTTTGAGCTATTTTACATGTTTGTTCAAGGGCTCAACCCTGTTTGAGCCCCCCATTTGGTACTTGCTTCAATACCTCTTTGTATGCCATTATTTTGCATGGTATTTCTAGCCTTTGTGTGATCTATTTTTGAGCATGATATAAACTGTGAGTTGGCTTATTTTGAGCCCCTCTACAACATTGTAGAAGGGCTCAACCTTGTTTGTGACATCCATGTATAACTTGCTTCATTGCCCCTCTTTGGTCCCTATTCTTGCATGCTTTGTTAGCTCATTTTAGCTTCTGTTTTAGGCCATGATCAGAACTGAAAATGGCCATATTTTGACCTTCTTAGCATGTATCATTAAGGGTCTTTGGATGTTTGGTGAATTCTTTGTATACCTCATGTTATAGCCTCTTGTTGGCCTACATCTTGTATTGCATTTTGAGCATGTTTGCATACTGATTTGAGGCTTGTCATCTACTGTAAATATTCATATTTTTAGGCCCTCTTCAGTGTTTTAGAAGGGTCTTTTGCCATTTGGGATTTGCATGTATCACTTGCTTCATTGCCTCCCTTGTAGAGCCATTTTTGTATGCCATTTTAGCCCTACTTGTGATTGTTGTTTGGCCTTGTTTTGTACTGTAAAAATGTGAGTTTTGGGGCTGACTTGCTTTTGATTTTTCATGTCATGTTCAAATTATGCATATATTGTATAGCTATAAGTCATTTTGGATGCCTAGTTTTGCGTTTCGGGAGAGATCCCTTGCATCGAGTTTCATTGCGTCTCATTTCGGGGCTGTTTTGCCCCCTCATTTTGCCACTGATTTTTGCATGTTTGCACACCATATTTCGTGTCTTTGCCATGTCTCATTAGAGTGGCATTTCGGTGCCTGAGGGTCCGTTCTCGGTTTGCGTGCCCGCGGACACGTACTTCGAGGTGTTTTGTTTTCATCTGATGGCCTCCTATGTGAGTGTGGCTGAGGCTCTCTCATGTTGGTGTAAGCCCATTATTGCATTGCGTATGCCATTTCATCCGTAGCATTGTGTATGCCCGGTTGTGTTTTACCTCGTATAGCGTGAATGCCATTCCATGACATTGTGTATGTTAGGATTGTATATTAGCTGCATTTCATGCATATCATGCATATTGCATAGTGTTCGGGATAGGAGTTAGCCTGGGCACGGGAAACGAGGTACGTTCCGTACTCCGAGTAACGGAATGTGTCTCAATTCCCAAGTCACCGACACTCCGGATTATCTGTGATGGAGTTAGGTTTTATTGTAGCATTCATATGCATTCATCCTATATTGAATTGTGCAATTCGGCTCCTCGGCCATCATGCATCGAGATACGTGATTGGTGGCACGAGGATCGAGGCATGCATATATTTGTGAAATCCATTGCTATGCCCCTTTCCTGCTCTCTGTTGCAGCAAAATGAAGAATCAGCAACTTTTCGGAGTCTGGCACGCATTTCGAGAAACATTGCAAAACAGAGGCTAATCGGGGCATCGCCGTGGATTTCCGCGCAAAGTAGCCCAAACATGCATTATTTCAGTATCCGGAGCGGAGTCAAGGCAGTCCCTGGCTTGCACGCCAGTTTACAGTTTTCTTAGTTAATTTGTTAATTAATTAGGAATTTGTACATTATTTGGACTGTACTATTCTTTTATTCGGGACTGTATATTCTTTTGGACCCTCTGCACGAGGGCAATATTGTAATAAGTGTGGGTGAGTGTGATGTATGTCTTCCAACCCCACGTCTTTCTTCCCTTTTATTTACCTGCTTACGATGGTTAGATTAGGGCATATTTCAATTAGCATACAGTATGACAGCATGTTTGCATCATTCATCTGTTTTGCATGCACCGGGCTCGGCGCATCATGCAAACTGCATTTGTATTTCAATTCCAAATTGAATACGTGTTATTTGTAGCATTCCATATGCCATGTTTAGAATAGCTGAGCCTGCTATAGTTTGCATTTTTGCATGTGTTGCATTAGGCATTTCTGTATACTTAGGATCATGCATGATTTCTAATGTAGTTTTTGTTTTGGCTTGGAATACTCGGTGAGTTGTTATGCTTTAGCATCCTTGCATGCGTGTGAGTGTTGCCATGAATAGCATGCTTACCATGAGGCTAATTGCTTATGTGATATAACTGCCTTGAATGCCTGTGGGTGAAGGTTAGGTTATTTGGATTGGGACAATTCATCAAATGTTTGTTTTAAGCCCACTAGATAGTGGCAAAACCCTGTTTTCCAAGCCCACCCGAGGGTGGCAAAATCTGCATTTTAAGCCTACCTGCGGGTAGCATCATCAAACCATTTTCAAACAAACAAACATGAAATGCTTTGTTCCAATTCAGGCGACCCAGTCTATACTTGTATGCTGTGCGCATCACATAGTAAATCTAGGCTAATAACCGGAATAAGAACACACAATGTTTTCAAAAACAGATATCATGGTTAGTAGAGGCCGGTCTTTGACCGGGCGAGCGGGGGTGCTCACGAAGTGACCTTCCCCAATCGTACCTGTAGACGTCCCCGAACGCATCTCGGGGAAAGGGTGAGCGAATCCCCCCCTCCCGTTCTGGTTCGATATCGGGTCTACTACAGTTCGAAGGACTCAAATGTCACGGTTCTTAATCTTGAACCAAAGAGTCCAAATCCGGCAAATCGTTTTGAAAATAGATTTTTTTGAAAGGAGTGCCAAACATGGACTGCTTTGCCAGATACAGAGTCGCCACCTAAATATTTTTTAATGGGAAATTTAGGAAACCCTGACTCGGTGCCAAAGGCCACGTGTCCGTCATCACCAAAGTTGCCTCGGCTCGGGAACTTGGGTACGATTGGGGAAGGTCACTTCGTGAGCACCCCCGCTCGCCCGGTCAAAGGCCGGCCTCTACTAACCATGATATCTTATTTTGAAAACATTGTGAGTTCTTATTCCGTTTATTAGCCTAGGTTACTATGTGATGCTTGCAGCAAACAAGTATAGACTGAGTCGCCTGAATTGGAACAAAACATTTCATGCTTGTTTGTTTGAAAATGGTTTGATGGTGCTACTCGCAAGTAGGCTAAGACGTGGATTTGCCACCCTCGGGTGGGCTTAGAAAACATGATTTTGCCACTATCTGGTGGGCTTAAAACAAACATTTGATGAATTGTTCCAATCCAAGTAACCCAACCTCCACCCACAGGCATTCAAGGCAGTTATATCACATAAGCACATAGTCTCATGGCAAGCATGCTATCATGGCAACACTCACATGCATGCAAGGATGCTAAAGCATAACCACTCACCGAGTACTCCAAGCCAAAACAGAAGCTTATTAGAAATCATGCATGATCCTAATTTCTACAGAAATGCCTAATGCAACACATGCAAAGATGCAAACTATAACAGGCTCGGCTATTCTAAACATGGCATATGGAATGCTACAGCTATCATGTATTCAACTTGGAATTGAAATACAAATGCAGTTTGTATGATGCGCCGAGCCTGGTGCGTGCAAAACAGATGAATGAATGCAAACATGCTATCATACTGTATGCTAATTGAAAGATGCCCTAATCTAACCATCATAAGCAGATAAATAAAAGGGAAGAAAGACGTGGGGTTGGAAGACATACATCACACTCACGCACACTTATTACAATATTGCCCTCGCGCAGAGGGTCCAAATAAATAATATAGTCCGAATAATACAGATCCCTAATTAATTAACAAATTAACTAAGAAAAACTGTAAACTGGCATGCAAGCCAAGGGGCTGCCTTGACTCCGCTCCAGATAATGAAATAATGCATGTTTGGGCAGCCTTGCGCGGAAATCCATTGAGATGCCCCAATGAGCCTCTGTTTGCAATGTTCCTCGAAATACGTGCCAAATCCCGAAAAGTTACCGATTCTTCATTTTGCTGCAACAGAGAGCAGGAAAGGGGCATAGCAATGTATTTCACAAATATATGCATGCCTCGATCCTCGTGCCACCAATCACGCATATTGATGCATGATGGCCGAGGAGCCGAATTGCACAACTCAATATGGGATGAATGCATATGAATGTTACAACAAAACCTAACTCCATCACGGGTAATCCGGAGTGTCGGTGACTGGGAAATTGAGACACATTCCGTTACTCGGAGTACGAAACGCGCCTCGTTTCCCGTGCCTGGGGTAACTCCTATCCCGAACACGATGCGATATGCATGACATGCATGAAATGCAACTAATATACAACCCTAACATGCGCAATGCTATGAAAATGAAATGCCTCGAAATACGTACACACGTGCACGCAAACCGAGGAAATGATCCTAAGGCATGAAATGGCATACGCAATGCAAATTGGACTTATACCAACATGAGAGCCTCAGCCACTCTCACATGAGAAGCCGTGAGATGAAAAAGAGAAGTCTCGAAATGCGTGTACACGGGCACGCAAAACGAGGAAATGGCATACGCAATGCCGTATGGACTTATACTGACATGAGTGAGCCTCAGCCACACTCACATAAGGGGCCGCCGGATAAAAGTGAAGTGTCTCGAAATGCGTGCACACGGGCACGCAAACCGAGGCAATGGCATACGGAATGTAATGATGCTAAAATGACATAAACAATGCAAAATGGACTTACACTAACATGAGTGAGCCTCAGCCACACTCACATAAGAGGCCGAGAGATGAAAAATGAAGTGCCTCGAAATGCGTGCACCCGGGCACGCAAACCGAGACAATGGCATACGCAATGCAAATGACACGGAAAAATGATATGCAAATATGCCAATGGAATTTCAGCACTGAAATATGGGGGGAAAACAGTCCCGAAAGATGGCGAAATGACACCAAATGCAAGGAATGGTCCCGAAATGCGAATTTAGGCACCCGAAATGGCCTGTAGCTATGCAATGCGTGCACAATATGGACATGGAATGAAAATACAGTAGCAAGGCAGCCCCAAAACAAGCATTTTCCAGTCTAAAACATGGCCAAACAGTAAGCATAGATAGGGCAACAATGGCATGCAAAAATAGGGGCCAAGAGAGGGGTATTGAAGTAGATGGTAAATACAAAGCCCAAACAACAAAATACCCTTCTACAACACTGAAGAGGGACCAAAAATATGAACATTTAAAGTTTATGACAGCCCCAAAATCAGTATACAAATGTGCTCAAAATGCCATGCAAGAAATAGGCTACAAGAGGGGTATAATGGTAGGTACAACATGGAGGCCCCCAAAAGGGTTGATCCCTTCTACAATGTTGTAGAGGGACACAAGATAAGCTTACTCACAGTTCATGACATGCTCCAAAACAATTTACATATAGGCCAAACAAATCATGCAAATTTACGGTAAATAGGAGAGATTATGAAGTAAGTCCAAGATAGGGGGCCCAAACAAGGTTGAGCCCTTCTTCAATGTTTAAGAGGGGCTCAAAATAGGCCCACTTAAAGTTTATATTATGCTCGAAAACAGATCACTCATAGGCTAGAAATTTCATGCAAAAATGTGACATATAAGATGATATTGAAGCAAGTACAAGATGGTGATCTCAAATAGGGTTGAACCCTTCAACAAACATGAAGAATAGCTCAAAAGAGTGACCCTTTCAGTTTGGGTCGGAGCCTAACACAGTGAGAAAATAGGCTTAAGAAATGAGGCAAGAAAATGCTACAAAAGAGGGAGATGGCAACTTACCCTTGTAGACAAGTCTTGACAGCCTTTTGGACCAAGTTTGGATGCTCTTTGCCTCTGAAAAAAACAGCTCCAAGTGTTGGAATGGAGTGTGGGGGTCTTGTGCTAGGGGTTGATGTAGAAATGGTACAAGAAAAATGACTTTGGAGCTTGGAAATGGAGAGAAATGGGAGGTGGAAGGTATAGCTCTCTCTCAAATGTGTCTAACAAATGTCTAACCTTTAGCCAAGAAGCCAAGCCTCTCCTTTATAGAGGAGAGGCATAAAAAATATCTAAGGGACCTCTCTAATCCTCCATACACGTGTATGGAGGATGGTCCAATTGGCAACCAGCTGGCACAGCTGGAATACATTGAGGGAGAGGAAAATGGCCGGCTAGTTAAAAAAGGAAAAAAAAGTCATTTTTTTGGTAAGTGGCCGGCCGGCTGGAAAAGGTGGCCGGCCGGCCAGGGTCAAAAGGTCCAAGCCATAAAATTGGTCGTCCATGTAGCCCTTGAAGTTAGCTTTCCAATGCCGCAAACCTTGCATTAAAATTCCTCCTGTAGAAAAAGTTATTCCAGTTTTCGTAAAGCCGCGCAGATCCGGTCTAACCAGACTTCAACCAACCATATCTCCTCCCCCCGGATTTGGACTTAGGATATTCTTGAGTGAAAAATGAAGCCCCGGAAGTAAGATTTCCAATGGTGGTGGCCTCATATTTTAATTCCTCTTGTGCAAAGAGTTACGCCCGTTTCGGTGAAGCCGCGCAGACTTTTCTCCTTCCCGGATTCATGCTGAACCACTTTTGACCAAACAAAAAGTTGGTTGTCAAAACAATTGCTGGCCTCCCACCCTCCTACAAGCTTCCTAACCATGAAAATAAGGCCTCCACCAAAAATGAGCCCAAACCGATGCAAAATGAAGGCTCGGGGGCCAAAACACGCAGTTCGGGGTCCCGAAAATAGGCTGTTGGGCACCGGGAGTGGTGTTTGACCACGAAGTCAGTCCTTCGGACCCCAGTGTCCCTCAAAAGGGAGCAAATAAGATGCATGCCAAAAATCAGAGCAATCGGAGATGGTTAGGCGGTCCCGAATCGAGGCACATGGCCTGACGGCTCTGAAAACCGGGAACCGGGCTCCGAAATGGGCAAAATGGCCTACGGCCACTAAAAGTAGCCCACGGCCACTGAGAGATGGTCTATGGGACCTCTTCCTCCCCTCAGGAACAAAAATAGAGAAAACTGAGCCTGGTTCGCGAACCGAGGCAAAGTACAGAAAAGGGTTCGGAAGTCCGGAGGCAGGGCTCACGGCCGAGACTCTGAGACTTCTGAACGAGCACAATATGCAACATCACCGAGCGCTCAATCGGTGACGTCTGAGTCTTAAGGTTGGTCAAAAATGGGGTGTCTACAGTTGCCCCTCTTTGACAGAACTCGGAAGTCACAAGTGACGGGAGTGAATGTCAAAGCCCAGAGACGACCCATTTTTGACAAGGCCGAAGACTTAGACAATCATACAAGATAAATAGAGATGTGCCCGCAGGCAAAAGGGGCAAAATGCAAAATGATACGCACAGGATCAGATGTAACTCAATGATCATGTAAGTGCAGCAAGCTGTAATGAAGCAAGTATTCGCAAATAGATGCAACAGTTTTAAGCAAGAATGCAAAGCAACAACTACATTTCATGCAGTTAGGAATGCGGAGAATTATTCAATTCTCGTCGCGTCTCACACGGAGAAGATACGATACCTGCGCGATTCGTCTGGTCGCACCAGCCTCGAATGAACCGTACATACAATATCGTGCCTGCAAAAGAGAGAAATTCAATAAGAACAATATGCTAACAACATATATTCAATGTGATTCTTGTGATTCCGAAAGTTTGACACACGCGGTGCTGGCGGATGAATGCATAAAGCAGTGTGATACAGGTAAGGTACGCAAGATAGCGCGATGCGACGCACTAACAAGTACAGGTGAGCTGCGCAAGATAGCACGATAAAATGCATGCACAATGCAAGTAATGTGCACAAAATAGTGCGATGCGCAAAATAGCGCGAGTGAAATGTAATGCACTAACAAGTACAGGTGAGACGCGCAAGATAGCACAAATGATACAATGCACAAAATAGTGCGATAAGTTAAACAGCGTGAGTGATTTGAAATGCACAAGATAGTGCGATGTGATATGCAAAGCACAGGACAGTGCGATTGAGGTGCGCAAAAAAGCGCGAGTAATATAATGCACACAATAGTGCGATATGCTAAACAGCGCGATTGATTTGAAATACACAAGATAGTGCGATTGAGGTTTGCAAAGCACAGGACAGTGCGATTGAGGTGCGCAAAATAGCGCGAATGTAAACTGCACAAAACAGTGCGATTGAGGTGCGCAAGATAGCGCGAATGATGAACTGCACAAAACAGTGCGATTGAGGTGCGCAAGATAGCGCGAATGTAAACTGCACAAAACAGTGCGAATGAGGTGCGGAAAATAACGCGATTGATTTTGAAATGCACAAGATAGTGCGATACGCTAAACAGCGCGAGTGATTTGAAATGCACAAGACAGTGCGATACGCTAAACAGCGCGATTGATATGCAATGCACAAGATAGTGCGAGTGAGATACAAACACAAGATGCACAAGACAGTGCAAGTGAGATACAAAGTGTAAGTGCACAAGACAGTGCGAGCGAGATAAAATGCACAAGAAAGTGCGATAAAATGCATCTTCTATGCAAGTATTGGGGCATTTTCTATGCAACAGATACGAGCACTTTCTATGCAAGTATGGAAGTACATTCTATGCAATATTGAAAGCAAGCATATTCTATGCATGAAACAAGCAAAGCATATTCTATGCGGAATCGAAAGCAAGCATATTCTATGCATGAATCATAACGATGTGCGGCACGCATGCAACAACTGTGTATATGAAGGTTCACATTCTATGCAATAGAGGAGCATCAAATATGTACTCTGGTGCCTCTGATTTGCTTCTTAGAGGACCTCACAACACACTCAGCTCAAAAGGGCACACCCTATTCAAATTGGCGAGAGATAACATCTGCATGTGAAACCCTCTGGTGCTGCTTGGACTGCCATTCTGACTTGAAGCAGGCTTACACTTAGGGTTGAGATACACTCATACTCCAGAGAAACGGTGAGGCCTGAGAAGGTGCACCTAGAATGCAGTTTCAGATTTTGCTAAAGTTGAGACATGCTAAGATGCTCCAAATTTTCCCTCTTTTCTTTTGCTTTGCAGTCCGGAACCGAAATAGCTTCAGATAGGTCCTTGTTTTACTATTCTGACATGACCTAGGTTGAACCCTGCGGCTTTATGAAAGAACCAATTCTGTTTTGCGCAACTGTGGAGAACGGCACGGCACTTTGAGCACAGGATGATTTTTCTTTTGAAAATGAGAAAAGGATTCTCAACCGGGTATTGAGCCTACAACTGACCACAGCAAAACGACTCAACACGGGGAAATAAAGGCACACAACCTAGACACATCGAGTAACACTCGAAACGACCCAAAACAAGAATCGAGATAAAACAAAAAGACACGACACTCAGACGTGCACAGGGAGCCTGTTTCACCGGGTAGTGTTTCCCACCCTTTCTTATTTGTGTCTCTCATATCACTCGACACTCAATCTCTTGTTTTCTGACAAAAAGCCATTTTCTCACTTTTTCTCTCATCGCACATCTCTCTATTCTTCAATCTCTCATTTTTCAATCCCTCCCCTAGGTGGTTGATGGATAAATGGGAAGTTGCGGGTTCTCGCCCCTAGCATTCTGCTAGATTCTTCTTCTCCTGCACGCAACTAGTGAGTTTCTCCCACAGAGGGGTTGTGCTACAACTGGGTGTGTAGCAAATCTGTAGGTGACATCGATTGATGATGCTCTGCTTGGAGTTCGGACGTGATCAGATCTGTCCAGATGAGTAGAATATCTTGCCCCATTCCAGTTCGTGCTTCGCACTTGGCTTGATACCTCGTTGCTTGGAGGGTGAAAGAACCTTCAGCCGTTTGTCGGTCAGCTTCAGTGGTGCCTTTTCTGGCAGGTAGAGTGCCCTTCTTGACAAATATTGTGCCCTTTCTGTCAATGATGTTGATAATGAGGAAAAGACAGAACACCTGACTCAACTGTGCCCCTAGTTCATCATTTTGACCATTTTTTGTTTTTGGCTTTCTACTAAAACAATTTTGACCAACATGAGAGTTAGATTAACATGCTTGTTCGATTTTTGATTTCAAATCACGCAAGTCAGGCTATGAGCACTGAAAATTTTCCTTTTTTGGGTCCAAGAAATGGTCCAGTTTTAGAAAAATGGGATAATTTTCGAGAGAATTAGTCAAACTCAGTAAAAATCCTCAAAAACTATTTTTGCAAACGGCCATTGCTCAATAAGCATGAAACCTACTTTTGAGATGCACAACCTCGGATCCAAGGGAAAACTGCCCCGTGCTTGAAGAGAGCTGCATGGCAACGGAAAGCTGCCCCTTGTTTGAACGGCACCGCGGCGCATTGAATGGCAACGGAAAGTTGCCCCTTGTTTGAATGGCACCGCGGCGCGTTGAATGGCAACGGAAAGTTGCCCCTTGTTTGAACGGCACTGGAGCGCATTTGCAGTCAGTCCTCAGAGCGACGAACACAAACAGACTCTCGGATACAGAGAAGGCAGAGATGATCAAAACCATTACATGGACACAATCAAATTTGAATTGTTTTACGGCTGGACTTCAGAATGAAGTTGCCTACGTATCCCAAAGATGGGAATCAAGCCTTACGTAGTTCGGGGTTAAGGTACACTCGGGTATTTAACCTCTCCTTTTTACGCTCTAACTTTTGCCAAGGCGCCTGTTGCAGGTTTTCAACCTTGCGAGCCTTCTTCTTCTTTTTTTTCTTTTCATTTCTTTTCTTTTTTCTTTTCTCTTTTTTTCATTTTTTTCCTTTTTTTCCTATTTGCATTTTTTTTTTTTTTTTTTCTTTTCTTTGTTCTTTTCTTCGCTCTAACTTTTGCCTGGGTCGCCCTTCCGGGTTTTCGGCCCAGCGAGCCTCTCAAAGGGTAGAAGTGTAACAAGTCCATGCCAAATGGTTTTGAGATTGAAGCCCTCTGTATTCAGGAGAGTGGCTATTGTATTGATTTGCAGAAAGATCCACCTTTGGCTCTCCGAGCACATCGGATATTTTTTGCCCCTAGTTCGAGGGGTGCTTCTGATCTAGCTTGGCAAGCTTCTTTTGACGACATCTGATCCTCTTGATCTGACTTCGGTGCCTCTTGTTCGAGGGCTGCTTCAAATCTGGCCCCACAGGCCTTGCATTGTGGTCGACCGTTGAACATTTTGAATGTACGTTCAAGGTTTGAAAGCAAAGGGGGGGGTCGAGTCTCGAGGCTGAGAGTGATCTTAGACTGCACAATCTCAAGAGCGATTCCACACAGGTCTTCGCAGGACCGCGCAAAACATTTTTTTGAAAGTTTTTAAGAAAGCGACAAATCGCTCGCGCTGAAGACAGTGTAGGATCAATCTGGATCAAAGCCAGGGTCCTTCTTAGTACTCACACTAACAGGCATGATTTCATTCATTAAGGGCTTAGTATGCCTCTCTTTCTCTCATTTGATCAAAGTTTTGCAAATCCCGAGGAATTCCTCCCTCTTTGTTTTCACCGCAGTGTTCAAAAAGGTTTTGAAAAACTTAGGTCAATACAATGACTTCAAGGCACAAGAGAGCAGGTGGAATGCACTGCCATTTCATTCAAATCCCGGCACAACTAGCACACGGCAGAAGCAAACACAAGAGTGTGAAAATCACTGCTGTTCATTCAAAGTCTGCTGGCATAACTGGCTCCCTGGCAGAAACAGACTCAAAACAAAACGAAAAGATAGACAGAAAACAAAATGGTGATGCCCGAGGTAACACCCTCCCCCCCCCCCCCGGAATCACCCGACTCCTATACAATAGGACTGACTCGATACAATAGGACAGACCCAAAACAAAAAGACTGACTCAAAACAAACGGACAGACTCAAAACAAAACAACAAGACTGACCCAATACCCAAGTCAGAATGCAAAATTAACAGCACTTGTACATTGCTCAAAACAGTGCATGCCATCCACCACAGCTGGAGTAATCTGAGCGCCATCCGCAGGTGGTTCATCCCTCGATCACATAATCACATTATCCCCCAAGTTCACTGACCCAGTGCCGATAGACTTTGCAGAGCTCAGCGCGACAATGACCCCGTTGTCAATCAAATCTTGCACTTCGTGGCGAAGACGAAAGCAATTGTCAGTGCCATGACCGGTTTGTTGATGGAAGGCACAATACTGGGCAGCATCATGTGTAGCCGGAAGAGGGTTCGGGAGAGGCCGAGGCTCAAGGGGTTTGAGATGGCCTTGTCCAACAAGGATTTGGAAAGCTTTGGACAAAGGCATGTGGAGGGCATGGAAGACCCTTTGACCTCGGGGTTGGTACTTCAAGGCTTGTGGATTTTTGCTGGGCGCACCCGCAAAGGGATTGGTAGGTGCTGGCCTGGTTTGCTGATCTCTTCAGAGTGGAGGATTAGAGCTAACAGGGTCGTATCTAGTATGACGGCCCTTCTCCCGGTTTTTCCTTTGATTCGGACTGCCCTTGACTTGAGTAGCGAAAGTGTCATCCACAGTTTTTGCAACAACTGCGAGGACTTGCTCTTTGTTCAGTCCCTCGGCTTTCAAAGCCTCAACAGTGAACATAAGATGTTCATGGGGATCCATGTCCGCCCCTATCTTGTTCTTTCCACTCGCCTTCACTTTGCCAAGGGATTGGCATTCCTCAAATACAGCCCGTTCCAAGATCGGGGAACCTTTTGACATGAAATTCCAGTATGTGGTGTGGTCGATGATGGAGCCAATGTCCCGGAGGCCAGATCTGTCATGGTTCTTTGAAGATCTTTAATCATTCCCATCAACTCAGAAGTAGTGGGTTCACGGGTTTGAGATGATTGAGATTCAGGTGCACCCATCATGCATAAGTCCATGCTTTCTGGGATAAACACCTCAGGCTTGGGTAGATGGGCCGGGGTGATGTATATGCTGGGGTCATAGGTGGATGGCAGTATATGGATGAGATGGAGGTAGGCAGGAGATGTTTAGTCATTGGGGTCTGAAGGTGGAGCTATCGTCCGATTGTCGATGAGATTTTGGACCTCATGACGAAGGTGGTAGCAACGGTCGGTGCCATGACCGCGCTGCTGATGGTACATACAGTACTTGGCGGGGTTATGTCTGGCTGGGAGTGGGTCGGGAAGAGGTTGAGGTTCGAGGGGTTTGAGATGCCCTCTTTTCATCAGGAGTTTTAGTGCGCTAGTCAGGCTCATATAGAGAGGGGTGAAAGTTCTGCCCTGAGCTCGGGCTGGGCTGGTTGTTTGTAGGCTTGGTTTGGCAAAAGGGTTGGCTGTGGTGACTGTATCGATTTCAGTGGGTTCGGAAATAGTGCTACTTCCGGCATTGGTACTCCCTGCAATCGCCCTCCTTATCGGTTCACTTGTTCTGGGAATGATCCCGCTGTTGAACGCATTCTCGACCTGAACCCCCAGTTCATGCAAACTTTTGAAAGTGAATAGCGGAGCCACTATCAACTTTTGCAACATATCATGCTCGAGGTTCCGCACCATTATCCGTACTTGATCTCTCTCAGAAGGGCGATTTGTCATCTGTGCTGCCTTTGCCCTCCACCTTGCAACAAATTCCACAAAAGACTCTGTTGGGTTTTGGCGGGTTGCTTCAAGCTCTTGGATGGTCATTTCAACTTGGGTATTGTAGGAATACTGATCGACAAAGGCCTCATCCAATTCTTCCCAATTTTGCTTCACTTTGTCCTCCAACTTAGCGTACCAAGTGGCTGCTACACCGGACAGAGTCCTTCCATACAAAGAGAGTTTCTGTGGCTTAGTCAGACCCATCGGCTTCAGGACATCCAAGAAAAGTCGGATATGTACCATTGGATCTCCAGACCCGTCGAAACGGTCCATATATGGCATTTTGAATCTGTTTGGGAGCCGTACAGCAGACTCGGTGTGCCCATCCTCGATGTCGGGAATGGAGTTAAGGCCCTGTGCCTTTTTGAATTGCTTCTCAAGGTTCGCAATTTTCACTGCGGTCAAATCGAGGTCATTAGCATCAAGGGGATAACGCCTCTCATTAGGCTGCACCAGGGGTCTGAAAACTTGGGCTGGAGCAAGCCCTTCTCGAGGATTCGGACACTGCAAATCTTCAACTGGCGGAAGTGGGTCAAAGTTCGGCTGGGGTCCCAAAGCTGGATGTGAGGCAGATGCCCCAGATGGGCGCTGTGTTTCAATACTGGTCTCAGCCTGCACGACAGTTCCCTGATTTAGCGCTGCTATCACGGCCACAAATTCTTCCGAACCCTGTGCCATCACGGGTCTACTGATGATATGACTGGTGACTGTCGGATCAGATGAACCAATGAGCCCTGTCTGGCCCTTCTTTGCCTTGCCTCAGCGAAAGAACACTAGTTGCCCTTGAATTGAATCTCTGACCTAACAAAGTCTATCAGCACTAGGCCAATGTACCCGGGGGATTTCGGAGCCTTCTGAAGCTATGGTTCCAGGACTACCTAGCAAAAGGGAAAACATGCAGCATCTCAGCCTGATTTTACCAAAACGGATATGAGCATAGTTGAAAGAGTGTGCCCTCTACTGAATTCTGCCCCAAAATTCTGCCTGTAAACTGCTACCCTCAGGTAAATTGAATCCCAAAATACTGATGCTGATGCCCGCAGGCCTGATGCCCAAACTTGCAAACTGATACATGCATTCCCTGTAGAGACGCACTCTAACAAGTACATAACAGATAAGTGAGAGCCAAAACACCCCTATGTTGGGGTAGGGTTTCCCTGTCCTATTTTGTCAGGAGCTAGGGTTTCACTACGCACGCAGCGGCTTCAAACAACCTACATCGGGTAAGCAACCTGTCCTAGTTTGGAATGGTCACTATGGATCCGAATATGCACTAGGTCGAATGGTCAAAAAGGGTGCCCCGGTAAAACCGGGATTTGTGTTCCCATGCTGTCAGAGCCCAGAGCCGATCAGCCTTATGGTCGTGACTTGACAAGACAAGCCTCCGGCAAATCGTTTGGGAATGACATATGGCACACACGGTGTCTTAGGCGCACCAATGCAAATGCAATGCAAAGAAACACACAAGTGTAGTCAAAACCAGATATCATGAGTTCGAGTCAAGTTCTCTAAATCCCCAGCAGAGTCGCCAGAAACTGTAGACGTCCCCGAACGCATCCCGGGGAAAGGGTGAGCGAATCCCCCCCCTCCCGTTCTGGTTCGATATCGGGTCTACTACAGTTCGAAGGACTCAAATGTCACGGTTCTTAATCTTGAACCAAAGAGTCCAAATCCGGCAAATTGTTTTGAAAACAGATTTTTTTGAAAGGAGTGCCAAACATGGACTGCTTTGCCAGATACAGAGTCGCCACCTAAATATTTTTTAATGGGAAATTTAGGAAACCCTGACTCGGTGCCAAAGGCCACGTGTCCGTCATCACCAAAGTTGCCTCGGCTCGGGAACTTGGGTACGATTGGGGAAGGTCACTTCGTGAACACCCCCGCTCGCCCGGTCAAAGACCGGCCTCTACTAACCATGATATCTTATTTTGAAAACATTGTGAGTTCTTATTCCGTTTATTAGCCTAGGTTACTATGTGATGCTCGCAGCAAACAAGTATAGACTGAGTCGCCTGAATTGGAACAAAACATTTCATGCTTGTTTGTTTGAAAATGGTTTAATGGTGCTACTCGCAAGTAGGCTAAGACGTGGATTTGCCACCCTCGGGTGGGCTTAGAAAACATGATTTTGCCACTATCTAGTGGGCTTAAAACAAACATTTGATGAATTGTTCCAATCCAAGTAACCCAACCTCCACCCACAGGCATTCAAGGCAGTTATATCACATAAGCACATAGTCTCATGGCAAGCATGCTATCATGGCAACACTCACATGCATGCAAGGATGCTAAAGCATAACCACTCACCGAGTACTCCAAGCCAAAACAGAAGCTTATTAGAAATCATGCATGATCCTAATTTCTACAGAAATGCCTAATGCAACACATGCAAAGATGCAAACTATAACAGGCTCGGCTATTCTAAACATGGCATATGGAATGCTACAGCTATCATGTATTCAACTTGGAATTGAAATACAAATGCAGTTTGTATGATGCGCCGAGCCTGGTGCGTGCAAAACAGATGAATGAATGCAAACATGCTATCATACTGTATGCTAATTGAAAGATGTCCTAATCTAACCATCATAAGCAGATAAATAAAAGGGAAGAAAGACGTGGGGTTGGAAGACATACATCACACTCACGCACACTTATTACAATATTGCCCTCGCGCAGAGGGTCCAAATAAATAATACAGTCCGAATAATACAGATCCCTAATTAATTAACAAATTAACTAAGAAAAACTGTAAACTGGCATGCAAGCCAAGGGGCTGCCTTGACTCCGCTCCGGATAATGAAATAATGCATGTTTGGGCAGCCTTGCGCGGAAATCCATTGGGATGCCCCAATTAGCCTCTGTTTGCAATGTTCCTCGAAATGCGTGCCAAATCCTGAAAAGTTACCGATTCTTCATTTTGCTGCAACAGAGAGCAGAAAAGGGGCATAGAAATGTATTTCACAAATATATGCATGCCTCGATCCTCGTGCCACCAATCACGCATATCGATGCATGATGGCCGAGGAGTCGAATTGCACAACTCAATATGGGATGAATGCATATGAATGTTACAACAAAACCTAACTCCATCACGCGTAATCCGGAGTGTCGGTGACTGGGGAATTGAGACACATTCCGTTACTCGGAGTACGAAACGCGCCTCGTTTCCCGTGCCTGGGGTAACTCCTATCCCGAACACGATGCGATATGCATGACATGCATGAAATGCAACTAATATACAACCCTAACATGCGCAATGCTATGAAAATGAAATGCCTCGAAATACGTGCACACGTGCACGCAAACCGAGGAAATGATCCTAAGGCATAAAATGGCATACGCAATGCAAATTGGACTTATACCAACATGAGAGCCTCAGCCACTCTCACATGAGAAGCCGTGAGATGAAAAAGAGAAGCCTCGAAATGCGTGTACACGGGCACGCAAAACGAGGAAATGACATACGCAATGCCGTATGGACTTATACTGACATGAGTGAGCCTCAGCCACACTCACATAAGGGGCCGCCGGATAAAAGTGAAGTGCCTCGAAATGCGTGCACACGGGTACGCAAACCGAGGCAATGGCATACGGAATGCAATGATGCTAAAATGACATAAACAATGCAAAATGGACTTACACTAACATGAGTGAGCCTCAGCCACACTCACATAAGAGGCCGAGAGATGAAAAATGAAGTGCCTCGAAATGCGTGCACGCGGGCACGCAAACCGAGGCAATGGCATACGCAATGCAAATGACACGGAAAAATGATATGCAAATATGCCAATGGAATTTCAGCACTGAAATATGGGGGGAAAACAGTCCCGAAAGATGGCGAAATGACACCAAATGCAAGGAATGGTCCCGAAATGCGAATTTAGGCACACGAAATGGCCTGTAGCTATGCAATGCGTGCACAATATGGACATGGAATGAAAATACAGTAGCAAGGCAGCCCCAAAACAAGCATTTTCCAGTCTAAAACATGGCCAAACAGTAAGCATAGATAGGGCAACAATGGCATGCAAAAATAGGGGCCAAGAGAGGGGTATTGAAGTAGATGGTAAATGCAAAGCCCAAACAACAAAATACCCTTCTACAACACTAAAGAGGGACCAAAAATATGAACATTTACAGTTTATGACAGCCCCAAAATCAGTATACAAATGTGCTCAAAATGCCATGCAAGAAATAGGCCACAAGAGGGGTATAATGGTAGGTACAACATGGAGGCCCCCAACAGGGTTGATCCCTTCTACAATGTTGTAGAGGGACACAAGGTAAGATTACTCATAGTTCATGACATGCTCCAAAACAATTTACATATAGGCCAAACAAATCATGCAAATTTACGGTAAATAGGAGAGATTATGAAGTAAGTGCAAGATAGGGGGCCCAAACAAGGTTGAGCCCTTCTTCAATGTTGAAGAGGGGCTCAAAATAGGCCCACTTACAGTTTATATTATGCTCGAAAACAGATCACTCATAGGCTAGAAATTTCATGCAAAAATGTGACATATAAGATGATATTGAAGCAAGTACAAGATGATGATCTCAAATAGGGTTGAACCCTTCAACAAACATGAAGAATAGCTCAAAAGAGTGACCCTTTCAGTTTGGGTCGGAGCCTAAAACAGTGAGCAAATAGGCTTAAGAAATGAGGCAAGAAAATGCTACAAAAGAGGGAGATGGCAACTTACCCTTGTAGACAAGTCTTGACAGCCTTTTGGACCAAGTTTGGATGCTCTTTGCCTCTAAAAAAAACAGCTCCAAGTGTTGGAATGGAGTGTGGGGGTCTTGTGCTAGGGGTTGATGTAGAAATGGACCTCTCTAATCCTCCATACACGTGTATGGAGGATGGTCCAATTGGCAACCAGCTGGCACAGCTGGAATACATTGAGGGAGAGGAAAATGGCCGGCTAGTTAAAAAAGGAAAAAAAAGTCATTTTTTTGGTAAGTGGCCGGCCAGCTGGAAAAGGTGGCCGGCCGGCCAGGGTCAAAAGGTCCAAGCCATAAAACTGGTCGGCCATGTAGCCCTTGAAGTTAACTTTCCAATGCCGCAAACCTTGCATTAAAATTCCTCCTGTAGAAAAAGTTATGCTAGTTTTCGTAAAGCCGCGCAGATTCGGTCTAACCAGACTTCAACCAACCATATCTCCTCCCCCCGGATTTGGACTTCGGAGATTCTTGAGTGAAAAATGAAGCCCCGGAAGTAATCTTTCCAATGGTGGTGGCCTCATATTTTAATTCCTCTTGTGCAAAGAGTTACGCCCGTTTCGGTGAAGCCGCGCAGACTTTTCTCCTTCCCGGATTCATGCTGAACCACTTTTGACCAAACAAAAAGTTGGTTGTCAAAACAATTGCTGGCCTCCCACCCTCCTACAAGCTTCCTAACCATTAAAATAAGGCCTCCACCAAAAATGAGCCCAAACCGATGCAAAATGAAGGCTCGGGGGCCAAAACACGCAGTTCAGGGTCCCGAAAATAGGCTGTTGGGCACCGGGAGTGGTGTTTGACCACGAAGTCGGTCCCTCAAAAGGGAGAAAATAAGATGCATGCCAAAAATCAGAGCAATCGGAGATGGTTAGGCGGTCCCGAACCGAGGCACATGGCCTGACGGCTCCGAAAACCGGGAACCGGGCTCCGAAATGGGCAAAATGGCCTACGGCCACTAAAAGTAGCCCACGGCCACTGAGAGATGGTCTATGGGACCTCTCCCTCCCCTCAGGAACAAAAATAGAGAAAATCGAGCCTGGTTCGCGAACCGAGGCAAAGTACAGAAAAGGGTTCGGAATTCCGGAGGCAGGGCTCACAGCCGAGACTCTGAGACTTCTGAACGAGCACAATATGCAACATCACCAAGCGCTCAATCGGTGATGTCTGAGTCTTGAGGTCGGTCAAAAATGGGGTGTCTACAGTACCCAAGTTCCCGAGCTGAGGCAACTTTGGTGATAACGGACACGTGGCCTTTGGCACTGAGTCAGGGTTTCCTAAATTTCCCCATTAAAAAATATTTAGGTGGCGACTCTGTATCTGGCAAAGCAGTCCATGTTTGGCACTTCTTTTCAAAAATTTGTTTTCAAAACGATTTGCCGGATTTGGACTCTTTGGTTCAAGATTAAGAACCGTGACATTTGAGTCCTCCGAACTGTAGCAGACCCAATATCGAACCAGAACGGGGGGGAGTCGCACCCTCGCCCGGGACGCGTTCGGGGACGTCTACAGTTAGTTATGTAGCTATCCTATATCTAACTAGGTAACTGAAAGTAGTTATAACTGCCTGATAACAACTGAGCTTAATATCTAATGAATTACAATGCTTGAGCTCATCTGTTTGAGGTAGTGATGCTGATGCTCGTGGGGTTGATATTATCTCATCATATACTACTTTTCATATACCACCTTATGTGTTAACTCAATGTTGGTATAATGGATTCCACCACTTATGTTTATGTCAAATAATGTACTAACACATAGAGTAGTACATTAAAGGTGGTATAAAGAAGTGATAAGTGTAGCATTACTCATATATATATATATATATATATAATTTGGGATTTCACTTTTGTGGAGATACATATAATTTCAATTGACTAGGACACGGTTTAATCTTATAAGGCTGTGATTAGATCATAAATTTGGATAGGCATTTAGAAAGAGAAAGAAAAATAGCGGATGAAATGTAAGTGAAGTGTAAATATATTTCATTCACATTTTGCTCACATTATTTTTTCCCTTTTTAAATTGTTACCGAAATTCATGATCCAAGCATAGCTTAAAAGCTCATAACCATTGGGTTAACTACTTAGATTGTGTTTGGATCATTTGTATAGATGAAGATTTAGGGAAATAAAAAAAAGAAGGAATAAGATGGAGAAATGGGAAAAAACAATTAACTTATATTTCATTAAGATTTTACTCACATTTTCATTTTTCTTTTCGTTCTATGTAACAATCCCGACCCACAATTAGCTACTAATACGTAATTAAAGATGCGAATGAGTGGATTAAAATAAATTATGTGTTTATTGTGTATTTTGTGTGTTATTTGGTTTTCTACCTGTTACTTGTAGTAATATCTGTTGTGAAATCTGCTTTGATATGAAAATTGAATGCCTTATCGGCACCCAAAACCAAAATTGATTACATGGATGTGTTATTTGGAATATTTAGAACACTATTGCAATTTCTATTAAAAATTGATTCAGTCTGATTAATTAAATTTTGTTTGGCAAGCCTTATGGTCTAATTAATGTATTATATCATCACAACTATATACATATATATATATATATATATATGAGTTATAAGCTGATTTTGAGCTCAAGACCCTTCATTCTTTGGGTGGAAAAATCTGGTAAGACTTTCTAGAGGGAGAGTGAGTTCACTTTAGTGAGAGAAAGCTAAGAGTTTGAAAGATTAAAGCGTGATTCATGAAGATTAAGAAGAGAAGCTCTAAGATTTGCAAGAATTTGGCTTGTTCAAGACTCTAGGTGAGAATTCAAGACTTAATTATGAGCTTAAGCCATCAAGTAGATCAATTTAAGAAGAATTTGTGATTATGTACAAGAAGTGAACTAGATGATGAATTTAGAGTTAATTCATACATGCATGCTTAGTTTAGTTTAATTTCATCATTTTGAACATGATTCGTATCATCCATGTTGAATTTCAAAGAATTTGGGAGAAAAGTCCACATGCATGCATGAATATATAGAGTTTTACTATGTAGAGTTGAGCTTGAGCATTCAAGGTGTTATTGTGAATTGATTGGTACATGCATGTTTGAATTATCATGTTTTGAACCTTGATTTCGTGTTTTGAAAAGGGATTTCTTATTTGCATGGAGCTTATGAGCTCAATTTACTAATTTCATGAGTTTTGGAGAAAAGAGCTTGAAAGGTTTTACATGCATGAATGTCGAACTTAATTTTGGCTAAAATCATGAGTTTTGAGCAAAAGGGTTTATAAAGGATCATGTGTTCATGTTTTAGAAAAGTTTTCAAGCTTTAAAGACAAGCCTTGCACGAGTTTACCTTTGAATTTGCATTTGGAAGCTCAAAACTCTGTTTTGGAAACCCAGAATTTTTGAAGGTCGCTCGAGCGGGGGATTTGCTACTTGAGCGGACATTTCGTGCATCCAGTAGTTTTGCAGGCTATTACAGCCCGCTCGAGCGACCCCTTGGACGCTCGAGCGAACCCTTTGTATATTGTTGATCCGTTTGCGCGCAGGAGTTGTGGCTCGAGCGTAGATTGAGACCATCCAGTATTTTTGCAGGCAGACTAGTCCGCTCGAGCAACCAAAGATACACTCGAGCGGCCAGGCCAAATTCAGCATATTTTCAAAAGGCATTCAGTGTTCATATTTTTGTTCCCATTATTTTTTGAGCATATTTAGGCATGAATTGTGAGTCCTTTAAGACTAATAAGCCAGGAAATAACATGAGTGATTGAATTAGAAAATATGAGACTAATCCGAGACTCAAAAATGTGATTCACGTGTTTATGAGATGAGAATTGGACCGAATAAGAAAAACAACGTAAGAAAGCTAAGCCATGATGGCCATATGAATGTGTAATAATATGATATGTTTGTGTTATGTACTTTTGTATTTGTAGGTCAACGTCCAGAGATTGATTGACCGTTTACGGGAGCCCATTGTGAGTAACGTTATTGTAAAGATATGTTTATATGAATTATGTTCCAAATGTGATATGTTAAGTCATGATTTCTGAAATGATTATTTATGTGAACGAATGTCCTATGTTTGAAATCTATTGTGGCATCCATAGATAGTCTCAAGTCACGGGGGACGACATGTTAATGCGGGTCCATGACATATATGTGCTTATAAGATCTTGTTAGCCACTCTATTGTGGTGATATGTGTTTAATCGGTATCCGGGACCGATTACTCTAGTCAGAAGACGATATGTGATGTGTTCTATGGGATGTACCATTAATATGTTCAGATATGAGAATGATTATGTTATGATTTGTCTTATGATTATGAAATGTTCAGAATTCGTTCACTAACCTCTTTACCTTAATGTTATTCACTGGGTTTTAGCTTATTGTGTGTTTATATATGTATAGGTGGGCATTCTAGAGATCAAGTCTGAAGGCTTTTGTCTGGATCTGTGTTCTATTGTCAGCCAACCATTGTGCCTCACGTGCAGGTTCTGAAAGTGTCACGTGTTATAAGTTCTGGTTGTTTATGTATATAAGACTCGTTTTGTTTTTGTTGGCTGTACTTAAAATGCTACATGGTGTGTGGGTATAACGTAAGAATGACTTTTGGTTATATATATAAAGTTTTAAATATTCCGTTCCTATAAGTCAGCATAACTCATTGGACAATTATATTTATGTATTTGCTTCTGCTAGCCCCTTAATTTTGTTAAACAGTTTAGAGGCCTTCGGTAATCCAAGAATTACTGGCCGGTTACGATACTAAACCTATAGAGGCGGGTTTGGGTCGCGACAGAGTGGTATTAGAGCACGAGTTATACCACACACACGAGTCCATATGAGCTATAGAATGTCCTAGGAAAGAAATAGGGACATTGCATTATCATGTGTAAGTGCGCGAACCATTATGAACATATCTTAATAATAAAGAAAATGAAATGAAACCTATGAGTATGAACAAAGAAGTTATGTGGAATAACATGTAATGTTGGTTTTAATACTGAATGTGTAATTCTTGTGAACATGACCATATGAACGTGAATGACTACGTAACCTATGTGAATATATTGAGTTGAGATAAAATGACGAACGTGTTTGATATGAAATGAAACATGAAATCAGTGAGAACTTTTTCTATATTGATAATCACCTTGGTTATGTATAGACAAATGGAAGAAATGAGAAATGTAGATGGATCTGAATCTTCTGACGGTAGAATTAACCGGCTAGAAAGAATGGTCGAACCCTTAACTGAATCTTTGAGACAACAACAACAAAGGCAAATACATGTACTTGAACAGGCTAATTATGATATGATAACTCTGACACAGAAATATAATAAGATGAAACCACCAGAATTTGTGAGGGGTATTGAACCGTTGAAAGCCGAAGCCCGTGTTTTAGAGACTGAAAAAATATTTGAAGTATTTCCGTGTACTGAGGCCCAGAAAGTTTTGTTGGCAACATTCACACTCAAAAGAAGAAACTAGGAGATGGTGGATATTAGTATGGAATGATAATGAAGGTGTGACGTGGGATAGATTTAAAGAAATTTTCTTTGAAAAATATTTTCCCCAATGCATCCGAGATAGAAAGGTATCCGAATTTGTACAACTAAAACAAGGCGATATGACTGTGGCTGAATATGAAGTAAATTTTACTGAACTAGCCCGATACGCACCCCACATGATAGACATTGACTACAAAAAGGCTAGAAAATTTGAAGATGGACTTGATTTCGATGTGTTTGACCGAGTTGGTGTTTTAAAATTGCCAAAGTATGTGGACGTTCTTGATAGGGCCTTAATGTCCGAGGCAAACATAGCAGCATTGAAAATATCAAAGTCAACATCATCAACTGAATTAGAGGGAAAGAAACAAAAGAAACAGAAAGTTGAAATGACCAGTAATTCGATGACCTCTGTGAATGAAAAATCTAACGCAATAACTTTTGACAATGTAAGTCAGAGAAGCAATGTGAATAATGATATACTTATTTGTAAAGGATGTGGAAAACAACATTGGGGCATTTGTCACCGCCTATCAGGGGCTTGTTTTAGATATGGACAGAAAGGACACTTGGCTAAATCTTGCTCACGAACTCATCCGAACAATAATAGGCCTAATGCTACTACGACTGGTTCTATTCCTGTACCTAGAGACAAGGAAAGGTTTACATCCTAGTTCCAGGAGATGTTCGGAATACTGAAACGACTGATGCAGGTATTACCTTAATTACATGTAAAATATATGTATGAAAATTGATTTGGGGAAATTCGCGTGACCATGACTTCTACCGAACTGTTATATATTGACTGAAATCATTGAATGATTGGACCCATGATCTCGAATTATGTACATGAACCATTCACGTGTGGAACTTCTGAAATTGAGAACTTTTGTCAGTTTTGGAGGAATGAACTCTTGCTTATGAATTTACGAATGGATGCCTAAATGATAATTGATTCTAGACTCGTATCTGCATATATATGTCCTTGCTTGCAATACTATTAGAATTGATGGGGCTGAACTGTGGTTAATAAATACTTTGAAACCTACTGCCTGATGTGAACTATATGTGTGATACTTTGAACCCTTATGTTTAACAATTACCTATGCTATGGAAAATGTTTGGACTTACATATATATATATATATGCATACATTTGCTTGAGAATGTTATTAGACTTTGGACATGTACACATATGACACACCTTTGCTCAGAGTGATTTTTCATGTTATTTGTTTTATTGACGAGACCATCGGGACTATGACTCTATGACTGTATGACTAATTTGGAACTTCTGCATAACAACTTGCTATTATGAGCTACCAAGGACCCTTGTATGATACATTATTGTGTACCGTATGCCTACATGAAAGACTTATTTGGGAAACTGTTATATTGACCATGATACTTATCTCTTGATATGAATGACTATATGCCTGTGCACCTACATGTAAACTTATTGGGAGAATGCCACGTGGTATGTGTATATGACTTGAATTTTTTTTTTTTTTTTTTCGATATGAACTATTATGATACATGATTCTGATGTGATTTTGAGAACTGATGAGCTTAGAATAACCATGGAACTATGGAACTATTGACTATGTACCTAAGCGAATGGAATACGAACTATAGAACCAAATGTACTTTGCTTGAAAATGATGGGGATAAAACTTTTACTTGATATGATCTGATAAAACTTTGGGTTGATGAGACCTTTGTTTGAACTGATGGAACTTGTGTTTAATGACATATGCTTTGAACTTTTATTTGATATGACCCGATAGAACTTTCATTGATTTGATCTGAGAAGACCTTTACCTAAATAGAGAACTATTATCTGATTTATTTACGTTATGGGGGCTTGCGAATTGCTTATGATTGAATGACTAAATTGTGTTGCTACGATAACGAAACAACTGAGAACTTGAATCAATTTTGAACACTTATGAAGAATGCGAACCGCTGATAACAGATCATGTGATTGTAAATAACTGATTGGGGACACACATGAATGGGATTATAGGACTTATAATTTATGCTCTGGGAATATGTGAATATCTGTATGTCAGACACGTAACTAATTACTTCATTATACCGTTACTACCGTGAACGTGTTTGAATAATGAATGATTGCTTTTGTATTACTATGGTTGGAATTTGATGCTACGGGACTTGTTGACGGCAGACCAGTTTGATTGTAGACCTTGACTATTTGAAAATATGCAAAACCAGTATGTTCTATGATTGACTACTTCCGTAGTTGCATGTGATACAATTGAATCTGGGAAAACCGAGGCTAATGATTGGTATGGGAATGATTACTTCAGAATTACGTTTACTGCTATGGAGTATTGAATAATCTAGAAACCCCCTAGATGTTGATTTGTGATTATGTATCAATTTTAAGCAGAATATAACAATCCCAATCAAACAATCAAAGACAAATCGACACAACGATTTTTACGTGGAAAAACCACAATTGGACACCTCCAATTGTGATAAAAAAACCACGGGCAACTGCCACAAGACAATCCACTAAGAAGAATTAAAGGAATTACACAGGTATACTCTCAATTACCTAGCGAATCCACAACGCCTAATTGAAACAACCTCTATGTGCCTCTTCCAACCCCATCTTCACCACGGAATTGTCTTTCTGATGAGCCACTCCGGATTCCACCAAAGCTTCAGGCTCGAATTCTTCAGAATCCACAACTGAAGAACAACTCTCTCTTTTGTGTATAGCAAACAAACCTTTGATGTACTCTCTTTAAACCATGAGTTGAATACTCAATAAAACATTAAAGAAAAATAACAAAATATCCCCAGATATAAACCTTCAAGAACCAAAAAGAAGATCGGGAGGAATTCAATGAATACCTTAGTTTTGAGAGAAAACCAAGTATTTATAGAGAACCAAAAGTAATCCTAGATTGGGAAGAAAACAAACTCCTTGAGAAATCCGGATTCTGAGGCTCGCGTGAGCGAAGCTTTGCTGGCACGAGCGAGGAGTGTATTTTTCATGATTTCTACTAGTGCCTTGGCTCGAGCGACGGATCCTTGGCTCGAGCGACCAATCACTTCTTTCAGGTTTTTTGTGTGGACGCAATCCTTGGCTCGAGCGAGCATTCCTTGGCTCGAGCGAGAAAACCTTAGCTCGAGCGAGCACTCCTTGGCTTGAGCGAGCAATGACGGACATGCAATTTTGAATGCAATTTTGCATTTTGCTTCGGCCGCGGACCCCCGTAATAATCAGCGAAGTGGCAATCTTGAAAGCATTAACATCACAAACTTCTCTGCATGGCTCGATTCGGGTTGGATTCACATCTAATAAACTCATAGCCTCACTGAAATAAAAGAGCAAAAATAAATACAACTGAAAAGAGTTTTGTCAAACGGAGTTGCCAACAATAAAAACCTAACAAGTATGAATTTGTTTGGTATACTGATAACTTCTGAATGACTTGGAATAACTATGATTGATTACTGAATTGAGTACCGAATCGAACAATGAACTGTTGAATGGCTTAGAAATGAATCAAGTCTTTGTAACAAGTTACATGGGGTGGAAACCACTTATGAAAATGGAAACCAGTGTGAGCCTAAGACGTCTGATCTGTTATATATAAGACAACTCAAGTTTGGACGACCAAACTTCTTAAGGTGGGAAGACTATAACAACCCCGACCCACAATTAGCTACTAATCCGTAATTAAAGATGCTAATGAGGGGATTAAAATAAATTATGTGTTTATTGTGTATTTTGTGTGTTATTTGGTTTTCTACCTGTTACTCGTAGTAATATCTGTTGCGAAATCTGCTTTGATATGAAAATTGAAAGCCTTATCCTCACCCGAAACCAAAATTGATTACATGGATGTGTTATTTGGAATATTTAGAACGCTATGGCAATTTCTATTAAAAATTGATTCAGTCTGATTAATTAAATTTTGTTTGGCAAGCCTTATGTTCTAATTAATGTATTATATCATCACAACTATATATATGAGTTATAAGCTCATTTTGAGCTCAAGACCCTTCATTCTTTGAGTGGAAAAATCTGGTGAGACTTTCTAGAGGGAGAGTGAGTTCACTTTAGTGAGAGAAAGCTAAGAGTTTGAAAGATTAAAGCTTGATTCATGAAGATTAAGAAGAGAAGCTCTAACATTTGCAAGAATTTGGCTTGTTCAAGACTCTAGGTGAGAATTCAAGACTATTATGAGTTTAAGCCATCAAGTAGATCAATTTAAGAGGAATTTGTGATTATGTACAAGAAGTGAACTAGATGATGAATTTAGAGTTAATTCATACATGCATGCTTAGTTTAGTTTAATTTCATCATTTTGAACATGATTCATATCATCCATGTTGAATTTCAAAGAATTTGGGAGAAAAGTCCACATGCATGCATGAATATATAGAGTTTTACTATGTAGAGTTGAGCTTGAGCATTCAAGGTGTTATTGTGAATTGATTGGTACATGCATGTTTGAATTATCATGTTTTGAACTTTGATTTCGTGTTTTGAAAAGGGATTTCTTACATGCATGAAGCTTATGAGCTCAATTTACTAATTTCATGAGTTTTGGAGAAAAGAGCTTGAAAGGTTTTACATGCATGAATGTCGAACTCAATTTTGGTTAAAATCATGAGTTTTGAGCAAAAAGGTTTATAAAGGATCATGTGTTCATGTTTTAGAAAAGTTTTCAAGCTTTAAAGACAAGCCTTGCACAAGTTTACCTTTGAATTTGCATTTGGAAGCTCAAAACTTTGTTTTGGAAACCCAGAATTTTTTAGGGTTGCTCGAATGGGGGATTTGCCGCTTAAGTGGACATTTCGTGCATCTAGTAGTTTTGCAGGCTATTACAGCCCGCTCGAGCGACCATTTGGACGCTTGAGCGAACCTTTTGTATATTGTTGATCCGCTCGCGCGCAGGAGTTGTGGCTCGAGCGTAGATTGAGACCATCCAGTATTTTTGCAGGTAGACCAATCCATTTGAGCGACCAAAGATACGCTCGAGCGGCCAAGGAAAATTTAGCATATTTTCAAAAGGCATTCTGTGTTCATATTTTTGTTCCCATCCTTTTCTGAGCATATTTAGGCATGAATTGTGAGTCCTTTAAGAGTAATGAGCCAAGAAATAACATGAGTGATTGAATTAGAAAATATGAGACTAATCCGAGACTCAAGAATGTGATTCACGTATTTATGAGATGAGAATTGGACCGAATAAGAAAAACAACATAAAGAAAGCTAAGCCGTGATGGCCATATGAATGTGTAATGATATGATATGTTTGTGTTATGTACTTTTGTGTTTGTAGGTCAAAGTCTGGAGATTGATTGACCGTTTACGGGAGCCCACTGTGAATAACGTTATTGTAAAGATATGTTTATATGAATTATGTTTCAAATGTGATATGTTAAGTCATGATTTCTGAAATGATTATTTATGTGAACAAATGTCCTATGTTTGAAATCTATTATGACATCCATAGATAGTCCCAAGTCATGGGGGACGACATATTAATGCGGGTTTATGACATATATGTGATTACGAGATCTCGTTAGCCACTCCATTGTGGTGATATGTGTTTAATCGGTATCTGGGACTGATTACTCTAGTCGGAAGAAGATATGTGATGTGTTCTATGGGATGTACCATTTGTATGTTCAGATATGAGAATGATTATGTTATGATTTGTCTTATGATTATAAAATGTTCGAAATTCGTTCACTAACCTCTTTACTTTAATGTTATTCATTGGGTTTTAACTCACTGTGTGTATATATATGTATAGGTGGGCATTCTGGAGATCGAGCCTGAAGGCTTTTGTCCGGATCTGTATTCTGTTGTCAGCTAACCATTGTGTCTCACGTGGAGGTTCCAAAAGTGTCACGTGTTATAAGTTCTGGTTGTTTATGTATATAAGACTCGTTTTGTTTTTGTTGGCTGTACTTAAAATGCTACATGGTGTATGCGTATAACGTAAGAATGATTTTTTGTTATGTATATAAAGTTTTAAATATTCCGTTCATATAACTCAGCACAGCTCATTGGACAATTATATTTATGTATTTGGTTTTACTAGTCCCTTAATTTTGTTAAACAGTTCAGAGGCCTTCAGCAATCCAATGATTACTGGCCGGTTACGATACTAAACCATAGGGGCGGGTTTGGGTCGCGACATTCTATTTCTGTTTTCCTTCTCAAATCACAGCCAAGGCCGGCCTTGGGCATAGGTCCACCAAGTCATGACTTAGGACCCCTCAAAATACATCCAAAAAAGGGGCCCCTCCTATTATAGTTTAATATAATATATTAGGTATGTTTTGAGTCGAAAAAAAAATTAAAGAATGTCCAAATTAATTTAAAATAAATTGACCCATTGAAAAATTAAAGGCCCATTCAAAATTAAAAGACCCCACTCTCTCTTCTTATTTAATTCATAACTCTAAGTCTTTTGACACAAATTTTTTGTCATTTACCTTCAAAAAAAATTTAGGTTGAACAAAAAAAAATGTGAAAGATCCCAAATGATCTAGTGATATTTATTAGTTCATTATTGACTTTAGCCCCCGAAAATCTCAAGACCGGGTCTGATCACATCTCACAATCCAAGCACAGCCTAATGAATGAATCCTGATTTTTTCCCTCAATGACTTTATTTTTTTGACAATGACTTAAACGGTTGCTTGTAACTAAGGAAAGTAAATGAGAGAGTAGGCGGCTAAAAATGTATGGCCTTGCCAACTCCAATTGAAATATATATCATTTTTATATATGTTTGTTTATTGCTTCAAGTATTGAAACTCTGGAAAATTAATTTGTAGCCCTGCGTCACCAAAGTGCAAATCAAAGCTTATATAAACACCTTTTAAAGATTACTTTGAGCAAGAGACATAGCACAAGGAAAGAGTCTCAATTTTCTGTAGTTATAGAGTATGGGGTTGAAGAAAAATTTGAAGTTGGTGCTTTTAGGGTTTTTGCTCTTGAATTTGTTTGTTTTTTCCATGGCCAAGAAGACAATCCCGTCTATTGATTTTGTTGTAAGTACTTTACCATGCATTCGGCAAGTATTTATAGTCGCAGATCCTCATGTAATTTTTAGTTTCAATTATTTATGATTGGCATTGAGCTTTTAACTTTTCACATATCCAAAAAGTAGGAGGTCAATCATAAATAGTTGGGACAAAAAATAACATGGTGATTCTAAATTACTGAACAAATTTTTGCGAGTTTACTAGTATATACATCTGTATTTAGTCTTGTCATCAATCGCAGTGCACTACATTATCACACCAAGGAGTAGAAAACAACATGATTTTTAAAAATAAGTTTAAAATTACTTTTGTTTAAAATATATATTTAAAATAAAGTGAATTTGGTAAATAAAATAAAAAAATCTTACTATTCCAATCTTAGAGCTAGATATTAGGTTCCTTTGGTTGTGGCTTAAAAATCTACTTATTGTAATAATAAAAATAAAAGGTTTATTTTGCTACAAATATCTTATCACATTTGCCAGACTTACTTTCATTAAAAAGTTTACTTTAATCACTATTAAGTGATAGCAAGTCAAAAAAGCTAGACATGTATTAAACAACTCCATTTGATGTATACTTTTAGCCAATAAACTAACTTTTCAGGTAACTCCCCAAAAAAAGCTATATTACATATGACTTTGTTATAGTTAAAAATGCTTCATTTGTGATGCTCCATAAGATACATCAAACTCTGGATTTGGAGTAACAAGAAACACAATCATTTTTGCTTATTCTTTCTCACATTCTCACCATGTAATTAAGCATATATGATCATTTCTTCATTAGTTCTCAACAATTAACCATATATAGTTGACCTAGTAATCTTATCTTTTTATTTTTATTTACACTATTAATTTTGTTCTACAGATAAACGAAACTAGCTATACTAGGTTGTGTAGCACAAAGAACATATTGACAGTAAACGGACTATTTCCAGGGCCTGCTTTGTATGTCCGCAAAGGTGATAGATTGATAGTTAATGTGCAAAATCAAGGGAATTATAATGTCACCCTTCACTGGTACATCTCTCTCTCTCTCTCTCTCTCTCTCTCTCTCATACACACATACTGTTTATTTATTTTTTAAAAACATTTTTGGTATGCCACTGTTTTCTTTTTTCTTTTTTTTTATTTTATTTTATTTATCGGCATATATATGTAGGGTTAAGATATTGAACCATTATTTTAAGGTATTTTATTTTTCTGTTAGTTATTTACCTAGAAAAAAGGAAAAATAAGTTGATAGGGAAAAGCCATAAGCAATGAGGCAAAGTACAACACCACTTCCAGGATGTTCTATTTAAAGCATTTTATTGGTTCATTTAATTTAAAAACATAAAAAAATCTACCTGTCATTTTTGTAAGTGAAAAAAAAAATTACATTTACATATTTTATAAAATCTAATTAATAAAATTGATTTTATTATGTAAGATGTGAAATAGTGGAGAATCATCATCTCATATACATGGTAAGAATACTTATTACATTAATGATCAAAATAATAAATATTCAGAACTTGGCAGGTTATTCCATATATATTGTAAAAAATATGCATAAAATAGAGAACTAATAAATTTTTTTGAAAAACTTAGAGAGGCCATGCCTTTTTAGCCCATCTATAAGTCCACCCTTGTATACATATAGTATTTCTGAAGGAGAACCTGATATACCAGAAAGAAGGAACATGGGGCAATTTGGTGGTGTTTAATAAAAGCTTAATGAGGTCTAAATCCTTGCACTGATGGGTCAGAGTATGACATATTAGGCAGTCCAATTAGGTGATGTTTTGACATTTATTTTTATAGGCATGGAGTGAACCAACCAAGAAATCCTTGGTCTGACGGGCCAGAGTATGTAACGCAGTGTCCCATCAAAGCAGGAGCTAATTTCAGTTATGAGCTGATATTCTCGACAGAAGAAGGAACCCTATGGTGGCATGCCCACAGTGATTGGTCTCGAGCCACAGTACATGGTCCTATCATTATCTACCCGAAAGTTGGAACCAGTTACCCGTTTCCCAAACCTGATGCAGAGTTTCCCATTGTTTTAGGTATGGTCTCTCTCTCTCTCTCTCTCTCTCTCTATGTTAGTTTAGGGATACATCCAAAACTTAAATGGTTTATTCAAAACATTCTCACTCACGTATTTTGGACAAAATGGGTATATATATATATTTTGATAAGCAAAAACCTTTCATTGATGGAGTCAAAACATACAAAGTACATGCAATAAATCAACAAAGGAAAGGAAAGTATATCGAGCATCATAGTAAAATTTTAAGATCTCAACTAAGTTGGCACAAAAAACCTACCCAATCATTTGCGGAGTCTCAAGTTGGTGAGAAACCAACAATAAAGGGAATAAAACAACAATTACAATGTAACACCAAAGAACCAACATCAACCCTTGACTACTACTCCATTCTCCTCAATCTCCACCAAATCTTGCTTTGTTTTCTTCATTTCTGCAATTCATACGCAATCCCTTATCTGCCTTATAGGTTATGCACAATATCGTTAACTGAGTAATGAAGCCCTTGGATTGAGGCCTTGAACCATAAGGCTAGTCTAATCTTGATGAGCTCCCTTAGTTCCAAGAAATTAGGCTAAATCCCATTAAACACACTCATTTCTAAAGTTCCATATTGACCATAGTACAGCTAGTAGCGGGATAGCCCTCCACAACTTTCTTTCAAACTTCTTCATTTTCCCACCAATCCACCAGAGGAACAAGCCCTCAACTATGCCAGGGGATACGCATTGAAATCCCCCCCACTGCATCATTTCAAATCATAATTTCCAGGAAAAGGGGTAATGTGGCAACACATGAGTAGCAGATTCAACCTCATTCTTGCAAAAAATACATAGATTAGAAACATCACTGTTTAAAACTCCAATCTTGTGCAAAAACTTTGCTGTTTTCACTTTATCTTTCGATGCCAACCAACCAAAAAATTGTACCTCGGGAGGAATAGTATTATTCCACACAAAGCTACAAATTTCAAGTTGTGAACCTAGTAGAGAATCACTATACCTGTACACATTAGTCACTGTTGTGCATATTATTTCTTTTGTGCAAAAAATTGTACATATTATTTGCTCATTTCTTGTTGCACTTGAAGCATCGTGGTTCAAGGGAGATGTAATGGAAATAATTCAAACTGCCCTAGCAAATGGAGGTGAACCGAACATATCGGATGCTTTTACCATCAATGGCCAACCAGGCGATCTCTACAATTGTTCCAAACCTGGTATATTTTGTAATTCTAATTAGGATGCTATGTTAGTGTCATTTATTAAGTCACATGGATGCTAGCTAGGTCTAACTATATTCATATATATGAACTTATGTAACATGGTCTATATGTTGCAGGAACATTTAGAATAATGTTTGATTTTGGAAAGACCTATCTTCTTCGTATCATCAATTCAATTATGAACGAAGAAATGTTCTTCATGGTAGCTGATCATAATCTCACAGTGGTTGGAATGGATGGAGCTTACCTCAAACCGATAAAAACTGACTATATCATGATAACCCCTGGACAAACCATGGATGTCTTGATAACTGCAAATCAATCCCTAAGTCACTACTATATGGCAGCGAGAGCATATGCAGGAGTTGTTTATGATAACACCACTACAACTGCGATAGTCGAATACAATGGAAATTATACATCCCCATTGGCACCTGTGTTTCCAAACCTTCCTAATTATACAGACATCAATGCTGTAACAAATTTTACCCGACGTCTTAGGGCCTTAGCAAGCACGCAGCATCCAGTTGATGTCCCAAAAGTAGTTGATATACGACTTGTTATAACATTATCTATGAACACACTACCATGCAATTCTTGTGATAATGGCACTAGGCTAGCAGCAAGCATGAACAACATAAGTTTTATGGATCCAAAGGTCGATATATTGCAAGCATACTACAAACAAATTAGAGGGATTTACAAAACGAATTTTCCTAGTGTGCCACCTTATGTTTTCAATTTTACAGCTGATGATGTGCCTGATAATGTTTTGACACCTAAAAAAGAGACGAGGGTGAGGGTTCTGAAATACAATTCTAGTGTGGAAATAGTGTTCCAAGGAACCAATGTTCTAAATGGTGCTGAGAATCATCCAATACATCAACATGGTTATAGCTTTTATGTAGTTGGATTTGGTTTTGGGAATTTCGACAATGAGACTGATCCTGAAGGGTTTAATTTGGTTGATCCACCTGAGATGAACACCGTTGGAGTCCCTACAAATGGATGGGCTGCCGTAAGATTTAAAGCTGATAATCCAGGTATAAATGATTATTCACATTTGTACATTTATTTTATGATTTTGTCTTTGAGGAACTAATTTGATTTTCATAGTCATTCGTTTGATTTCTATTAACTCAACTGAAGCTTAAATAAATTGAATGAAACAATATGACCAAAAATTAATTGATCTTGGGCTATTGAACAATGCTTTTAAATCCCATTCGTCCAAGTTTATGATTAGCCAAAGTAGAGGGCATCTCCCTTGGACGATATGAAATTTTTTATTGAGGAGGAGGTGAGCAAAAAATTAAGTTATCGTTTGGAAAATGATAATTACTTGCATAAGAGTCATTGAAAATTAGAAAGAAAAATAAATAAATCAATATAAGTCATTTCATAGAACTTGTCGTAATTATTTCATTCAATTTTTAGACTATATAATTAGAATCTTAGTTAATAATTTGGTAAACTATCATTTTAAGGTATTTTATTGGTTAATAAAATTTACATTAATAAAAACTACATTTGCGAGCAGTTCTCTTATGAATATAGTGGCATGCTATTTAAAGAAGATTTGTTTGATACTATTCTTATACATTCAACATAAGTAAGAATACTAACCCTAATTGGATTTTTCATTTCAGGAGTGTGGTTCATGCACTGCCATTTGGATAGACACATGAGCTGGGGTATGGATACAGTACTAATTGTAAAGAATGGCACCACTAGACTTACAAGTATGAGGCGAGCACCGAGTCACTTGAATCCTTGTTAGGATCTTCACATGCAATTTGGCACTGTCTCTATTTTTATGTCAAGTCGAATATTTTCCAATATTTGTTGCGCATAAGAAAATAAGGCTACAAATACTGTTTGTGTAATGTTAAGTTGGTGGATTTTTATTAGGTTCTAAAATATTTTTATCATATTTGGTGTAGTTTATTCTAAATTGAAAAGTGTTAATAAATAAGAAAAATTTAAAAACACTAGGATTATCAAATTTTTCAGCTTACCAAGATCATTTTTGAGTTGTAAAGTATAAGCAAATGCTGCATTAAACTCTCTGATACAAATTTTTCAAAAAGAAATTATTTCATTAGTTGAACCAAGCAATTGTGTTGTCTTCGAATGTGCTATTGAATTGTGGGCTTTCCTTCATAAGCAGTCCAAACATATGCAAGTATTTTTAATTTTTGAATAGATGGTGAGGTTCGAACACAAGTTTTATTATCTATTCTGATATCATATTGAATTAATAACCATCAATTCATTAAAACTTAAACTTACATAAAGAAAACTTTATTATTTATATTATATTCTTAACATGTTTGTACACAAGCACAAAATGCTTTAATTGAAAGAGTTCAAAAGGTCTTTTATTGATTCATCCTCCAAATTTAACTTTATTATTTGTAAATTGTATTACATTTTTAATTGTATCATCCTTCACATAATTATTAACATAGGGATGACCATCAACATGTACTTCTTTGTTATACTTTCATCTTTTCATGGAAGCAATTGATTAATTGTCGCCTAGGCCCAATTTTTTTAAAGTTCCTCATCTTTATCAATTTATTTTAGGGGTTTTGACAATTAATGGTAGCTTAGGTCCTACTCACAAAACTTTAAACTTATAAGTCCTATATTAATTTTATATGACCAATTTACTCTTACAAATTGAAAACCCCAAACATTCTGTCCCCCACACTTTCTCTGACTCTCTCTCTCTTACCATTTCGTTCCTCTTCCCTCTCTCTATCTATAATTCTCTTAACTCTTTCACTTCATATATGAATTGCTATTAGCAGATCCATAAAAGAAAAGCACTCATGGCAGCAATCTCACTTCTACTTGTCAACTCTCCTCTCTTAGTCTCTTCATCTCTCTTATTTGGTCTCCAAACAACAATATTTTCTTCACAGACCCAATTCTCAGCTCGATCCCAATCCAAACCCAGAATTAGACCCATTTGCCTATCAATTGTCGGATCTCAGGTCGATGATTTTCGAAGGAAGGAAGACATAGTCATCGTTGCCCATCGCTTCTCGCCATTGTAGTTGCCCACTGCTCGTCGCCGTCGCCGTCGCCGTCACCGTCGCCGCCGACGTCACTGCCTCTCACCGTTATAACCCATTCATGTCTATCTGGAACCAGATCTGGACATTTTCAGATTTGGAAAGTGTAGAAAAACGAGGATGAAGGTGTGGGTAAAAGAGAGAAAGAGAGAGTAGATTGATGATATTCTCAATTTTAACCTTGAAAAAATAAAGAAAATTTTCAAAACTGATAATATTCTCAGTTAGTACTGGAAAAAACTGAGAAATTTTTTAGTATTGGTAATTATAAATTGAAATCATTCTTAATTTTAAAATTGAGAACATTCACAATTCCAAAACTGAGAACATCTCAGTTCTTGCATTCACAATTCCAAAACTCCAAAACTAAGAACATCTCAGATCTTACTATAGACCAGATCTCCAGATCTTAAATCCAACATTCTTAATCTTGATATTTGATTTTATTACGTTGTTTCTAAGCTTATTTAGTCATCATCATTCAACTTACAAATTGACGTGATTTATCAAAAGGGTAGCAACGTCAATTGCAATTCAAAATGGAACTTGTGCATTCAAAAACTTTACACAGGACTTAAGCTACCACACATGCTATCATTAGAACTTTTAAGTAATTAATCCTTTATTTTATAAGTAAGTCAAATATTAAAGATAAAAAAAGGTATACTAATTAATTTATTAATTTATATAAATTGATGAAAAATGATCTATATTGGTCGTTTATGATCTATATTGACAAAAATGATAAAAAAAATTACAATAAGCCACAAAAGGGTCGTTTATGATCTATAAGTGTAATTTTTTAAATAATTTTTTCTTTTAATAATGCTTTAAACATGTTCAGGTGAACACTTTTTATATAATTCTTTTAATAGTGAGCAACTAAAGGATTATATTGAAATAGTAGTTGAAGTCTCAAGATTTAATTATTACAATCAGAAGACAAGACATGAAAGTGAAATTCTTATGAAAATTAAAGAGTGAAAAGTGTAATTTACCCATAACCTTCTATTTCAAGAAAAAAACCCTCACAACATGGAACACCCAAGTCTTTGAAATGGCCTTTAGCCATGTAAGGCCCTATTAATTGGTGGGCTGAGTTTATCCTAACAAAAGTTATCACTAAGGTTATAAAAAGAATTAAACTGCTTGAATTCAATTTGTCTTTTGGCTAGTTAAAAATTTATTTTATTTTTTTAAACAGCAAAAAAAACCCTTTATTGATGTTGAAACCATACAAACATATGGACATCAAAGAAAGGATGAGGAAGTGCAAAGCATCAAAGCATCACCAAACGATCCCAACTAGGTTGGCACCGCAAGGAATGCCCAATCATTTGCAAGTACACCTCAAGGTTGATGAGAATACAACCAAAGATACAAGACCAGCCCAACAACAGTTGGGCAGCAACAACTAAGCAAATATAAGCAATCTACTATAGAGGTAGCCCTGAATACAATGCCTAACACCTGAGATATTATATAGGAAATCATTAATCGAAAAATAAAGCTCCTTGGAAGTAGCCTTCAGCCAGATGACAAGCTTGGTGATAATGAGCTCTGGCAGCTCCTGCAGTTTTGGTGGGGAAGCTTGAAGAAACATTCATTTCTGTATTTCCAAATCGACCAAAGAGTCACTAGAGGTATGGCACACCAAATTTGCCGTTCAGATTTCCTACAGTAATAACCTGACTACCATTGCAACAAACCTTGAACAGAGTCTGGAACTACCCAAGTAACCCCCCATCACTGTAACAACCCAGTCCAGACTCTCCACACTAGAGGGCAAAAGATTAGCACATGTTCAATTGTTTCCTGTTGAGATTTGCAAAAAATGCGCAAGGTAGATGCAGACCTATCCAAGACACCAATTCGTTGTAAGAATACAAAAGTTTTAAGCTTGTGATTCCATGCAAGCCAACCAAAGAATTGCACTTTGGGTGGGAGATACTTGATCCACACCATTCGATTAGATCTATCAGTACCTCCATGGACAATGTTAGTATGGTTGTAAAGATTTGATATAAGAGTCTGCTCTGGTTTAGCTTATTTCCAAACTGCACTAGCTTGGGCCTCCAAGTTCAATGAAAAGGCTGAAGATAAGATGCCAGTGAGTCTGAGGAGCTCATTCTTTTCCCAATTAAAGAGAGGCCTCCTAAAGGTGAACAACCAGTTCTTAGAAGGTCCAGAGATATCCACAAAGTCCTTAAGTCATCCTTCCTTATCTAATAACAATCTAAAAAGCCAAGGGAACTCATCTTTTAAACAAAGAGCTCCACACCAAGTATCATACCAAAATTTGATTCGACAACCATTGCCCACCCTTAACTGTAGGTTACTGACATAGTATTGTAAAAAGGGACTCTTTCTGCTCCACTGCTGCCACAATGCCACTTCATATGTTAGAAGAGTTGATGCTTGGGCTGAGATTTGGGAACTATTTCCTTCCAAGAAATCTATATTTGTTGCAAATGACCCTCTTCGATAATGAATCATGATCAGAAGCAAACCTCCACCACCACTTTAGGAGTAAGCACACATTCACATCCCTAACTCTTCTGATGTCCAGCCCACCTTGCTTGATACTCTTAGTTACCTCTAACCATTTTACTAAGTGGATTTTCCGCCTTAAATCTGAGCCTCCCCATAAGAATGAGGCTTGAATTTTATCTATCTCCTTAGCAATTCCTTCAGGCAGCCTATATAAAGACAAGTAATACACAAGTAAGCTTGACAACACTACTTTCACCAAGGTTAATTGACCTGCAAAAGAAAGAAGCCTCATTTTCCAACCAGCAAGTCTTAATTTAAACTTATCAACAACAGGTTGCCATGTTTTCTTTCTCTTGGAATTAGCACCCAAAGGCAACCCTAAATACTTAATTAGAAGTGTTTGAGTCCTACAGTTCAACAGGGATGCAAACTCAACAAGAACAGAATTAGAGATACCAATCCCACAAACCACACTTTTATGATAGTTGATTTTAAGACCTGATGCCACTTCAAAATACCTAAGGATTATTTTCAAATTAAGGACTTCTGGCAGCTCAGCTTCACAAAACAATAGAGAATCATCTGCAAATTGTAGATGAGAGAGCTATACCTGATTGGTCCCAATAGATACCCCTTTTAACAAATTCAGCTCTATAGCTCTCTAAAGGAGTATATTTACTGCCTCAACAACCAAATTGAATAGGAATGATGATAAGGGGTTGCCTTGTCTGAGACCTTTTTGAGGGCTAAACTCCTTGGTTGGGGAGCCATTGACAAGTATTGAAATTCTTGCAGTAGAGACACATTCCTGAATCCATGAGATCCATTTTTGACCAAACCCAAAGTTTGTTAGCATTAAAAAGACAAAATTCCAATTGATGGAATCAAAAGCCTTTTCAAAGTCTAATTTGAAAAGTAGCCCTAATTTCTTAGATTTGTGCCAGCCATCCACAACTTCATTTGCAATCAAAACTCCATCAAGAATGTTCCTACCTCCCAGAAAAGCTGATTATGAGTCCCCAATTACCATAGGCACGACTTGTTTAAGTCTAGCTGTTAGGACTTTAGAAAGGATTTTGTATATAGTGCCAATCAGACTTATATGTTTGAATTCATTGAGGGTCACAGCTTTCTCCTTCTTTGGGATGAGAGTAATGAATGAACTATTTAAACCCGGGACCAATCTGCCACTAACATAGAATTCTTTCATAAATTTGAGAACATCATCTTTGAGCACTTTCTAGTATTTCTGAAAAAACATCAAATTGAATCCATTTGGTCCTAGGGCTTTGATCCCATTACAATCTCTAAGTGTTGCCCAGATTTCTGCTTCAAGCAAATGAAAAGAGGCACTGAGCCTAACACTCTTGAAGTCCCCTGCTAAGACTAGTCTCTACTTCCAATCATCTGTGAAAATGTTTGAAAAATGGTTCCACACCTCATTCTTGACAAAATTTGGCTCCTAAAGTATCACATCCCCTACTGTGATGGAGTTGATAGTGTTTCTGGTTTGCCTGCTACAAGCCATGACATGAAAAAATCTAGTGTTCCTATCCCCTTTCAGGTTCCAGTCCAGCCTAGATTTTTGAAGTCATTCCCATTCTAACTTCCTGCTTAATATCCATTTTTCATTTCTTTCATCTCTTTGCATCTTCAACTCTTCCTCATCCATAGGTCTTGTTTCAGTTTTCAAGTTAAGGTCATGGAGATCAGATTCAGAATCTTTTAATTTGTTCACAACATTACCATAGATATCTTTATTCCATTTTTTTAATGCCAACTTCAGAGTCTGCAATTTTCTCTTCAGAATGAATCTAGCAGACCTACTCAGCTGTGATTCTCTCCAAGTGTTCTCCACCAAAGAACCTAGGTTTGGGTGCAAGAACCATGCATTCAGAAATTTGAATCGTTTAGGCCCCTAGTCCCTTTCATTCTCCATGAGTACAAGTGGGCAATGATCAGATACAGATCTGGGAAGACCCCAAAGTTTGAGTTTAAACCTCACCAACCACTCAGGGCTAATAAAAAACCTATCTATTATACTCCATTTATTCCCATCAAGAGCATTGCACCAAGTGTATTTTCTACCTAGCATTAGCACATCCACTACCTCACAATTATCTATGAAATCTTTGAACTCTTTCATGTCTCTATCCCTGCATAATACTCCTATCATTTTCCCTACATTCCTAATTTCACTGATATCCCCACAAGACACCAGGGTTTTGGGAAAGAATTTTTCAGATTTAGTAGGGTCAGCCATAATTTCCTTCTCCTTAATACATCATTAGGAGTATACGTGTTGACAATTACACAATCAAATGAGTTGTGAATCTTACCTGATAGTAGATTGAGATTTTTGCTGCTACAGCATTCTGAGAGTTGGAAAACTTCAGGGTCTCAGATGCAAATTAAACCACCTGGTAGTCCTACAGCATCCACAGACATGAACTCCATCTTATCTCTAGGCTAAATACTTTTCACCCACAAACTAATAGTGCTTGATTGTTTTGTTTCTTGAAGTAGAGCCATATCTATTGCCCTATCAAACAGAAGCTTTCTGATTTTCCTTCTCTTTTCAGGCCTCCCTACTCCTCTGATATTCTAGCTTAGTGTCTTCATTGGAAACAAATAAGCCCCAGATTTCCCCCATTAGGAAATTGATTACTCCACAATACCAGTCCCTCTACCCAATCTCTCCTTATCCTGCTCCTCCATGTGTGTTAATTTCTTAATGACCTTAGATTCTTGCCCCTTATAATCAAAACCCAATCTTTTCCCTACCTACAATGTTGCATGAGCCTTTTAAAGAATGTCCCTTACAGAAGAGGGCTGCTTTAATTCTGGATTATGGTTGGATGAATTAGGTTCAGCTGTCAGTCTTGAACTTGTTCCTTTGATGATGCCTTTGCTTGGTCCTGCACCTTTATGTCCCATTCTTCTAGCAAACCCAGAGAACCTACTCGCTAGTAGAGGGTGTTTGATCCCATCACTTCTGCCTTTGATGATGCCTTTTCTTTTGCCTTTCTTAAATCGGTTCCTAATGGAGCCTGAAATGAATGGGGTAATTGTGATACTATCCTTTGACTGAGAATTCACCCCTGTTGCTCCACACACTGGCTTCGCAGATGGATTTTTTAATCCAGCACTAGAGGGCCCAACTGGGCTGCAGACCCAACTGGGCTAACTCAGTGAGCTACAGTCCAGAATGATCATGACCCAAGTCAACCTCAAGACAAATGCCAGGTCTATCTTTAAAAGGCTCACTTAGACTCTTGATAAAGCTTGGGATGAGGATCAGACCATCTACTGAAGGGGCTACAGAAGCTCTTTTTTGAGGGCCATGATTACAATCTATACTCTGCTGCAAATTGCCCACAATTAGCTGTTCTTCAACACCTCTTTGAGCAACTTGATTGCATCACTGCTTCTGTTGCAGGCATACTGCTGGCAATGATGATTCGACCATACATACACTTTCTTCATTTGAATTTCCCACGCAATTTATAGTCTTTGCCACGGCTGATGCATTGCTCTAGCTGCCATCTGCAACCAACTCATCCCTATCCTTCATCCTAGATGTCATAACCTCATTGGCTACATCAGACTCTCCTGTCACTTCATATGCCACTTCATCTGCCTTGACATCATCTTTTTCCTCTAAGGAGTTGTGTTGGATGAGTTGGAGTACACCATTAACTTTGGAGCAAACAACTTCAACTGGTTCTGAGAGGGTAATTTATAAGTAAATTAGGCCGAGCTGAGTAATGGGCCGTTCTGTGGGCCGCGGTAAGAAAGGGCTGAGTAAAAGGGCCTTGTAGTTAGCTCGGTCTAAAAAGAGCCTTGAAGTTAGCTCGGTCACCACGGTCAGAATGGTAACAATTAGCTCGGTCATACCATTCTGAGACGAGGTGTTTTGAGCTTTCCTCAGGACCTTGCTCTAGATTAGCTCGGCCCAAGCTTGCTATGGTTAGCTCGGTCTCAACAGGTGAAACCGAGGTACAAGCTATGAAGGGAAGAGCCGAGCTAGTTAGAGCTCGGTCATATTTGCCAGTTTAGCATGGCCATGTTAGCTCGGTCGTTTTGTCATACTACCGAGGTAAAACCATCTCACTTGGTTTAAGCAGTGAGGGGGGTGTTAAAAAATAACTGATTATCTTTTAGGAATGTGATTCCTAGGAGGACTCTACATGGAGGAATAAAAGTCCTACTAGGATTGTGCCACGCGGAACCTATAAAAGCTCACAACATCACCTATGGAAGGTAACACAACTTTGATTCTCGAATACACAGAGCTTTTGTCTATTTGTCTATTTTGCTGACTTAGACATCGGAGAGGTATCCGGCACACACCCGCCGGCTAGCTCACATTTGTGTTTTCAGGGAATAAAGCGACGACGTTTGGAGGAGCGCAGACTTGATCAACAGGATTATATGAGAAGAATATTTCATGCTCGTACAATTGGCGCCGTCTGTGGGAAGACCAGAAAGAACAAAACCTCTTGATCAAGTTTTTCCTCTCTGATTAGAAGTAATGGCGCACAATGAAGATTTGCCGCAGTCCGCTATCGACGGACAAACCCCAGAGGGGGGCGGGAGGCGCGATGGTTTGCCTTCTATCCCTCCCATGGCGGATTTAGAGCCCCAACAACAGAACCCCCGGAGGGATGCCAGGGAGAGGCGGACTAACAGCCCCCGTCGTTCTTAAAGTCCTGAAAGACAGAGGTGGAGGATGGATCCTCAAGTTCTGGAGGATCGCGTAAAGGAACAAGATGAGTTAATAAGGAAGATGGCGGCCGACATGGAGTCTATGAAGCGCCAGATCAAAGGAAAAAGGGGTGGCGACAGGAGAGGGGCGCAAAAGCAATACGCCCCCTCGCCACTCAGAAGATCGTGGTAGGCATACCACACCATTGGAAGTAGAGAGTAGGAGCCTGAGAACAAGCGACACTCAGTCAAGAACTCCCAGGACTCGTTACTCCAGGTCTGAGAGAATGAGAACTGAGAGGTCATGTACTGAGGGAAGCACCTATCGGCCCTTGCGCACGTACCTGACGTCATCCAGGCAGACGGAGTTGCCTAGATCATCCGATTTACGAACTGTGCTAGAAGAAAGGGCACGATGGAAGGAAGATACTAGGGCGTGCGACCCGCGCAGAGTTTCAGCCCTACAGCGGTTGGCTAATCGGATGCATGGGAGCGTCGAGGTAGGAATGCCAATACTGCGCCTTGCTTACGAACCAGCAGACAAAGCATTAGCAAGACTGCAGACCTCACCGTTCGTTCCGGCAATTGAGAACGCACCACTACCTTTTGGCTTTCACCAGCCCAAATTTGCCACTTATGAGGGGAAGACGGACCCCTACATGCATCTAAGCCACTTTCGCCAGGTTATGGCAGTATACCGGCGGAATGAGGCTTTAATGTGCATCATTTTCCCATCCAGCCTTGGCGACCTAGGTTTAACCTGGTTCGAAAGGCTACTAGAAGGCAGCATCGCCTCCTGGGTGCAATTGGCAGAGGCGTTCGTGACTAGGTTCAGAACGAATACCAAGACACTAGTGGTGATTGATCAGTTACTCTCCATTGACATGGGCGACAAAGAAACATTGAGGTCCTACAACAGTCGCTACTGGGAAACTTTCAACCAGATAGGAGATTGTCCTACAAACCTCGCCATTGCACAATCCAAACGGGGCCTGCCGGTCGGCAACAAATTGAGGGATTCAATTACTATGACGCCTCCCCTCACGATGGAGGCCTTAATGAAGAGAGCGCACCAACATATTCGTGTGGAAGAGGATGGCGCCCGTGCTAAGGCGAAATCTGGCACGACAGCAACACCAGATAAAATGACTTCGGCAAAAGTCAACACAGTAGAACGACCAAGCAGGAATGGGCGAGGCAGACGGGCCAACAAAGAGGATGCAGACAAAAGATGGCTAAGAGTTCACACTACCATTACCACGGTGTTCAAAAAACCAATCTACCGAATTCTCAGTGAGATACACGACGAACCTTTCGTTCAATGGCTAGCTAAGTTGGGAGAAGCACAAAAAGACTATGACGAAGGATCCCGGTGTACCTTCCGTAATGAAAAGGGGCACCGCACAAAGAATTGCACGCCGTTGAGACAACACTTGGGGGAGTTAGTGGCAGCTAGGCACCTGGACCAGTACATAGAAAGAGGGACACAGCCAGCCCCCCAGAACCACGATCACCCAAACGAAATGCCGATCGACGCCCCACCTCAAGGCGTGATTAACGTAATACATGGGGTATTCGAACCTGAGCGAGTATGTGAGCTCAGGGGAATGATCAAGAAGGTTGAGCACTTAAGGGAGGTATTAAGTGCACAACCTGCCATCAAAAAGGGGAGAACAGAAGCCACGAATGTCATATCTTTTTCTGACAGGGACTTGGCAAGGATATATTGCCCTCACAATGATGCACTAGTCGTCACACTCTGCGTCAAGGATTACGACATCAAACGGATTTTGATCGACCAAGGAAGCTCGTGTGAGATAATGTATTACGAAACCTTCAAACAATTGAAACTAGAGGACAAAGACTTGGCGCCTGCAACATCTCCCCTAATCGGATTCAACTTAATGCCAGAGTGGCCAGTGGGCAAGATAATCCTCCCAGTCAGAGCAGGAAGCATGACGAAGCAGGTAGAATTTTGGGTATAGAAAGTCCCTTCCACTTACAACATTATCTTGGAAAGAACATGGTTGCACGCCATGCGATCGGTAACGTCAACCTACCATCAAGTATTATGGTTCCCCAACGAAGCTGGAGTAATTGAAGAGGTCTATGGAGACCAAATTATGTCCAAGCAGTGCTTCGTCACAGTAAATGGCAGCCGAGCTGCCAAAGGGTATGTACAGATGGTGGAAGAACCTGAGAGCAATGAGCTATTCGCAGATATTGGCAAAGCAGGTGAATAGAAGGCGGTGGAAGACTTGGTACAGGTAAGGATAAATGAAAAAGACCCAGAAAAGTTATTTTTGCTTGGCTCGTCATTGTCTAGCACTGAGAGAATAGAGGTTATGAAGTTCTTAACCTCTAACATCGAAGTGTTCGCCTGGACACCGTATGACATGCCTGGCATTGACCCAAACTTCATCTGTCACCAATTAAATGTCCACCCAATTGCCAGACCAATAATACAGCGCACTCGCAGATCAGCACTCCACTATGCCGAGATAGTGGCGGAAGAAGTGGGAAACCTTCTAGAGGCAGGAGCTATCAGAGAAGTGCACTATCCCAAGTGGATATCCAATACTGTGGTGGTGCCAAAGAAGAATGGAAAATGGCGCGTCTGCGTGGACTACAAAACAGTCAACAAGGCATGCCCAAAGGATAGCTTTCCTTTACCGCGGATAGACCAACTGGTAGACCTAACGGCAGGACA